>WKFP01015331.1:1535905-1729731 GCA_011057875.1 Pterocles orientalis | reverse complement strand
TCACGGCCCCCCCCCCCCCCCCCCACCACCATTCTGTATGCATAAAGAAAGAAATTTAATAAACTCTCTTATATCTCAGCACCAGTGGTATCAGTGCTAGCAATATAGGGAATAACAGTATTTTCATTGCAAAAGTCTAATCTGGAAAAATTAATAAGATATTTTTCTGTTGCTGACCTGTGAAGAAGCACGTGAGTGTGAAATACAGATGCCACAGTGATGGTTATTGTTGCATGCCATATATAGGTCCTAAGACAACGGCTTGGTTTAGTGCTTCCAATACTTGTGGTCAGATTTTCACTCCTAGTGAATGAAAATAAGAAAAAGAAACAGAAAAAAATCTTATATTTCAGGGCCATGAATTAATTGGAAAGCTGTATTTCTACTAGAGTTGATATTAAGCTTTTCCATTGACACCAGAGCTGTGAAATATAGCTGACTCAAGGGGTAGGAAAATAGAGGAATATGTTTTCCTGACAACTGACACATGGCTTGCTGTCTCCTTAAAGGGCTGCTGGCCATCCGCTCTGCTTCCCAGCTCCCGCAGGCCACCCTGGGTCTCAGAAGCAAGGGGTGAATTTCAGCAAAGTTCGGCTGTTCAAACAGAGCACACTTCAGACAGGGAACAGGATTGGAAACCACAGACGATTGATTCCTCTCACTGGGTTTCCAGAATCACCTGTTTTGGGGATATAAATCAAGGCTTCTATTTCTCTTAATCTAGAAAGAAGTAAAAAAAGGCTGCAACCCATTTATTTTAAATTAAACCAAACTCTTTCTTTTTTTCTTCTTTTACTTTCTGAATAAGATTCAGTGCTAGTTCTGATCCACGCTGGCGAGAAAAGATGTTGATTCCAACTTTGCATCAGAACTAGTGGTTTTATTAGTTCAGACTTCATTTTAGATTTAAGCGGTAAAAAGACTGATAGTGACAGAAAGATAGCATTTATGCTATGGCTTATATACTCTGAGCACTGTAAATATCAGTAAAAAACCTTCTCAACTGCCATGACTCTCAGTTAACAGAAACTGAGGCCAAAAAGTCCCTTTATAAGAGCTACACACAGAGACAGATCACAGATTCGTAGAATCGTAGAAGGGATTGTGTTGCAAGGGACCTTAAAGATCATCTGGTTCCAACCTTCTCTGCCAAGGGCAGGGACACCTCCCACTAGCCCAGATTGCTCAAAGCCCCATCCAGCCTGGTCTTGAATCCCTCCAGGGATGGGGCATCCGTAGCTTCCCTGGGCAACCTGGGCCACTGCCTCACCACCCTCACAGTAAAAATTTCTTTTTAACATTTAGTCAAATTCTACCCTCTTTCAGATTAAAAACATTACCCCTTGTCATGTGAAAATCCAGTCAATTCCTTATCCACTGAGTGGTCCATCCGTCAAATCCATGTGTCTCCTGTTCAGAGACAAGGACGTCATGCGGGACAGTGTCAAATGCTTCAAACAAGTCCAGGTAGATGATGTCAGTTGATCTTCCCTTATCTATCAATGCTCTAAACCTATTGTAGAAGGCCACCAAGTTTCTCAGGCACAATTTGCCCTTAGTGAAGCCATGCCAGCTGTCACCAATCACCTCCTCAATTTCCATGTGCTTTAGGGTAATTTCCAGGAGGATTTGCTCCATGATCTTGCCGGGCACAGAGGTGAGACTGACCAGCTTGTAGCTCCCCGAGTCTTCCTTTTCATTTCCTTTTTTAAAAATGGGGGTTATGTTTCCCTTTTTCCAGTAAGCAGGAGCTTCACCATACTGCCATGTCTTCTCAAACATGATGGATAGTGGTTTGGCAACTTCTGCCATTTCCTTCAGGACCCGTGGATGTATCTCATCAGGACCCATGGACTTGTGCACCGTCAGGTTCATTAGATGGTCTTGCACTTGATCTTCTCCTACACTGGGCAGTTCTTCATTCTCCCAGTCCCTGCCTTTGCCTTCTGCACCCTGGGTGGTGCAGCTTGAGCACCTACCACAGACACAAGTTGATCTTTTGGATGTACTATTCAATGTCATTCCTTCAGAAAAGAAAAATTCTTAATTAGGTTTTTTCTGTTTCCAGGGTGCACTGGATGAATTGTGTGTGTGTGTGTGTGCGTGCATGTGTGTAAAGAGCTTCTGGTGTCTCAGAAAGGGGATGTGCCTCCCAGTCTGGAAAGGCAACACCAGTCAGCTTAAAAAAAATCAGTGATAAACACATTTGCCCACTAGGGGATGCCTGGACAAGCTCTTCCCTGTAGAAAAACAGTTTTTGTGCTGGGAGCTTCAGTGACTGATTCTCAAAATCACAAGTACGTAGTTACATTCCTAATTTGTGTGTGCCATCACCCTTATCAAGACTGCCAATAAAGTGGCAGTGAATGGGCAGCTATATGTGCGCCAACAGGCATTTTAGCAGGCAGTTACGAGATTTCCTGGTGCAACTGATGCAGGGCACATAGGGAGTTCTGAACCGTGGGTCCAAAAAGCAAACAGTGAAATGGGGCGAGATTGTGCTTTAAAGTTAAATGGATGCTTTACCGAGGCAAGAAGCTTAAGCACAGACCTAGCAGCTGTTTGCACATAAAACAGCTCTGTCTTTTCCGTGACTTCCCTGCACCTCACCGGGTTCTGCAGTTTTATTTGTGTAGCTCAGACTCAGACACGGGCAGGGCTGCGTAAGGCAGTGGGAGCTGCCCCCTCAGGAGAGGAGTGACACGGGGAGCTGATTTTTGCAGGATTTAAGGTTATGCTTTCATAAAGTGCTGCAGAACTGAGCCGTGCAGTTTGGTTTGGTTCAGTTCCCCACTACTCTCTACCTCTGAGGGATAGGAGTTCACAGCAGCTCCGGCTCAGCAGGGTTAAGAAATAAGTCACAGACCTTCTACGAACTTGGCGTTCTGCTGCTTTGACTGAGTCTGTGCTTAAAGTCGGTACTGAGCAAAACAGCTGATAAGCAGTTCAGAAATTTTCACCGTCTGTAACAGCTCTCTGCATTTAGAATATTTTCGCCTTAAACAACTGCACCTGAATACACGTGACAGCTATTGCTGATTCACCCAGCCTTTGCACACCCTACAACTTATTTGCTCATCCTCTAGTGCTGCCAAGGAGTTACTGTGAAATAAAATTAAAAAAAAAAAACCCAAAACCTAAATTCCCAAGTTGCAAAGTATACTTTAAAGAAATATGTACAATTATTTCTGTTGTGCCCATTCCTGTTTATTACCAAATGTTTAACAGGGTGAAGTTCAACAGATTGAACAGCTAATAGTGGTAGGTATTGAATTTACAATTGAACACAGAGTGGATGAATCTATTACAAAGCTTGTCCAGGGAATGCATTTATGAGACATCCTCTAATCAGGCAAAGAGAGGGGGCATGTTTGTCCTTTCTCTGTTGCATTGTGAGGTAGTGTTACACTGAAAGACTGGCTAGTATCCAGAAAATAGCAGATGTGGGTGGACAGATTTTTTTTTCCCTTGCCTTTCACTTAAAATAGGTCAGTTTTCAAAATTTAATTATAAAAGAGATCATCAGAATTGTTTATTTGGTAATTAAAATAATTATGAAGGGGAACACAGAGGAATTCTCCTCCATCTTACTGTATCTTACCTGACTCTGACTCAATGCAACCACCTTTAAAGTGATTTTTGCATGCATTGCAAAGATACAAATCTTTCAGAGAGCTTTGAATATTTGATTTATTGAGTTGTTTTAATGCAGCTTAATTCAGCTTGTATCTACCTTCTCTGGATACTGGAGGACCTGTGGTGGCCGTTTACATTATAAAAAGAAAACATTTGTCTTGCTGTGATATTGATGTTATCTTGATAAGTTGCAATATTTAACTATTCTTAGTAGCATTGAGGAGAGCTGATACCAACAAAATAAGAGGAATGCTTCCATTTTGTTTCAAAGCAAAGTTCAGGAAAACAAAGGGCCATGGTCCCTACTTGATTGTATTTTCTTTCCTCTCCCTGGACATCCTATTATCAGATGAAAATGCGGATAATGGGCTATTTTGCTCTTTTTCTGTCTAGATTAGCAAATCATTATCTGTGTCCTCTCATCCATTCATAATAGAGAAGAATTATGTCTTAATATTGACTATGGGACTTTCATCTGGAAAATATTTATATGTGCAATCTTTTTATCCGTATATCATATTACCATTTATAAAGAACTTAAATATAATCATTTTCTCTTGTCACATATAAAGAAGCTATGACATTCCTTCAGCAAATGTAGAAACCAAGGTAGGAAGCAATAAAGACACTTTCCCAAGAAAAAGGAGGAACTTTCAGATTAACTACATTCTTGGGAAAATATTGGCCAAGTACAAAGAGATCCAACTATGTAGTGCACTTAAAAAGCAGTTTCCACAATTATATCATAATATAATCCATACTGTTAACTAGGAATTTTAAAGTATCTAGTAACTTTAATCCAAAGGAAGAGCAGTCTGGACTTAAATCTCTTGAATATTCCTCCTGTATTATTCAGTGATGTGCCATTTGAGATCATAATTTTTGCAGTAAGGAAGATTATTCCGCCTCAATGAAACTACAGACAATGGTTCAAGATGATTGATAAAAGATGGGGTTTTTTTTCTGGCATATTGTATAACAGATATTGTGTGCTGCCTTGGAACTGAAAACACTTCACCCAGGCACCTATACTTGAGGAATTAGTATTTGGCCTGGAAGAAACAGGAACTACTCCCAAGCATAAGAGACTAAAGCATAATTGCTCTACTGATTAATATGATTACTAATGAATACACTTTTTTCTCACTGAAATGAACATATGCCCACATGTTTTATTTTCAGAATTCCTGAGTTGTTTGCTTCTCTTCCCCTCTTGCAGCACAGTGCTGCTTGTTCCCTGTGTTTGGCTGGTGTTCTGGCATCTTATTGGCTGATAAAACTCTCCCAGCATCCCGTTGCCAAACTCGGCACAGGAATGGGAACTTCCAGGGGTAACCATGAGACAGCAAAGTGGAGAGGAGGATATGGATTTCAGCACTATGCTAGGGTCATTGTAACAATTTTTTTCTCATTTACTGGTCTACTTGTGCCTAAACCGATATGTCCCAGCCTCTGAATGGAGCTTGTGCAGCTCAGTGTTGTAGTAGTCACACTGAAAACATCTCCTACAGTCATATCCAAACTTCAAGTAATTAGATTGGGATCTCTTAGCAACATAGTCATAATATCCTGTAGCTCAGAACAAACTGCTGCTCAGTTCTTTACTCAGATTCTAAGTGCAGGTGCTTCATGCCACAACGAGCGGTTTATTTAAGTTCTCATTTATAAGCTGCGGAGTCCAAAGTGTAGATGTATTCAGTTTAAAACGGAATGAAGCAGGTTAGTGTTTAGAATTCAGATGACAATGTTAGTGGAAAAAGTTTTGGAAGTGTAAATTGTATCCTCGGTTAGCTTTTCACTTATACTCTTTTATTTTCTTGGGTTTATTTGTTATTTTTTTTTATTTTAATGTATTCTTGCCATGGAAAATGGAAAAAGAAAAATGCACTCCCTTCTTTGCTGTGGCTCATTGATGGTATAAGTGCTTTAACACAAACAGATCTTTCCAGGGCCCTTCCTAAAGGAAGGAATGAATGGACAATCCACCTGTATGCCAATACATTAAAGCTTTTTCTTTACAAAAATCTTTCCATTCCTGCAGCTAGAAATATTGAACTAGACTTAAAGAATAGTCAAAAGTCCTTTAAAATAGGACTACTTGAAAGGTTTATTTTTGGAAAACATTTGGAAGTTTGCCCATCTTCATATTCCACTGCAATTCCAAAATCAATGCCTTGTCCAGTTTGAGCTGCAGGAGTCTCGTTTTATTGTTCAAGATGTTATAAGCCAGAATTTCATACAAAGAGCCATTCTCACTGTACTCAGTGACATCTGTGTGGAAAATCACTGGATTATCTCTTTTTTGTTTCTTTCTTCCCACTCTATGGGAGTCCCAGGTCAAAGTTTTCTGTGCATATTTAGGACCAGAATAATCATACATGTCCCTGCCATCTCCTCTGACAATGTTTTTTTCCCTTTTTATTAGAAATATGATAGCAACAGAATGGATGAAGAATGTGCTGAGACCACCTGCAATAGCCTCAGTCATGGCTGTGCTCCTGAAATGAAACACCCTGAACACTCATTCAGAGGTGTTAAAGCAAGGAACCACTGTTCTGGGTTCTGCCACTTCTCAGGCTGTTTTCGTTACTGCTGCCCAGTGTGCCTTTCAGTCCTTCCCCTTCTAAGCTCACAGAGACTCCAAGTGCTTCCTTAAAAGCACTGCGGTACTCAAGGTGAGAGGAACAGAAATATCTTTAAAGAGTATGACTGCAATTCTCTATCAGTTACTGTGCTCATAGTATGAACAAGGAAATTCAGACAAAGAGGCAGACCAAATTTGACTGCTATGTTATGGGCTTGATATGTGAAAGTAAAGGTGAGTGACAATGTAGGGTGAATTTTCTGGGTTGTAATTGGTGTAAGAAGGAATTTCTGCCAGATTTTTATTATCATTTCACTGTTTATCTCGAATTGGAGATAGAGAGACAGACAGAGAGACAGACAGACAGGCAGGCAGGCTATTATCTGTTTCTGAAGTAAATAAAAGTGAGGAAAAATATATGACACACCTCAATTAATTTATTAAGACCACTGGAGACCATAACCAATTAACAAGATAAAATATGCCACCAACAATTTGTCTGTTGTGGTTCTGAACCAGTTAAAAAGGAGACCAGCTCAGCATGACTTTTCAAGATGCCTTCATATTCTATTTCTTGAAAACATATAGGTTTATAGAATTTAATAAACCCCCATCTGCTTATCTTTAGAGCAAATGTACCAAAAATATCAATGTGTACCAGACACACAAATTATTATTACTGATATCCATTTGACAGTTTTAAAAACAGAAACATAAAAGTGACTGAAAACCATCTGAGCCTAGTACAAGGAATAAAGTCTTCATGTTTATATAACAGAACTAAAGGTTATATAAAGTTTAATAGGTCTCTTGATGTGGGTGTTGGGGGTCCATCTTAGAGCTTAATATGTCACAGAAAGGACCTTCATACACACATTTTAAAATATCCCCTTGAAAATATGTTGGTGGTTAAAACAAACCAGGCTATAAAGATGTACAGCTGGTTAATGGATATTTAAAAAAAAAAAAATTCTCGTATTTTTTTCCCATCCCTCAATTCATTAATGAGCATGATGCAACATAGAGTTTCAAACCATTTTTGTGTCTGCAGCAAACTACAAATCATACACTTACATATGACTGCTTAATTAATGTTCATGATAGCTGTGATTTCCAGACAGTGTCCTGTCCAATTTCTGGATACATCAAAAGCTGTGTAGTGCCCAACACTGCACAAAAAGTAGTATGTTCTGTTTGTAAGGATTCAGCTCTCACATTGTAGCCTTCAATATTGTATTCGTTGGTAAGTTGGTAACATTACAGCCCAGTAAAGGAGCAAGTCAGCTGATATTATTGACATTTCCTCAACAAGTAAGAGAAAGCACATCCTGAAAATTTAAGATATGATGGATCTCTGGGTGGTTATTCATGCCTTCTCTCAGTGGGAGGTAATATCTCTCTCTGCAGAATGGTGCCTTATATATTTTAAAAAGCACACCTGGTGCCAGGTCTCTTCAAAGTAGAAGGCAACAACGTAAGTTTTTTGTTTTTCTCTGAGTTACTGCTTTATTCCCATTTTGATGAACAGAAGTTTTCAGCAATTCCAATTCTTCTATCTTATCATTGTTTTAGAAAACTCTTGCGTGCCACTTCTCAAAACTTTTTGTGTGCTACTTGCTGCTACCGTTAAAAGGAGAGTTAGTATTATTCTAAGATGTGATTTAAATAGGTTTAATTTTTGTTCTGGATGGCAAATATAACCATTATTTTGTGCGAGACACTAAAACTTTGGATTTTACTTTCATTGTAAATTGAGAAAAAAAGAGAAGGGAGGAAGAAACAACGGAGGGAGGAAGGAAGAAAGGAAAAGGAGACAGGGAGGGAGGGAGTGAAAAAGGTAAGGAGGGAAGGAAGGAAGGTGTTCATGTCCTTTTGTAACCTTACAAAAGTTAGTCTTACTTGATTTCAAAAGAAAGACACAAAACATCCATCTAACACCCCAAAGAAATTATAGTATTTCGTTACTGTCAGGATTCTGTTATTACTGAATACAGCCACCACAAAGCAGAGAAAACTCAGACACCATACACAGAACGCTGGAATCTAGTTTCCGTAGACTTTTTGTGATGGCTGGTATATCAAGGATGAAACCTAGGTTTATTAGCAATCAAGCTCCTCTATTCCAATTTAAAACTTTTGAGTTGAGAGTCCTCTAGCCATGATCTTAGCATGCAAGGCACACACAAAGTTGACAAAGGAAATTATTGGAGACAGTGTCCCACTGTAATTAAAACAGTGGAAGGGCAGAACGTGGAAAGTCTCCCACCCACCATTCACCCTTTCCATCCTAATGCAAGTAGAAATACATGCTTTTAGACCGCAAATACCCAGGCTGATTAATTACATGGCTATGCAATATTACTCATGCATTCCTCCTGAAATGTCAAAAGGATTAGGAGTGCCACATCTTTCCTCCCAAACTCTAATCTTAAGGAGCCCTGCTGCAATGAAAACAGTGCAATTACTTTCGTACACTGTCAATTTTACAATAGGGGTAAAAAGAGCTTTACTAACAGCAAATAATTATACCACCACTTAATGATTGATTTAACATAGAAAGCCCATCTAATTACTTTTGTCATTACAATCTACAGCACTAACACTCTTAACAATGCTGCTTTAGTGGTTCGACATTACATTAGCATTAAGAATAATGTTAATAAAAAACATAGCTTAACTTTTTTATTGTTCATCTGCATCAATGCACTGTACACCCACTGTATTATGAGGCCTATTACTGTACCAAATGTTCGGGATCCAGTCTAGTAGCATTGTCTCAAAAAATGCACTACTGCGGCGTATTATACATTTATAAAAATGAACTTCCTACATCGCACACAGAGGAAAGGATCATATAGTTTCCGTTTTACTTCAGACAGCAACTGCAGAGCTAAAGAGTAATACTGACCCCAGAACACAATTCCACGTTGTCAAGCCATGCCCACTTTTATACTGGTCTCGTGCAGGTGATTACTGCCCCACCTTGAGGCTTTGAGATGGGGTTGGAACTCTTTCTGTTATTGTTTATATGTCAAAGCTTGGTAGTGCACTGGGCTGGGAAGATCTTTTAAAAGAACATTGGAGGGTCTTATTTTATGTGACAGGACTTTGGAACACTTATTCACTTCTATTTCAATCCACAGTGCTATGCTTGTTGCTGTGTAAAGACTGCAAGAAGTTGCCTTGTAGATCTAACTATGTGAATAAAATATAGGCCTGTGATGAACAAAAAAAAAAAAAAAAAGGGAAGGAACACTCTTACCTTCATCTTGCAGATTTCAATGTACTTCAAGTACTCAATTAAGTTTGTAGACTCCAAACTTTTCATAACTACTAAATTCCTTTTTAACGTAAGATAGAGCTGGTCATGTATTTGATTTCAAAATTCAAAAAACTCAATTGTCTTGCCTGTTCACGTACTCAATGTAAGGTCAGCGAGGCTTTTAGCTTTTCATTCATCTCCAATAAGAGCGAAATGAACACAGCGAGCACTGCGACAGAGTGGAAGAACCACAGTATGAAAATCTACGCTCAAATATCCCATCAGAGAGGGCTGTAAATTCTACAATGTCCATTACTTGGTCAGAGTGTTATTCCACATGTGGACTAAGAATGAAGGTGAGAAATCATTAGATTTTACATCTCGGGCTGGCTGTAAGCTTTGGCCTATTTCTTTAGAAGTGTCACTACTTCCTGTTTAACATATCGACCTGCCTATTTGGCATTTGACAGCACTATTGAATTTTTGTTGGATTTTATGCTTCAGGAAGGACATAAAGTAACAGGTTTTCCCCTGGGCTGCCCCCCTCCACAGCCTCAAATTTACTATGAACTTCAGAAACACTTTTTAATCTCGTGTGAATATGTTATTTCCTCTTTTCTGTTGGATGTAGCCTTTTTTTGTGGCAGGGGGAAATGGCGTGTTGAGGGGTAAGTGTTCCCTTAACTCTAGATAAGTTTTTTGGAGATAATCAAGTGTGTTTCTGAAACACAAGTAAACAAATGTCCCCTTTGCCCTTACTCCCCATACTTTATTGGCTGGTTTAGGTGTACCTCAGCACATAAAGTTGTCTTTGATGATCTCTCTGTGCAACACTGTGAAAGGAAACATCCACATTCTTTTGCAGAATCAAAGCCAGATTTTAAAAAGCCTAATTCCCAGTACAGTGTGAATTACAGCTGAAATCAAGATGTTCTCCCAAAACGAGTGTCGTTACACTTAGCACTGCAGTAATGAACAATTAGGCGCCCGGAATTCACTGCAATCATGTTGCCATCTAAATACTGCATACAGCTAATAGGAAAACATAGACATGGACAAATCTTGACAGACAGGACACCAAAGCTAGTTAGCAAGGCAAGTCTGAGAAAAAGCTTGACTTGGATTTATATTGCAATCCAGGTGTGAACATCTTTCTGTAACACAGACTTTCAGTATCTTCTCCTCACTTCAGGTGTTTAAGGCATGGATTAAGGCACAAGGTTAGGGTAAGGCACAAGACCCTGATGGTTTCTTTGAAACATTCCCAGATGAGGAAGATTTAGAAGATGGACTGTTGAAGGGGGGAAGGGAGAGAGAAAAAAAAAAAAAGAGAGAAAGAGAGAGAATGTTTTGAAGGGGCATAACAATGTCTGCAGTATGCCTAGAGATCACTTGGGAGAAAAAAGTGCTATGCACTGAAATGAACTGTAATTCTGATTGTCCTCGCTGGCCATATGACAGAGAAGGTTGTTGAGGAAAGACGTGTCTTAAAGGCTTCTTCAGAGTCTCAAAAGAACATTGTTTATAGGCTACGCTTCCAATTCCTCCCCCTCCTGCTACTCTGCTTCATAGCTTTAAGATACAGTAATTCTAAGTTCCACTTCACAGGAGACAATTAGATTTACCAATATTTAATTTTAAAGCACAGAGTGTTCATGACTGCAATAACTTCAGTGAAGGGATGGGAACACCCAGAGCTCGTAATTCAACGAGAATTTAACATTCTAAAACTTTCCTGTTGCTGAGCCCATTCTTTCCAACTTCCCTTTCATTTTTTCTCTTTGTCACTTTGCTCTGCCAGCGTTCAGTGTTACTATTTTTTTCAATTACTCTCGGATTTTCATCCATCATACTACAAATGCCTTTAAAGTTTCTTTCCTTTTTTTTTCTTGCCTAATAGGTCATGAGTTGTGAAAAAAGCCTGTCTTCCTGTTTTTTCTTTCTTTCTTTTTTTTTTTCTCTCTTATATTTTTTGTTCCTGCTTTGCATAGGTTTATCTGAGGAGAAAAAGAGTGATTAAATTCTTTATTAAAGAATGAGGCTATGTGAAAGATCGTGGATTGCAATGACTACAATGACATTTCACCCTTCAGTAGGGACAGGTAGTATATCTAGTTAGTTACTTCAGCTCAGGTGAAGGACATGATAACCATCTAAGCAGATGAAATCCCACCCTACAGGACTATCTATCTGCCTTCTAAAGAATAAATAAACTCCAGCAATTATTGCACTTTCACACATTTCTTTAAAACTTTTTTTTAATGTCTGTTAACACATTAAGGAGTTCTTTTACCACCTCTAAGACACTAGTTTCACTCTGAAACTCCTATCAGGAAGGCGCGATTTTGGCCAAAATAGTCTTTCTAAAGTTAAGGAGAAAAACTGAATTACAGCACTGACTAGTTTGATAATAATATTTTATTTTAAACCCCTATTGTGGACACTTCTGGTGTCTCTTTCACAGGAGAGAAGAAATTTGAACTATTCTTCTGTGACTTCATTTTTCCTCTTGAGTGTCCTGTTAGATACAGAGTCAAGAATGAAGATGCACTGATCCACGGAGGTGGATAAGAATATGATTAAGTGTGATTCAGGGATCAAAGAAGCTCTTAATGAAAGGTTAGCATATGGGACAGCCACAGCAGGAGGAGATAGAAAGGCAAGCATGCACGTGGCAGGCTCGAAGTCTGGTAGTCCAGGCAGAACCTGCCAAAAGCTAAGAATGAATGGATTATTGTCACTCAGAATGCAATCCTTGTGCAATATACTTATTTTATTTCCATCCAGATTTGAAAAGGTAGGTTACTTGCATTGATATTACCTGGTGCAGTGAACCAGATACTCTTGATGAAATGCACTCTGTTTTAAGTTACGTACTAATCAAATGAGAGACTACTCAAACAATCCATATCAGTTTTATTAAACCAGTCCTTCCACAGATTTAATAATTAAGCAGCAAGCACAGCGTATTTCCTTGCAAAGTCCAAGTCTCTCCAATGGGAAGTACAATGCAATGACTCCATTCATTTCCAAAATTTCTACAAACAGACAAACCAGAGAACCAAAGACTGCTCCTTAAAAGGTCCATATTCCTGTGCCTTGCAGCACAGTCCCAGTTGTGCCCGGTCTCGCCCACTGACATCAGGACTCGATCAATCTTTGGTCTCATCTCCAGCTGCATGCTTTAGGGTCTCACCCTAAAGAACCAGAAAAATACCAAAGCACTTCCTCTGTTAGTGCTGTCAGAGATGGTAAAGAAAAAAATGCACAGGAGTCCGCTTCAGCTGACAGGGTCCACCTTCCTCACTGCCAAATGGGTTTTAGATCACAAGCTATTCCAAACTTTATTTAAATTGTCTTTCTATAAGACATTATTTTCCATATATGAGGATGCCGATTTTTAGAAAAGTTAACATTATATTCATAGTACAGCTGTGACTCCCCAGGTCCATCCATAACAGTAAATTAAATGATTCCCAAGACTGTTCTCTGTCATTGAGGCTGCTGTATTAAACTCAATTTAGGAAAAGATTCAGGAGAGAATGACAGTTGACCTGGGGCAATGTCCTGCAGGGATGAGTCCAATACTTTAGCAGTGTAGATGATGCTTTTGCAGTGTCCAGGCACAAACTTTAATTTACTGGAGTGAGCAGAAAGGACAGTATTCACCAGGCCTACCAGTGTGTAAATGGGAGAAAAAGCTATGATGACTAAATCATTTTCGATTTGCCCTCCAAAGGTACTTAACTCTCTCAGGTACAGGCTTCACTTTAAATTAGGTCCATACAATAGTCGGTGTAAATAATCTCTGAATAGTAGTTCTGTAGTAGAAATGGCAGTGCCTCTACTAGGGAAACTGAAAAAGGGTTTGAGAAACTGGTGCTTTACCAGAGCAATAAACCAGTGTCAGTGCCAAAAATAAATACTAAAAAAAACAACTATTATTTAACTTCTGGAGTGTTGTAAGTCTTAATTAAATAATCTTTGAGGACGATTAATGAAAGGTGGTACAAACACAAATTATTATTATTCTGCAGTAACACCGCAGCTCTACCACACCGTTGAGAACGAGCATCAAAAGTTGGAATAAGCTTTGATGAAAACTACTCATAATTCTCAGACAAAGTTGATTCAGTGATGTGTTACTAAAGCTGAGTGATTTTTCTTGGACTTTTTTTAAAGCTCATTAGTAATTAATTTTTCTCCTTTAAAGAAGATGAGGCCTTCTTTGCATAAAAATGAACCATGGACAATTTCCAAGGGACTGAATAAGTCTTTTTCTTAGCATGCTTCAGTAAATAACCTGGGCTAGGATATTCAAAAGAGATTTGATCAGAAAGGCAATTCAGTGACTATGGTTAGTTAATTTCTTATGTGATTTTGGGTTGGTTATTTGTTGGGAAGGGAACGAATTTCATACCATTTCTAGCTAAAATTAGGAGCCCAGAAATGCCCTGGGGCCAATAAAGAAAAATGTTTAACCTCAGGGCATATCAGTGCAGCAGTTAGGCAGTAGGAAGGCTCTGTACTTAGGTATTCTGTTTTGACAAGCTCATTACCCACACAAGAAGTTCATCTTTGAGATCCTGAAGGAGTAAGAGGAAAAGTTTGGAACAAGGAAAATAGAATCCCTCTCTTGCCCTTGAAATTCTTCACAAATTAAATGAGAGCAGCCAGGATTTTAATTTGTCTTATTTAGTCAAATAAATATACGTGTACATATATATAAAATTGGTGTCAGCTTTCACCAGATGGTTGTAAAAAACATGAAATAGTGATAAAGTCTTCCATCAAAAGTACTTCAGTCCTTGGAGTAAAAACGTCAAAATACAGAATCTGACGCAATATTGCTAATCCAACATAGAAAAGCTGGGACAGCCTCACAAAAATTGTTCTATCCCGTAGCGTGTACCTCTTGTTCAAGTCATTTCTGATGTGAAAAGCTTTCCCACTAGTCAAGTTCACCTAAAGGACTTGATGGACTAAATATGTCCTGATATTAGGGAATACCTGGTAATATTGACAAATGTCCACAGGAGTCCAGACTGAGGTGGAACCACCCAACTCATTTTCATGTATGACCTACTGGTATAGTAAGCATTAATTTGAATGGAGGTCTTGCAAATGCAGTAGCTTGCTCATTACTTTCTGTTCTCTGTCACATCTATTCTGCGACCTACTGCCTCTGTTCCTCTGTTTTACTCTTGGACTAGCTGCTGTTAACTATTATATTTTTTTCCCTTTACTGCTTTTCACTCAAAGCTATAATAGGCAGTTATTCTGAGCTCTGTGTGATCTAAGGAAGTCTTGTGAAAGAGAGAGACACACACACGTACGTGTATAGTGTTGAGGGAGGTTACAGAGTGGAAAATAAAGTAATATCTGCATTCCTTGGTATGCTTTCAATTTGATTTGATGCAGAATTATCAAGCAAAGTTATCTGACCTGTGTTATGCAGGAGGAGTTGCACAAGGTCCCTTTTGGACTTAAAATCTATGAATCTATATCAGCAATGGAAAGTACACATAAGGTGACCTTCCCAGATTCACAGTACGCTTCAGTCGAGAATGTCTTATCTGACTGCCCATTTAACAAGGAAAGGGTTATAACCGACTATCTCAAAAGTGCCTTGGTATATTTTAAAAGCAAACAAGGTCATTTGCAATGGTTCATTAATTTTCAGAAAGCATTTGAGTTTTTCAGTTTGGGTTTTCTGTTGCGATTTATTTTTTTTTTTGGTAATGCAGACTAAAACGTGGATTGGGAGGGATGATTTTTAAAATCTACTGAGAAAGATAACCTTTACTTCCTAAGTAAAGGGTCTTGTCAAGGAGTGTCCTGTCAAACTTTTTTTTCTGTGTCCAGAGAACATCTGTACATAACGAGACGATTGCTAAGATACTGTTCCCTTGCTTTTACTCATTGCTTAGCGATATCTGTAATTTATTTGAGAGAGTACGAGTAATGGCTGGACTGAGCAGTGTGTCCTTCAGATGTAACCTCAGCAGATACTTAATCCTTACAGATTGTTGACCAAAGCAGAGTGGGTCAAATGCCCTTGTCTGGTCTAGCTGAAAAAAGGTATCTAAACAGGTCCAACAGTATAAACCACGATGATTTGGGACAGAGCAGCCTGAGGTCTCTGGGTGACTGAAGGAAGGGTTCCTGGAAGCAGCACGAGGAACAACTGCACTGGGGGAAGGCAGAGGGAGAAGAATGATGTCCTTTATTTCCTTCCTCCTGAACACAGACTGCAGATGAAGGAATGGTATGGAGGGAGTCCTTGTCCCCCATGGGTAATTTAAGAACTTCCTTTTTGTTTTTTTCCACTCTTTTTTTTTTTTCTTCCCTAAGGACAATCCTATTCAGACAGCTAAGGCTCCAGGACTGAATGAGCTTCGCAGACAGAGTCACATCTCACCTTAGCTGTGCTATTTTCATTTCCAGTCCCACTCTGGTGTGGTTCAGCCTCCATTTCCTGCTAACCAATGGTGAAGCAGTGCTTTTGATGAAAAAGAGGGTAAATGGACAACAGATCAGGCAACCTCAAGTCCCCTTTCTCACGTTCTCCCTCTACTCTCTGCATAATCTCTCTTCCAGCAACAGGGTGTGTGCATATGTGTGTTTGCAGAAAACATTATGCTGGGACTAGGTAGCTCATTCAGATAAGATGTCCTGTGTACCTTCATCAGTAGTTGCCTTGAAGAAGCTGTACTGCTTGCCACAGACCTTAATGGATCTCAGAGGGACAACCACACTTTGATCCATGTTTCACCAGAGGGCTCCTACCCCATGCATACACTGCTTTGTTTCAAGGTTTTGGTGAAGACTGAGGCATCTAGCTCTGCTGTCTAGGAAAAAAACCAAAACAATCCACAAAACAAGTAACACAGAAGCCAAAAAGTGGGGACAGTTTGCTTTATAGTTCAGTTTCCAGAGACTGTGAAAACATAAGCTAGTCCGCCCCAGCTGGCCAGGGACCAGGGCTCGCTCCCTGACATAGGTCACTAAGTCAGTGCAAGAATATTCTTTATCTCCATCTCTGTTTGTCTTGTTCAAGGCCATGAGTTTGTTGCCTATATCAATCTGCTGCCTTTCTCACCTACCTGCTTTGTTTGCCATTAAAATTGCCCGTTCTATTTTTCCTGACATGAATAGGAAATGTTCTTCTATAGGGGGTTTATGTATCATGGGTACATATTATAGAATTCTGCAGTATAATGTTCCTGGAATGCTATTCATATCTTCAAACTTGAACTGTAGTTAGACTGTCAGTGACCCAAACACAGAAGAATGCATGAATATCTAGCTTCCCATATTAATGTCTCTTAATCCTCCCCCTTTTTTTTTTACCACTGTCAAGAAAGGCTCTTAATAAGGACAGAAAGTCAATACTTAAGATAGGGTTTATATGGGTCTGGAAAACCTAATTTGTAATTGAAAAGATCTTGATGTATCCAGGGTACAGAATGAAAGAAAATATCAAGAGTCTCCTCAGGTATCCCATCTGGAATTCTGCTAACTCTGATGCCTCGGAAACACATCAGGAATTCTGCCGACTATGTGCAGAGTTATGGAGACAGCCTATTCCCCTCTCTTGTTGCTCTCACTGCCTGAAAAGGAGAACCTATTGTCTTATGTCCTTACACGAGCCCTTACTTTGGAAAGGACTCAAAACTAAACATAAGTGGGCTGATATAAAAATCTCTTGTACCCTTTCCTTATTAGAACAGTTTCTTAATTCTGTTTTCTCCCCCAAACCACATACACAGTCATACTTGCATAGAGATTTGCTAAATATAATGAACAGGAGAGCTGTTATACTAAATACAGTATGTCTGTGTCTGCTCAAATATCTCCAGTGTCTTCCTACCTATCTCAGATTCCTGATCCATGCTTTCAAACCTGTATTCTCAATGCGTTGACCAGTATAACTTATGCTGCAATTTAAAATATTTTTCTAATTGTAATTAAGGAAAATTCAAAGGTGAATTATTTCACCAACCCCGTGAAAAGTTGCACATCCCAGAAAATCCAAAATGGGAGGTGACCATACTCAGGTGCATGTTCAGAGAACAGAGGAGACACCAACCTTCCAGAATAATCTCTCCCTTACGTTTTACCTCATCATTCTCAAAACAGTGCTGTGCATGATATAGAGCTTTGTCTCTGCCTGTTTCCCTTTCAGTATCTTTTTAATGGACCATAATGACTGTAAAGTCTTTTCATTCCAATGAGAAAATTCATTTATGTGGAGAAGGAAAATCAAAATCTAGAAGACAAGTCAGGACATAGAAATGCAAACTGTAACTTCCTACCAAGATAAAAAGGAGACTTCACCATAAATGAGGCAACGATTTCTGAGACTGAAAATTCTCTGCACCAGCATCATCCAGAGCAGGATCATCTCTCCAAAATAGAGCAGTAGAAGACACTTAGAGAAAGAATAAGACAGGCAAAACAGCTACAGGGTGATTTATCACTGATACATTCCCCCAGCTCCCAGCAACTTCTGATCTTAGCACTTCCTAAACTGAAACTAACATCCCTTGCACAGTACTTAACAGCCTCCCATGGACCAGTTCTTCATGGATTTGTCTACTGCCTTTTCTAATACACTTGGAGCCTCAAAAACATCCTGTGTTAATGAGAAACCCAGTTTAATTGTGTGTTACATGAAAATTACCTTAGTTTTTTTTCCATTTTTTTATTCAAGCATCTCTTGGATACCCCCGACATCTGTATTTTAAAGACTGATGATGTAGTGTTCCCTTTCTTTTTTCCATTCTGTACATGACTTCATAGACCTCTGTGAGAAAGCTGACAAGATCATCATTTTCCCAAGCTTCAGATTTTGATTCTTGAGCCTTTTTTTTTTTTGGTACAATATCCATCCACAAACACAGATGATTTTTGTCACCTTTTCCTGCATTTTTTTTCTGACTTTGATGCATCCCCTTTTTTTAGAAGCTGTCGGAACTGCAAGCAATATTCAAAATATGCCTGCACCTTACACTTGTTCCAGGACTGGTACCTTACACCTCCATTTCCCTAGTTTCACATGGTATGGTGTTCACGGGAACATGCTATTGCTGCAGACACTGGGATTTAAATACCCTCATTCTCCACCTATAGGCCCAGACTCTACGTGGTTTTTGTTTGTGCAGGGGAGGTTTCAGCCCTGTGAGCAGTGGAACAAACCCTCAAGATAAGTAGCGGCTGAGGCAGCTGCTTGAGTGGATCCATCATTATCACTCGAATATGCTTTGTGGATAAACAGAGGCCTTCGGTCCCTGGGGCTGTTAATCTGACACCTTTCATAGAGCACTAAAAGAATTCACTTAAAATTAAAAACAATGCACAGCTGTTTCAATGGATAAGTCATGCCATTTGCATGAGCATAATGGATAATCAATATACAATGGTGACACAAATTAAATGTGGATTAAACAGTCATTGTTCCACAGCTATGCTCTGTGTATTTTCCAGATATCGTGTGATAGTTCTGTATTTTTTATTATTGCTTCGAGAAAAATGCATTTACTTTTTTTGGAAGACTTTGTTTCTTTATCATCCACACTGGTACAAAATAAACAAATGAAAGTGCTGATTTCCCCACTTATCTGCCACATCAGAGGTCACCTTTTACAGTGTGGTAAGGAGTATAGAGGGAAAGTATTTATTCTCTTTGTAGTCCTCAAATATTCTTGGTGCAAGAGATTATGGGGATGGGCCAATAATGACAGAGCAGAATGAGTTTACCTAATTTTAAACTTCAAAACTATCTTATTTCAGATAGGCTTTTTCTATAGTTAATAGGGAGATACAGACACCTGTTCTAAGAATAGGATTTAAGGCATATGGGATGAATCATTCCCTGGAAGACGTCTTTCTCTCTTCACTCAGTAGTGAGGGAGCCAAGACAAGCTGCTCAGTTTACGTGCCCAAATGCTGGGCACGTAAACTTTGTTCTATAAGTATTGTCTAGTAATAGACAGATTTAAAAATGAAATATTCTTGTTTTAAGTTTACCCATGTAATGATAATTAAATATTTCAGCATGGTTAATGCATTTAAACTAACAACATTTAACTAATATTAGTTACTTCCAATGTTTAAGAATAACTTGAATGACTTATCCAAAGTTACACAGAATTTCTTTGAGGTAGAAATTTTGGACTCATGAAATCTTGACCTTAGATCATTCTTCTCTTTAAGCTGCTGTGGAATTTAGGCAGTGAATTCCTACAGTCTCCTTTGAAAGAATTATGTTGCAGTGGCCAAAATTTCACCTAAGCTTAAGTGACTGGGAAGATCTGAAAAAGGCAACTGAAGGAAAAGTTGTGCACAGAATCAAAGGTGGAATTTAGGCTCTGAATATAGCTCTTAATTATTTCAGATAAGTCAACCAAAACCCATAATTAATAACAAAAAGTAATAATGAACTTCTGTCGAACATACACTACTTAACTAACCTCAATTCAAATCACTGACCTGGAAGTGTTAAACTCTCTTTCCTATTACTAATCAGATGAGAGAAACATCCAGTACTCAGAGAAATGATCTTTTTTTACATTTGTTTCACTGAGACAAATTAAGCTCTTTTCAGTCTGTGTGATATTTTTTCACAGGCATAGCTGATAGGAAAAAAAAAAAAGAAAAAATCTCTTTATTTGTCAAAACATTTGTTGAGAGAAAAAAAGGTGGAGAGTGTTAAAAATCAGAATTATTTTAGTCATAGTTCTTAAATTCTAAAGAAATTTTCATCCATTTCACAAAGTTCTTTATCCTGGAAAAAGAGAATACTGGAAAATTCCGTTCCCTTTGTCTTTAACCCAGTCATTTTTTGTTTCAAAATGGAAGAATTCTGGCAAAGGAAAAGCAAGTAATCATTTTTGTAATGGTGGTAGGTCTGAGTTCGTGGCTTGTCCTCCGCTCAGGCTGAAAAGCATTCCACTCATCCCTGCTGCACGTGAGTACTTGAACATCAGCATTTGCAACAGAAATGCAGCCAGAGACTGAGACAAACCTCAGACAGGCTTGACATTAGATTTCAGAAACTATTTAGTTTTGTATTAACGCTGCTTTTTCTCAGAGTGAAATTTGCACTGACCTCGTGGGGAACAGAGGAAGGCCTGTGCTGTGTACTTCCAAATAGCTCACCAGAAGTCTTTAAAATATGTGCCCTTGCTTGGCTGTCCTGTTTGCCTGTTTGATCTACGCTGTGACGGTAATGGTTTCATCTGCACTGCTACTAGCCATCTGAGCTCCTCGCCATTCCTAAAGAGTTTTACTTTCAAGCTGGCTGCAAGCTGACATTGCCTTTTTATAATATATTTATCTGAGTGTTTGCTGGCAGGGGTGGAGAGAAATGCTAGTTATATAAGTGAGAAAACCTGTTTTACAAGTGAAAATAATGTCTACAATCTGGAAGATTTAAATGAGTCAGACTTTAGGATACACATTTAAACCCTGGCGATATATTTGAATCCAGCAAATGCTTGCGCACGCACGTAATCCTTGGGTAATCAGTGAAGAAATGCTCACATGACTTAAGCTATTCACAGGTATGAGACTTTGCATGACTGCTCCCTCAAGTGGGAATATTAAAATTTTTGCGCGTGAAGTAGTAAGCACAAGTTCTTACTGAGGGTCACTTACTATCAGCTGCAGAACCGATTGTATGACATGTCCTGGGCAGCACACAACATCAGTTAAACAAAACTGCACTGTGATAGATTGCAAGTGGCCAAATAGCAGGGTTTATGCTAAGCACCAGTCAGAATTTCAGCTGATTGGAAAATCAGAGTTCAGATCAACACCCATTATTAATATATGGGGTGGTTTATTTTTTTTTTTAGCAAAGATTTTAATTTTATTTATTTTTAATGATGTCTGGCTGTAGTAACAGCTAATTAGAAATATATAATGCAGGAAAAAATCTGCAAGTTAAAATTGTTTTCAGCTTAAATCTTATCATTTGGCAGTACAGAAATGATATGTTAGGCATGTTGCTCTCTCTCTCAGTATGATAGCAACTAAAGTGGCTTAAAATTGGATTCATTTATAAAGCTGGACACCATTAATATCATCCCCTGCATGACAGTAATTCATTTCATTCAGATCACAGTCCTAATTAAGTATTCGTTATAGAATAGATATTTTTTCATTTAAGACAAAATATCAAACATTCATGCCTGGTATTTAACTTATTTACTATTGGACTATTGTTTTATTAATAAATGCTGCCATACATCTCAGCACTAACTTCAGGGTCAAAGACAGAGCTGGGCTGAAACTCAACCCTCACATACAAATTTCTTGGAACTTTTTGGAAGAAAAGCTGCAACCTGCGATTTCAGGGGGAGTAATAAAACCCTGTGAGATTCTTTTTTCTACTTTCTGTTTTAATGTACCTGAAATTTCATGAGAAAAAGCTGATTAGAGATTTGTGGTATCAAATCATACTCTGTGGCAGATATTTAGCTTTGTTTTCATTTCAGTCTTGAGCTCAGAAACACAAAGCTACATTTCTAATGCAGTTAATAAATTCTCCAAATCAAGCAGTCTGAGGAAAATTTCTTGATTCAGAGTCTGAATACTAATTCCTGAGAACTGTGTAACAATAAATGGACACCCATCCTGCTCAAATCATCTTACGCTTATCCAGTCACAGATGATATCTATATGCTGTTCTTCTCTTTTTCTCTCACGCCTGTCTGAACCAAAGCCCACAGGAATTGCCCAGTTCCAGAGATGTCGGAGGCCAGGAGAACCTCAACAGTATTGTCTCTACTGTGCTTGACTTTCCCTGCTCTGATGCTCTGCATGTCCCCTTGCCTTGGCCAAGCAGCAAAACTCTGTCTCTCCTTGACCTTTCCAACAGACCTGGAAAACATACCTTTTCTGTTAGCTCCTTTTGTTGAAACAAGACCATATGAATCATGAATCTGTACCTTGCAAATATCTCATAGTCTTGCTGGAAGACTGTTCCCAAAGGCAGAAGAAGCCATTGGTACAATTAATCTTACCTAACTTTGGAAATGTAAAAAGTGTATTCGTATTCTGTGCCACTTACTCAAAGCTCTTCCAAGAGTCAATGGGGGGAAAAAAACCAACCTCTACAGGAAAATGCAGTTGATCCATTTCATATGTGTGTATCTTAGCATGCGGTGAATCAAGGATTAATCCAGTTACTCAAATACACATTTACAATTTAATTAAGGATGCTGTTGGATGCCTGAGACATTGTGAGGTCTCTTAGATGCCAGAATCCAGCCTCTGGTTTCATTACTCTATCTTTGTGAAATTCTTTGGGGGCTCCAGGAGACAAGACAGGATTTCCTCATGTTTCACTCATTCTCTTAACCAACCGGTTCTGAACGGGCTAAGACCTGTCAAGGTTAACATGCTTTAGTTTTCAGTGTTGTGTCACCTCTTTCTGCATTTTCGGTCTCAAATAAAATGAGAAAAACAATAGAGAAGATAAATAACTCCACAGTCATACCTAGGTTTAGAGTATGCTGAAGAAAATCTAGACAAATACCAGTATTTTAATCTTCATCATTTCCACATAGAGAGACTCTCAAAAGTCTCAAAGGACAAATGTGGTGCAATCTTTTCATATGTATAGAATACTCAGGAATAAGGGAATAAATTTATTACTTGAACAAAAACTCTCTGTCTTGACAATGTATTTTTCAAACAGAAAAAAATGTATTTTTTTAATTAAAAAAAAACAAATTTAATTAAAATAAAACAACCTTAAATAGGACTTTCTGTTTCCTATACTTGAAAGAAATTAACGTAAAGAGAAAGTAGAAACTTTTTAGAATTATTCAAACTATTAAAAATAACAATAGTTTGAAGAAAGTAAGGGGAGGGATTTGTTAAGTGTTCTTTTGGGAGAAGTTTTCTGAAAGTCCTAGAAGATCAGCCAGAGAAGTATTTTGAGATCTGTTACTAGCATTATTTTAATCTTATCTGGACAAAATACCAGAAAACAATAATAATGGGAGGGAAGACTTCTATAAATATAGAAAACCTCATTATAAGAAAATATAACATGCACTTCACTTTTCTCTGGATGAAGTTGTGTTTTGTTGAAAAATCATTAAAAAAAAGAAAAGTTTCTGGATTAAAAAAATAATCAAATGACAAAATGCTACTTCTTCGAAATTTACAGTCTAGTTGAAAGTACAATTCAACACCTAGATGGAAGTTTCGATGACTGAGCTATTTTCATGAGTGCTCCATGAAAAGAAACACATTAACACAGACCTACTATTTTTATTGTTTTAGTTAACCTGGTTCATTTTGAATTAAACAGGCTGGGGAGCGCAAATGAGCAGCACTGTCAGATAAAGGGACATTAACGAATGTCTCGTGGTCAGAAAAGGAGGAGTTGGCCTCTTAATGGGGATAATATGTGCCTACATCTGAGATCCAGTCAGACCCTATGGGAGACATTGATTTGAATGAGTACAGTATCCATCATGCAGACACCTCCGACTGAGTTACCTGAGAGTCCCTTTACAGTCAAGAGGACGATTCTTTCCACCTTAAAATATATATTTACATTTTATACAGACTACATAAATTGAATCCTGAAAGCTCCTAACACTCTCTGTGGAGTAAAAGAGTTCACAATTATTAGTTCAAAGGGACATGGTGTTGTAAATATCTCCCGTCTCCAGCTAGGTAAGACAAATCCAAGAGGATATTACTCAGTTCCCTGTAATGACAACTAGAAGTCACATAGATGTTTACATCTTCTAATATTACTTGAAGACTGGAGTCAGCAGCAGGTTAACAAAGCTAGAAAGACAAGAAAGTAATAGAAATGCCTTTATACTACATTGAGTGCAATACACAGAACACACAGTGTTTTTTTCTGTGAAGTCCAGCATAAGAAGGACACCAGTGTACAGATGGGTCAAAATTCAAAATGTAGAACTAACATCATAATGTTAGAGCAATAAGAGGATTGAAGTGCTTGTTAAGGACACTACAGCTAATGTTTTTTTTCTTCTGTGGGGTAAAATGTGGTCCATGAATAGGGTGAGCTGATGGATTCTTCCCATAGTGAAGGCTAAAATAGTGAACTTTCTGTCAATGGCAGGGACTTAATTTATTTTGTTTCTCAGTTTCCTTTTGTGTTAAAAAAGAATTGCCATTCTGAATAATTCTGTGGTTCTCATTAGGACTGCAATTTTTTTTTTTTTTTCCCCCACAAAAAAAGACTTGTTTATTTGAGGGGGAAAAAAAAAAGGGGGAAATGAGAAAAGGACGTTAAAAGTGTCATATTGTAGTGGAAGAAATTATTACAGATTGAAGTTGAATCCACGAAATAATTTTGAACAGCAGTCAGGAGAAATGAAAATGTCAAAAAGTTTTCCTACTTTTTAAGTCAGGGTCACAAGACATCATAGGCACCAGCTATAAAGATCAACAAAACAAGGATTGCATTTTGCATTCCATAACCTAATAATATTTAAATCATACACATTTTACTTGGAATTAATTATTTTTCTGACTTAATGGGATTCAAACTTGTATATTCTTCATCTGCAGGGAAATGCTCAGCAGCTGAGAACTCTATATTTTAAAATGGTCTTCTCTCAATGTCAAGATAAATAGACAGATATTGCATAATCAAGAAAGCATATTGATATTACATTAGCTCAGGTAATATATTTAGAAATATGAGACTTATTTAGATGCCTCTGTTCTGATTGTAGAAGAGGAAATATCTGTCCAAATGTTTTAGGGCCAAATATTTCCGGACTGTTTTTTAACTCCCTTTATGAAAGAACTAGACAATTTATAATGTAGTTCACTGAAAATCTGTAAATATTTTTTTTTGAGTTCTTTGAAGTACATAGAAAAACACCAGGGTTTGAGGTGAGTTTTTTGGGTTTTTTTGTTTAGTTTGGTTTGGTTTTTTATTAACTACTATGAAGCTGTTATGATTTTCCTTTTAACTCAACTTGAAACAAATGCTTACATTTTTTTAGCAACTTTAATAGAAATAAAGCAAACATTCAAGGTGCATTTTCCCATATTTGCCCACTATAATCAGAAAAATTTACCAGTTTTTTATAATAAGTGTAAACGGCCAGGCTGTAAGTACATATTTACACAGAATTTAGCCACTTCCCAGTCTGACTTTGTCTGAATTGAAACAAAGCAATGCACTTTCATGTTTTTACCAACAGAATGTTCAGGGGTAGACAACAGTTCTGCTTTTGCTGGGCTGAAACGTTTCATTTTGTTTTGATATTTCTTATATCTTAACCTGTCGTACATAAAACATTCAAAACAAACCACTTGAAAAATGAAAAAGTGTTTTTGAAATTGGCAAAACAAGATGTTTCAAGTCTATTAAAATTTAGGGGTTAATTCCACTTTTTCAGTCTAGAAAGAAAAAAAAAATCAACAAAAAATAGGCATGATTTTGAGAAGACCTTAAACTTTGTCTTAGGTGCATTGTCTGGCATAAAGAGACACCCTGATCTTCTACATACTGTTCTTCAGAAAGTATTTCTTAGTAGTAATTACTAGGCACGGAAAAAGCAAGACATGTTCTGTATTAACTACTCTGCAGACAAGATCAGCTACAGTAAAGTCTCGTGACATTTTCAAAAACAGCTGCACGTGATCCAGGCAAGAGTTGGATGCAGAATGGATTGATCTTCTAGAAAGCATTCGTTGGTGGTGGTGGTTGGGTTTGCTTGTTTGTTTGTTTGTTTGTTTTATATAGATTTTAAATCAGGTAGAAATCCCACAGTCTACAGTAAAAGATGACCAGAGAGAAAAAATTGTTTGACATGAACACTTAAAAGTGCCGAAATTCTCCATGGGGTCTGTAGAAAACAGGGGGGAAAAAAAAGGTAAACTTGCACTTCTTTTCACTTCAATGTGTTCCTGAGATGAGGTGTTTCAGAACCTGGTTCTTCCTGAGACAGTCCTACACATGGAGCTCAGTTTACAGATCACACTTCATCACTCAGCTGAGATCTGATCTTCTTGGACCAGAAGAAGTGTTCTCTTAAGACATGATGACTACACATTTCAGGTTCCCTTCCAATTGGAAAAATAACCAGGGGCAACATCTCTTTCTCCAATCTGCTTTTCATGTCTCTCCTTGCTTTCCAGGTCTTTGTGGCAGTGTACTGCAATTTCACTACCCTCTTCTAGATTGGGTTAGTGCTCAAGCACACAATATGCCATAGAGTTCCCCTACGGTAGTGGAAGGCCTCCTGCACAACGGCAGCAGAGAATATTTTTTTGTCCTTCATCTGTGCCTTTAAACATGGGAGTGAGAAGGAAATTTTCCAGGCTATTCATTTATAACAGGCAGAATGAGCTAGAAAAATGTCCTAGTTATTGCAAACCTGTGAGAAAAGGATATGGTTTGAATATGACTGAATAAAAATGAGGGCACACAAACTCAGTGAAGAGAAGAGATGTTACAGTGCTTAGCAATAATGGTTACAGTCTCATTTTCTGACAAACTGGTACAGAATATAATCACAATGTGAGCTCCATAATTAAAGCAAAGATAGCAGTGACATTTTTATTGTATATTTCAACTGCTGAATAAGTTCCTTTTTTTTTTTTTTTTAAACTCATATAGAAACTATTCATTTTTGCAAGCAGGAACAACCCAGCTAGTGGAACTCTTAATTGCATGCAGCTCTGTGCCAAGAAAAACTCCAATCCAGTGAATCTGTTTTGTTAAGTAGCAATGGTGAAACTCAGAGGTTTTGCTTTGAAGTGTGGATGTTTAGCTACAAAAAAATGCATCCTCCAAAACACAGTCAGAAAACCACACTCTGTCCCTTGTTCTGAATGGGATTTGTACTGGTTCAATTTTTAGCCAAAATACGTTGTATTTTACTGTCTTGCTGAAATAAAACTAGATGCCCAATTTTGATAATGGTGGAATCATAAAAGGAAAAAGAATATAGAGACATTGTTTAACCAGAAATTAAAGTGAGAATAACTAAAACTCAGCCATTCGCTTTCGGAGAGGGTTTGTTGACCATTCTACTCATTTATTCCAGTGGTTGCTTTTCTAAATATTAATCTCGTGCTCTGTCATTAGTTCTTCTCCTGCTTTCAGTAGATATGAAAAATATTCAGCCTGTTTGTTTTTTGCAGAAATATTTTTTAAACCTGAAGACTTTCAATATATTCTGTGCATCACATTTCTAGACTACCAACCACATTTTTTTTTACTTTTTTTTCTCAGCACCTCTTATCCAGATGGTTCTTCTTACAGCATTTTCTTTCTTTCTTTCTTTCTTTCTTTCTTTCTTTCTTTCTTTCTTTCTTTCTTTCTTTCTTTCTTTCTTTCTTTCTTTCTTTCTTTCTTTCTTTCTTTCTTTCTTTCTTTCTTTCTTTCTTTCTTCCTTCCTTCCTTCCTTCCTTCCTTCCTTCCTTCCTTCCTTCCTTTCCTTCCTTCCTTTCCTTCCTTTCCTTCCTTTCCTTCCTTTCCTTCCTTTCCTTCCTTTCCTTTCTTTCCTTTCTTTCTTCTGGAGTCTTTTGATCTGCAAATAAAGGGGTTCTCTGCATAGAAACATCCTTTCTTTAAGATAGTCCCTCCCAAAACAAAATGTATTAAGCAGCAAATACTTCTGAAAGGCGTAAATTCCTGGCAGGTGTCTCAGATAAGGCATTTCACTTAGGAGGGAAAGAAGAATGAAGAATGAATAAGCACAAGCAAAGATAGATTAAATGGCCTGCATGGCATTGTGTGGAAAAGATGTTGTAGAAGTGAAGAAAAGAAGCTTGGGCTTCTAAATATCAGGCTCTCGTAACAATGATTCATGTAAAGTTTTCACTGACTGGTCACACATAGCTGAAACTTGATGAAGAGATCTTCAGGTTTTCTAAGCTCTAGTGGATTGGAAACATCCTGAAAATACCTAAAATACCTTTTGTTCTGATGTATTCTTGCCTTCTTTTACTGTCTGTCTGAAATCAGGAATCACAAGTTGAAAAGAACAATGCATACAAATAAAGGTTGAGATCGTCAGCTCAACTGACAGTGAAGATCAGTTGATCACCCTGTCAAAAATTTGACAAACTTTTTGGGTTTCCAAGTAGCTTCAGTTCTTCTGCAGGAGATTTTTTTTGTTTGCTTCTTTCTGATATTTCAGCCAGTTCTTTTATCTCAACTGGTTTTTCCTTTCTTAAAACCCCTTGAGAAAATTCTCAATAAAAGAATAAATCTGTCACATGAATTGATTTACTGCACAGCAAGATCATGCTTTTAAAGATGTCTCTATTATAGGAAAATTAATTTCTCAAGCTACTTAGCGCAGTTCTAGTTAAAGCCTTCCACCCCAGGGAGTGCAATGAGCAACAGTACCTGTGCAGGCACAGTAGGAAGTATATCAATCTGTGCTTTGCTTACTTTTTCAAGGGAACATCTTTGGGT
Source organism: Pterocles orientalis (assembly GCA_011057875.1). Classification (NCBI taxonomy): domain Eukaryota; kingdom Metazoa; phylum Chordata; class Aves; order Pterocliformes; family Pteroclidae; genus Pterocles; species Pterocles orientalis. The sequence goes on along the minus strand of WKFP01015331.1, from coordinate 1,700,802 downwards.
TGAAGCATGGAAAATATAGATGCAAGCTTCTCAGAACCATCCACCCACATTTCCATTTTTTTCTGTTTTTGTTGCCCAAAGATAGATACTGCGGTATAAGGTATAAGAGTAACTGCTTGAAAAAATTCTCTCTTTTTTTTCCCCAGTAAATAAATTAAGATCTCCCAAGTATTCTGGCCCCTTGTATGACTCAGAGCACAAGGATAAGTTGACATGACGGCTGAGTTATATGTTCCAAGCACTAAATGGCCTTAATAACCCAAACTTAGGTCCTTTATTTTCCCCAGATTTTATATATCAGATGATCCCACAGGATAAACAGTGTCACAAATTCATAGAATCGTTCATTGGAGAGAACTTCTGGAGGTCATCTATTCCAGGATTTGAGACAGGCTCTACTAGCCATGACTGGGTCAGAGCAGGAGTGGTTACAAATAACCACAGACGGAAAGCTTCCAACAGTGGAGACTCCACAGCATCCCTTGGTGACATGTTCCAGTAGTGCACCACCGGTCTGATGAGAAAGTGTTTTCTTAATGTCCAGTCTGAACACCCCAAACCACAAGTCATTGTCTCTTGGTACAGCACCTGCTGGCAAAGTTTGGCCTTTCCATCTTTATTACTGCCCATCAAGCAGATGTAGAGTGCAGTTAGGTCAACTCTTGTCTTCACCAGAAAAGTTGTGAAATCGGGCAATAAATTGTAATTCGGCACAAATCACAATTTAAAAAAAAAAGAAAAAGTTAAAACATCTGCTGGCAAAAGAATTATATCACAACTATCAGGAAGTCAGATCAATTACAATGGTCTTCATGGAGTCATGCTGACTCCTCTTGATCCTTCTGTTTTTTCCATCTGAGTAAACCATTTCTTTTCCTCAAAGATGCAACCAGAAACCTCAGGAGATCAAACCTCCTTCTGGGACTTTTCTAGTTGAGACGGAACCAACTTAAATACAAACCATGGCAACTTCATCAATAGTTTTGATAATGTCCAGCTTCTTCATATAATTTAGCTTGTAATTAAGATTTGGCCATCCCAGGAGCCGTCACTTCCTGGTTCCACAGTCCACCTTTGCTGGTGTGGTTTTTTTTTTAAGATCAGTAAACATTTTCCTTGAAAAGAGCCTGGGTCCTTCAGTCATGGGTTTATTGGGGGAAATTCTATGGTCCATGCGTGTGCATTCAGGACCAAGCTACCGGAGGAAACCTGGTAGGTCTTAAATTTAGTGAAATGTTTGAATCATAACTATCACGTTGGTGGCCAGTGACATCCACACTAACACTGATCTAATCTCATCCATTTCTCAGAGCTGTACCACAAATTAATCAGAACAATTTTTCCACAGCTATTAGCAGTCAGTAGAGATCTATTGTTGTTGGTTAGTGGGAACGTTGTCTCCAGAATGTCAACAACATGTTTTGTACAGATTTTAAAATATGGTCAGTGCCATTTTGCTCTATGGTAATCCTTATAAAATTAATAAAGTATGTTTCCACCGCCGTTAAATTAGTGGTGCAGTTTGCCCAGTAAAATATGTTTTGCTGTCTTGGTTTTATGGGCAAAGTAATAAACCACAGTTTTCAAAAGCAGCTTGATACAGTACAAGAAAAACCTTTGCAAGTTTCTGCTTAGATTCTAGTCAAAAATAATAAGGCACATATTATTTTTTTAGATTAAAGACCATATGTTAGACAATAGACATTTTGAAAAACACTGTGGTTTTCATAATTGTGTTCAGGTGCTATTTTCATATTCTGTCCTACAAGTGCAAAATATTCACTTGCCAATTATGGGTGGAAGAAGGAATATAGATATACATAATGTGCCAAAAAATACAGAGAGCTGTTAATCTGCTGTGATTTATTAAATTCTTGATCAGTTCGTATGTGTCTTCCTCCCCCCACTCCTGAGACAGAACAGGAGAAGATTTCCTCTTGTTTATGGTTTCTGTTGCTTTCTTTCCACCTGTGAATTTAATTTTTCCACACAAAATGTTATGAGAGAAAAAAGAAGGGGGGGGGGGAGCATCTTCTGCTTTTTCAGAAAAAATAAATCCACTGGTGAAAAAAAAACAAACAGATTTTTAAATAAAACTAAGATCTCATTATAAAAGGAATCACAAAGAACAAATCTGTGTCTACCTGAGAGATTAACAATTCTTAGGAAAGTGAATAGAAAAAGTAAATTATTCAAAGGAAATGGTAGCTGAATCTTGACAGACTCTGAGCTTGGTCTTGATTTAGACTAAATAGCTCAATAGCTCTAAATCACAGCTAGACTCTCAGTCTCCTAAAAGAGTACTAAAGCACATGAATGAAATATTTTATATTTTGGCGGTGTAAACACAAGCAAGTTTCAGGTCCTGAATCAAAAAATAGCGCGGTGGACCTAACTTTAGGTATCTGCAAATTAGGGACATTCTCTAAGCTTGAGTCTTGTGTCTTTTGCCGGTCAATGGAGAGAAACAGCCCTCCATAGAGTATTCTATCACCTTCAAAGATATGTGGTTATGGTATGTAGTGTGAATCATGTTCTTAAGCACATCACCCTCAACGGTCCACTGAAGTTTCTTAGATAAATGATTCAGTTTGCTTGGAGATGCTTAACTTGGAGATGCTTAAGGTTAGGCAAAAAAATATACCCTCTTTAATGCTAGGCATATCCTTAAATCCCTTTGCAGTCTCCCCAAGGGATTTAAACATATTTCTATGGGATTCTTCATTGAACTTCATTCAACTCCTTAAGATAGTTTTGTGAAAGTGTCTGAGGTTTTTTTGATTGTTTGCTTGGGGTTTTTACGTAACTATATTTCAGCCAATGAATTGGAACATTTTGATCTTTCTCCAAAGTTTCTTTGAAAAATCAGGTCATCATCTCAAAAATTGTTGCAGAAATCTTACAAGACTCCAAGAAAAGAAGGTTATCTTAACTTGTAAGAGGTTTGTATTTTATTATTTTTTTTCTGGAGCTATGACACATGGGACCATCTGCCAAAGTGAAAAGTTGTGTGGTAGAGAGAAATAAGTTTAAAATGAGAACTTTCAGTTCAGGCTGAAAATGGACAGCATAAGGACAATCTACGTGATCTTTTTTTGACTGCTTACTCACCTCTATACCTTTTTCCTCATTCAGAATTTTGTGCAGATGAGAAATGAAATTTATCTTGAATTGGTTTGGTGATTTAAGATGCTTTCCTTAAGATAAGAGCCTGGCTGCAGACTGACTTTTCCCAGGCTTCACAGCTTAGAAACAACCTTTATATGGTGATAAAATCAAAAGTGTTCCCTGACCACCAGAATACAGAGTACGTTGTTGTAATGATTTCCAAATTTCTACAACAGCTCAAATAGCAGAGCCTTGTCCTTCATCAGAAAACCTTTTAGCCTATTGCATCAGACTTCTCTGAAGTATGGAATATATGAGCACACAACATTTTAGAAAAAGCAAGGTTTAGAGCTTAGTTTGACAATGTACTGTACATACTTTTAATCATCAGATTATTAGAGAAAATAGAACTGAGATTTTCTACAAATTTTGCAGGGCTTTAATGTGGGCTAGGTGATGAACTAGATTCATGCCACTCTGGGCAACACAGAAGCAAACATCAAGCTCCATAATAAATACTAGTCTGTCAAGGAAAAGAGAAGTCTCTAGCCTAATGCAAAAGATCAGGGGACCTGTGTTCTTCATACAAGCATGGCTCTTTGTCTAAAAATAATGGTATCTAGAGACATTTTATCCAGGTTCACAATACAATTCTAAATTCCATTTTAATCATGTGAGACTTAAATCTCTTTGCAATATTGAGAACAAGACAATTATGGTAATAGCAATAAGGTTCATGAATACTGTTTTTTCATGTATAGGATCTGCGGAGTGCTGAGCTGTATACAAAGCAGCTGTCTACACCAGAAATTCTGTAAGAGCAGGAAATCAGAGCTCCATAAGGGTCGACTTTGCCAATAGCTTTTCAGTTGTTCTAAATCTGGTACTAAATTACACCCAAACTGCACCAATATGAACACCAACCAACAATATTTCCCTTCAAAAACATCCCCACTTCAGTCAAGCTTATACAATACTGTGCAAAGAATAGGTATGCAATGAAAGTACTCAATTAAATATTGGGAAATAGGATCGTTACACCACCAGCTACTATCCGCATCTTGTGTTTGAATCAGATTTTTTTTATTGTCAGTAAAAGGTCAGGTCTTTTTTCCCTAGATGGAGATCAGTTTTCAGAAGGAATATTCAAATGAAGGCTGTATCAAGCTTCAACCCAGACACTGAGGAGGGAAGAAACCATATGGATTTTGACAAGAACTGGGTCAGTTTCCAGAAGGACCTTGCAAGTATCTTCTACTGTTTTTTTCCTTTATGGCTTTTGTTTCCAATTTTGTAAAGAGATATCTTACCCTGACCCTTGCTGGAGTAAACTGGACTTACTATTCTTACTAAATCTTTTAAGTAATAAAAAGTGATCTCAAATTTGTCTGAAAAACATTGAGAACTCCTTTTCTTAGGGAATCAGTGAACTGTGAAACTCTTTGTAAAAGTGTGTCTTGTGATGTTTGTGTCCTTTTGTATGTGTTACCAAAGGGTTATTTGGAAAGAAGCAGGAAGTGAGAAGAAAATTAGTGCCTGTTAATAGTTACATATATTACAACCACTAACAGGACATTTAGAGATCTATATTGCTGCTTTTGGTTCTGTGTAGAAAAGTTAAGCTGAGATTTGTTTTATGTTGTTCCTTTGAAACTCAGATCCATCAAGAAGATTTTCATTGATTTCATTTTCTTTGCACTTTACCACCATCAGCTATATTGATAGAACAGCTGTGTATAGCTCCAAATAACTCCTGCAATAAAGCAAAAGAAGAAATACATTTTGCTCCATCTAAAGCTTCTCTCCCCAGTTATGTTTCTCAAAAGGTAAACCTGGCTTCTACAAGGAGATCTCAGTGTCTTTAAGGGGAAATTCCAATTATCAGGCAGGGAACGAGCAGTGGCTAGAATAAAGGAAGAGGTGGCTTAGGGAGAAAGATAATACACTGCTTTGTTCCCGAATAAAACAGATCAAACAGCAGAAGATTCATTCCTGCTTGTGAATGCAGGCGCTGGACTCATTTAAGCGACTGATTATAATTCCCAGTTTCTTCAGGGTTTGCCCACACCTGAATGTAACGTGGGAACTGGAGGCACAGAGGGGAGGATGGAGAGCACGCTGCAGATGTAGCAATTACATTTCCCAGCTTCACAAGACCAGCTCAGGTCTGGAAGCACTGGTATAGTTATAACACAGATAGAATCTGGACCTGGGTTAATGAAGGCTGCGTGGATTTTCTGGTTCAAGGCTCACTAAGTGTTGTATTTTGTTGTGTGGACATGCACTATACAAGCTCCACTGGCAGTAAGCTGAGGTGTCATGATTTCCATAATGAAGATACAAGAAAAGTGGCTCAGATACTTTATTAGAAAATTATTTCAATGTCTTCTGAGCAAAGCATCGTCTGCAATATTTGTAAACCCTGCCGTTGGGAAAACAGTCCGTTTCCTGGGATATTGTAGGATGTGATTATTACTGGAGGTTCTTGGATCTAAATATAATGTCAAGTTCTCCTGGGTAGGTTAGATGTTTATGAGGATGCCTTTTTATGTATTTGAGGATTTTTTTATGTATTTATGAGGATGCCTTTTTGTATATTATATGTGGAAGTCCCAAGTGCATAACTCTAGGGATTAAGCAGCAGAATGCTGGGAATATAATACTGGATTTCACACTGAAACAATGCCTGAACAGCTTTAAGAACCACCCTTACACGACTTCAGAAACATAGACGACTTGCTTTCCCAGAAATACATTCTCCTAACTCACAGACATACCTCCATAGGTGCTAAAATAAGTGAAATGAGTTTCTGAAGTCCTGAGTATAGTGTCTCTTTTACTCAAATTAATGACAGCTCTTGGACAGGTTTTGGTAAATAAGCTGTTTGGGATTGTGAGCATAGGTTTAGAAGACTACTTTTGAGCACTGTTAAGACAAAAAACAAAACTATTAGTCAGAATTCTTTAAGATTATACTAATTGTTGCTTGCCTTTGTCTTTGGGAAGAACTCCCAGGTACCTCCAAATTTAACAAGACAACAGAAATTTCAGAACAAATTTTAGCATCTGTGACATTTTGTGCAGACAATATATTGCTAGCTTACTATTCATGTGCTCATTCTTTTTTTTAATGATAAGAGTTCAGTTGTCAAATTAATGAACAATATTTCAACACATGACTTAGATGAATGCTATACAATATGAATAGCAAATCATTGAAGTGAACCATTCATATGCAAAGCCTAAATGAAAAAAAAAGGCATCTAATTACTCATTGTAATAATTATAAGACTGCCTTGGATGCATGATTGATTTGTGACTTGTTCACACACACAAAATCTTTAAATCATAATGCAGACATTGAAGGACTCAGATTCTATATGACTATATAAATTAAATACAAAGATGAATAAGGTGACTATGAAAAAATCATCAAAATATCATGTGTCAAATACTTTAGCAAACTGTGTTGCTTTCTTGGTGTCATTTATGAATAAAGATAATTTCAACTCTGAATAAAGATAATATTCCTCTCAAAATGTTCTGGTCAGTGCGACTTGTGAGGAAACATCTAGAAAAGAGCAGAAAAAGATATGTTTCATCTACACTGCCAAACACATTACTTTTTCTTTTCCTCAATGAATTGCAATAATAGGTATCATACTTAGCATGAAAGCGATCATGCTAATGAAATGATGTCATGTTTGTTATAAGATCATTATTCCAAGGACTATGTTAATTCATTCAACAAGCCTCCTGTGAACAGTGTGTGGTGGCCGCCCTCTTGGTTGGTACAGCAGCAATTTAACCATGGACAGCCAAAGCTAAACATCTCATTTGTTACTTAGTGACCCAGAGTTCTACTGCTGGGGACATAACAAGGCAAGTCCAATGTAGGTCACCAGAGAGTGGATTCTATAACTAGAACTGGACAAACACTTGGTTTATCCATCTAGTAAGGCCTTCTAATATGTTGAGATTGAAATTTACACCCAGTATTAGGAGAAATCAAAACCTAAAAACAGAAAAGGAAAAAAAAAAAAAAAGAGTGAAAAAAAATTAAGTTAACCAAAGCGGTTTTTCTGGTAGCTTTTAATGGCCTTTTTTGCTCCTTTTTATATTTAACTGATGATAAATTCACACTAACTCTTAAACAAAGGAATATGTTTAAAAGGAAATACTGTGGGCTTGATTTTATAAAATATATTGAAATGTGTTCTTGCAATTTCAGCTCCATTTCCTCCAATGTGCCCTGTGAAAAAGTCTCAAGAAAACAAGAAACTGATTTCTACTGAAAAGACTCATAATTCATAATTAAAAAAAATTCTTTAAAAATAACCTGAGTTGCTCTATCTGCAAAACACACTCTTCAGTGAGTTAATTATCTAACAAAAATTTGGTGCTGAAAAAATAATTAGGTATTTTCTGAATCTCAGATTGAGTAGAGCAATCATGCAGGTAATCAATATTTGTTTCTTCTCCTAATCAATCTGTGTCCTGTGTACTTTGGTAGATATTATAGACAAGGAACTCTTCCCCTTAAAATCTTCTTAACAGGAGGACAAAGGAATTACGATGAGAAAGTATATGTGGTTGCAGGATATTTTGCTCAGATATGATTCCCACTTTAACGATTCCAAAAAAGCAGGATACTTGCATGCCCATCAGTGTTTGGGATACAACAGAATTACTCTGTATTTGAATCAAAGTGAACTAGAATTAAACTGGACTCAGTCTTTATATTCCGCTATAAAAATGCCAAGCCTACAGAATGTACAGTATGATTTGCTATTACTACTGAATAGTAATTTCTTCCAACACTTATACAGTGCATTTCTCCCTAGCTATTGGAGCGGAATTTTATTTAAAAGGGCAAGGGAAAAAAACCCAAAAACCCTCTTCACCTACCCATGTCCTCATTAGTGGTTAATAGGATTCATTCCATTGTGCCAATGTATTAACTTTGCACTTTTCTTTCACAGTTTCCTGTGCTATTTTGTGTTTTCAGGTCTAGGTGGATAGCGAAAACATTCAGTCTCAGAGGAAAGGAGAATGTATTGACTTGGATAATCTCAGTAAGTTGTCATGTTGGACCTTTGGGTTTAAGAGTGGAAGACATCAGCAGGGAGACAGAAAAAACACCCCACCATCAACTTAAATCAATATTGTGCAATGCCACCATCTCAGCCCCTCACTTTGGCACAGACTTTGCCATTGAAACAGAGTGCTGAGCCAGGCTCGGCACAATAGATCAGCTGTCTCAAAGGCAGGCCTGCCTCTTCTGCCTCTTTATACACGGTTATTACCCTGACAGTAAATCTGTGATTCTCCCCTACACCACCAGCCTGCAAACATGAGTGAGCTCCTTCCTAACACTGCTGAATAAATTGGGGTGTGAAAGCAGGTGTCACAGTTTAGACACGTAGCATCATGTTTAGTTATCCAATGCTGTATCTAACTGGACTGCCAAAGTTAGGAGAATAATCGTCCTCTTTAGCTGTTGAGGAAAGAGAATTGTTCCAGAAGGTCACCATCCTGCACACCTTCAGCACAGGTTATAGGATGAAGCGAACAGCCCATGGTGCTTATCATAAAACTAGAGGGAGTCACTCAGGTAGCCAGGGTTAACTTTCTAATTGTGAGGGAGCTATTTGTTAAGGTTAAGTCAATGTCTTGAATTTTACATTAACAAGAAAATCGTATGATGTTCTATAAACTGGATGCTTGTATTATGAAATTAACAAGGTATTGTAAAAAAATGATATCAGGATAACTGACTGCAAAAGATCATGACCTATGGTAAACACACAACTATCACAGGATGTGGGTACAAAGAAAAACCATAAAATTTAATGTTCCACAGTACCGGAAACAAGAGCAGCTTAGTTCCCTGCTGAGAAACAACTAGCAATGGCTAGAGATGATCAGTAGGAAGGAAGAGAAAATGAATAAGTAAAAGCAAGAGTTCAAAAAAAGGCTTTGCAAGCTGAAAGATCTTGAGAACCCTGTCCAATGACAACAACTCCTGTGAGGCTCTCAGGTCTGAGAATCAGGTCTGAGCTGCATGTGGAACATTAATTTTGTTCTATCTGGCTGAAAAAAATATATATTAAAAAATAAATTTGTATGTATGTACTTACAATATAATTTCAAAACAACATCTTCCTCTACTGGTTTGAAAATTATTTGTGGAAATGGATAAATATATTCAGAGGGACCACAAAAACTTATTAAAGTAATATGTTGAAAAACAAAAGGACTATGCTCAGTCACCACAAGAATGTCAGCACTTGGAAACCTCAAGACGGTAAGAGAACCTCAACATAAGAACAAACTAACAAATCTAAACCAACGAAAACATGCTTCTCACCTGAAGCAAAATGACATATTTATGACCCAGCAAAGGTAACAGACCTTACCAGCGTTAGTCAACAAATTTCCCTCTGATGTATTTTTCTCAATTATTTTCCTCTCTGATTTTTTGGTTTAAAATTTTTACTCCTCCCATCTCCCCCAGCTACGATTGTGTTTATTTAATTATGACTCTTTGTTTCTTGCTTCCAAACACAACGCAACCCCAAAGCAGTATTTCTCACTTGGCTGGAATCAGAGTGAACAAAGCCTTGGAATTGTAGAGGTGTACCTGTGTGGACAGAAACTTTCAAGATATCTGTAATAGAATGAAATCTAAATCCTCAGCTGATAAGCAACACAATGCTGATTCATATCACCTGAGTTTCTAACCCCAAAGCTGAAGAATGAGCAACCTTTTGCACTTTTGCACACTTATCTGAATTGAACATGTTATCACGAATTAGAGACCTTCCAACATCAAATACATGTCAATATCTCTGAGAGCATATCACACTCCAGAGGATGCCTGGAACCCCATTAATCCCTTATCAATAAACAGGATTTTATTCCCTGCTATGAAAAAATGATTAGTGGCCCTTGATGTGGAAGGCAGAAATCAAGGGCTTCTAAGTGAAGAAAATAAAACTGATTTTAGGAACAGTTTGATATCTATTTGGACTGAAAAGAGGATGAACCAGGACTGCTGATGCTGGAATAACTTTGCTTTGCAAAAACCCTATTGTCTTTAATGGAAAGGGAAATCTCCTTCCACAGGACAAGGGTAAAGCAACATGTTTGGGAGGTTCGCTGCACAAGATAGAGATTACTGGAAAGAGCAAGGCCACAAATACTGGAGCATATACAGTGATGAAAGGAGAGCATATAAATAAAGCACAGATAGCTGAAGAGAAAAGCTGTGGACTGATAAAAACCCCTCAGTAAAATTAGTAACTGTCCTTGATAATAAAAGGAAGTAAAGATTACCTCCGTTTTGCAAGTGTGAGATACTTTTTATTGGCTGTGTTTAACAATAAGTTCCTCATCCCAATTATATACCTTAAAAATTAATTGTGCACACCCAATTTCCTGTCCTGCTGCTGTCACTGCATCACTGTTGCATGAGGTACCTGTTTATAGCTAAATGTCCATCTTACCAAGGTCTTTAGGGTAACATGGTCATAAATTTTAATATAAGCTCTGAGAAAAATATGAAACAAACAAACCAGGGTCCTGGTATTTTTTTTCTTTTTTTTTTTTTTTTTTTTACGTGATCTTTTTTTTTAGGTTTTAATAAAAAAGAATCTACATTCAAAGTGGATGTTTGGCAGTCTGCACCTAAGTGAACAGAAGCAAAGGCTTTTCCCCAAAGGAGAAAATTGACTGACGAAAATTTCTGTGACAAAGTATATTGAGATAATAGTATAGACAATGCAGATTCTGGGCTCTGTGGTGTGGCTCTATTAAATTTACTGCTGTAAGTGCTTGGTGGAAGTCAGGAGTTCTTCCGTCTGTGTTCAATAGGGCCCATTTGTTCTTGTACAAAAGTACAAATTCACAGCTATAGAGCTCCAGAGGGGAGTTGACTATAATCTCACTATCCATGTGGCTGGTTTGCGTGGGCAGTGTTCAAGAAGTCCATATATATCCATGATGGTAAAAGTAGTCACCTAGGTGAATGTTTTGGGTGGGCTTCAGCTCCAGATTAAGACACCTATATTAGTTATCTGTGTGATGAGTTTCCAAGCTAAATGATAGCCACTGGTCTCCCAGTTTACTTGCAGACATGTTTACTCCTAAACTTTATTGTTATAGATATTTTTTGAGGTCCAATAAAAACGTGTATACAATACGTGAGAGCACTGCTCTCTTGTTAAATTCAGCTGAAATTCAAATATTATTTCAAAGCTACTGGAGAGGAAAAGTAGGGTGACAGACATACAGATGCAGATACGCAGACATAGAAACACGATTGCAGATGTATTATTTCCTTAGGGAATCAGGCTCATACTGCACATATGAATCAATGATCATCAGATTTGCTCACATCTTTTCAATTTGTACGGTATTGCTGGCCCCAGAAACAAAACACAGCTTTAGCTGAATTGAGAGGCACAAGCTAGTGCAAAGCTTAAATAAAGATATTGAATATTACTTGGAGTCCTTTCTTGAAATGAGTTTGCATGATGAATCCAATGAGGTATGTGTTTCTGGACTGCCTAGAATCATCCCATTTATCCCATCACAAATTTAAATTGTCTAAATTTGTCGAATTCAATTTTCAGTTATGCTTTGTTCAATTCCTTGCTGCAAAATGTTCACTGAACAAGACTAAGATGTCCAGAAACCCTACTGTCAATCAGAATAGGATGGTTGCCCAGGGTATTTCAAAGATAACACACAGCAATTAAGGCTTGAAATTACATAACTGCCAAATACGTCTCACTACTTCAGCATAGATAACAGCACAACAAAAAAAGGGTTAAATATGATTACAAACAGCACAAGAAAATCCTGCTTCTTCTGAAGAGACCAGCTTTTTTCATTCTAAGAGATGTGTATGTACCAACTTCGTATCCTCTCCAGAACCCACAAAAATTCTGTGAAAGTCAGGGAATTGGACATCTTGTTTTGATCAGTATTGGAGAAAATTTTAGGTACTCCAGCTGAAGCTGGTGCTCTGAAGTATCTGGTTGCTTCAGATGAAGGGACAGAGGAAGAAAGGAAGGGATGGGTGAGAAATGGGTGGGGATTGGAAGAGAAGGAGGGACCAAAGGAAGAAGGAAAGAAGGAAGGAAGGGAGGAAGGGAGGGAGGAAGGAAGGGAGGAAGGGAGGGAGGAAGGGAGGAAGGAAGGAAAAACAGTAGAAGTTGATTATTGGATGACCTGTTTTATTAAACACAAGTCATTGTATTAAGTCATTTAATGCAGGAAGGGTTATGATATGAATAAAGATGTGTGCAAACCATAGAAAGATTAATAAAAAACAAAACTTTCTCCAGTTGAGTGAAGTTTTTAAGATATTTTTTCCCTCAACAACTATAGATAAATGGGGAAAAAATACACACAGTACATTTTTGCACTGGAAAAAAAATCTTATTTTGAATGTGATCTGGTCCAGATGTTCAGTGAGAATGGAAATGGAGGGCTGTATTTTAAGGAATCATATGGCTTATAGAAGGAAATGTCCTCAGACAAGTACCATAAGGGAAAAAAAACACAACCCAGAAAGAGAAAAGAACCATAATTTAGTGCAAGTTGCTAGACTGAGTGAAAGGAAAAGAGGCTGTGTTTAGTGTCACTGAATTCAGTAAGTGATTACACGGCACGGGGTTCATTCAGCACCCAGCGAGTGATCTACAGCTTGTGCTCTGCAGGAGGTCAGAATGGAGATTAAAGTGACCTTTTCTAGCCTCAAATTCTATGAATCCAGGTCTGAACCCAGGATCCCAGTGGAAACTAAGTGACGACATGGAGTCTTGGGGGTAAGCTAACCTATGGTTGATGGATGGTTTCACTTCTTTATTTCCATAGAGTATCCCACCACATTACTCACACAAAACAATTTTCTCACTTGTGACATTCAAAACTTTTACAGATAAAGGACCAATGGGTGTACATAATCACAAGTACCTTCAGGCTGGAAATGAGAAAAAGGTTTGAAACTACAGAGGGACAGAGTTTCTGCAGCAACTTTCTAAACAAAATAATGCAACAGGAATGCATTTGAAGATGGAACTTCATATCTTCATGGAAAACACTCAAAGAAAGATGATCTGCGATAGCAGGGAATTGGATTAAGCAGTTGAGAAGATCTGTTCAAGCTTTGCTGCTTTTTTTTCTAAATCCTGGGAAATTACAGTATAAATTTTGGTGGTTTTCTGCAGGGTTCAGCATTGGGATTGATGATGTTTAACATCTTTGTCGGAAACATGGACAGTGGGATTGAGTGCACCCTCAGCAAGTTTGCTCACAACACCAGGCTGTGTGGTGTGGTGGACACACTGGAAGGAAACGGGTGCCATCCAGGCTACAGGAGAGTTGGGGAGGGACTCTTGATCAGGGAGCACATTGATAGGATGAGGGGTTTTAGACTGTAAAGCTGAAAGAGGATAGATTTAGATATTAGGAAAAAAATTATTGCTGTGAGAGTGCTGAGACAGTAGCAGAGGTTGTCCAGAGAAGTTGTGGATTTATGGATACCCCATCCCTGGAGATGTTCAAGGCCAAGTTGGATCAGGTTTTGAGCAACCTGGTCTAGTGGAAGGTGTCCCTGCCCATGCCTGGGGGCTTGGAACTCAATGATCTTTGAGGTCCCTTCCAACCTTAACCGTTCTATGATGCTATGCTTCCATGATTTTCCAGTGTCACCTAATGAATGAGACCCAGGATACTTTTCTGTGTTTAAGGTGAGCTGAATTCTTCAAGCAGTGCCTTAATACCTCCATATCAAAACTCATGGTGAAAGAGGCAGAGCTGCATGAGTTGTCTGGATAAAGGAAATCACACTTCAATCTTTGAATCCCCTTTTTTCCCCTCTCTTTTCAGGTAGGTTGTCTTCATGGCCCTTTATTTACATGGCAAGGACTCACTGGGCTGGGTACATCAGCCTCAATTTCTGCCCCGAATGTACTTCCACATTGGGGTAGACAGAGAGAATATTGGCATAGAAAGGGTTAATCCTGAAAGACTACAAGGGGAAAAAAAAACTGTGTAGAGTGGGAAATTAGTCAGCAGAGACCTGACAAAGTGCTTCCTACACATGCTGTTCTGTCAGGCTGCACAGCTTCTTCTGCTTCAGAGGTAATTACATAGATTTTCTGTCTTGTACTTGCAAAAACACAGCACAGCACTCCACCACTGCTTGTAGCTCAGTGCTTCAGGGCTCCAGCTGCATGGGGCTGGAAAATGTTTACACAATTTCTTTTAAGATTTTTTAAACCACAATAAGGGATGTGGCTAACTCTTCATTGGAGGGGGGAATGGAAGAGTCCCCTCTGAAGCTGGACTTGGGTGGAGGGCAAGACTTCCTTCTAAGGCAATTTAATTATTTCTTTCTCAAGGAAATGGCTTCTGCGATACTGTAAATCGTCTTTTGTTTTGAATGTTTTGACTAAAGAGGAACTCAAAAGAATTTGGACATTGATCTGAATTTAAAATTCTCACTGTTTCAGATTCAGAATCCTCACTAAGTCACTGCTAATTTTATTCAGTAGTTTTCTGGGTCCCATTATGTGTCTATCTTTTTTGATTTGACAAATGCATGAACATACTTGTTCAACAAACAGACAACGTGTTTACCAGTAAAAATTATACATGTGAATATGTATATTCTCCCCTCACTACTGTGATGTGCTTGAATAATTGCTTGGTTAATGCAGTAGTGAGATGGGCATTTCAAATCATATTTAAATTCAAATTTAAGTATTGAAATCAATATTTACAACATGCACTTTCAATAGGTTTTGTGACAAATAGTATGTCCAAATTATTTCAAAAAGACATTTCTATGCTTAAGTATAATCTTAATGTCTTTTTCTAACATGGACCCACTTCATAGTGTTGTAATCTTCACTGGAAAATATGATACAGCAGCTTTATGTATGTTCACCTCTACACACAAGTCATGAGACAATGATGGAAACTACAGAAATTAAAAAACCAACCAAACAAACAATAAAAAATTAACTGCAAGGTTCACAGTGAAAGGCACTTAGAGTGTCTACCTGATCACTGAGATGGGAGAAATTTCTCTGCTGTTGCCTATGACACGTGGTTGGTCAATCTCTTCCTAAAAGCTTCCAGGCAGCCTCTGACAGTGTTCCCCTACCCTCCCTGCTAGTCATTCCTGTTGCTTTTGCTGCATCCTCTTTCAATTATCAAATGTAATTGCCCTTACCTGTAACACAGAATTCCCTTCCTCTGTGGCACTGCCTTCAGAATGGCTGAAACAATCCACATCCTTCCCTCATCTTTCTCTTTTGACTGAACAGTTTTTTAATTTTTCAAGTCAAGACAAGGTTTCCAGACTTCTGACTGTTCCTGAGGTCCTCAGGAAACTCTCTTAAAACTGGTTTCCTGTGCTGCAACACTTAAGCAAATAAGTTGAAGTGTACATTTTAAAATATTAAAACCAAAGGACATTTCAACTTACTTTGTGTTTTTTTATTCATAAAAAGAAAAATTCTGGTTAACCTGTGACAATGGAGACCTGGTTCATTTCTTGAGTATTTATTCAATAAAACCTGGGTAAATCACTAGCTTGAGTCACATCTTCACTATGAACACATTAGTAGATTATCACAGTTTTTGTCTGTTGATATTTATGCTTGATTTTCAACCCTAAGGGAAAGAAGATGCACCTAAGTGCATCACAAAAGCCTGAAATAAGGAAACCGTCATATCTGATTTGAGTAGGACCTTGGTTTTATATTTCAGCAATCAGAATATTTTCTTATTTTTTTAATTTCTGTCATGTTTTTTCTTCATCACTATCACGACTTATGTACCCTTCTTATACTCCTTCAATCTGTCATCTCCAAAGACATACAGTTCCTTTTCCTTGGTGGCAGATATTTGGCTCCTAAACAATTTCTCTTCTTGTTGTGACCTTGCTAAAAGCTGGGATATGAAGGGAAGGGAAGGGAAGGGAAAAGGAAAAAGGAAAAAAAGAAAAGCAGAAAAAGCAAAAATGAAAAAGGATGAAAAAAAACACTACTAAGGGAGAAAGGTGAGGTCAGACCTCAGTCCTTTAGAAAATGTCATCTGATTTGAACAGGAACAGTACGAGGAACAAGGGAGGATCAGAGAAAGGTTTAATCATTGCATTTCAGGATGAGGGGTTTTTTTCGAGGTTTGGTATTTTCAGGAGCTCTTTCTCACCTTTTTTTCAGGTACACAGATTTTTCTGTGCAGACAGAAGGTGAGAAGCAGACAGCGTAACTTCACCACTGGTAGACAGGGAAGATTTTCTTTAAAGCAACCACTAAGAATTTATGCTGTGTCTAGATAATCTCAATGAAATTGCATACTGGGTAACTTCAATGAGGAAATGTGTTCATTTTAGTCCTTGGAAATAAAGGCAACTCTACTAAGTTAAAGGAATTTGTATTCTGACTGGTTAATAATAATTCCTTTCAAACTGAGAGGAGGGATTTACTTTCTCTGGGGTTTTTTATGCAATACGTTTATTAGGGAGATGAGACGTAAGAGATTGTGAAAGTGTGGGGAGGAAAAAAGGAGGAAAACCATGATGCACCCACTTCCACTATGGATGGAGATAATAAGTATACATGAATCCAGTTCCTATAACAGCTGAGGCAATCATCGTTCATAATAAATAATTTAAGGAGAAGGATGTGTTACCTCAATAACCAAACTAAAGCAAGGAAAAAGGAGGGAAAAAATCTGTTTAATGGAAAAACTGTCTTTATTGCTCAAAAAAAACCCCAAACCAACCCATCTCCAGGGTATAGCACTCAGAGTTCAACTTCATTTTACCTACAAAAAAAAAAGAAAACCCACCACAAAAAAAAAAAAATTAAAATTATGTGGGCATGGCTCCTTTAAGAGCCTGTAGAAAAGGTAAGTGGCAAACACAGAATCAGAGGGGAAGCATTTTCAAGGAAAAGTTATTATTTCTCCTCTCTTTGTGAGTTTAGGCCTAGATTGAATTGTGCTGTGTTTGAAGTTTTTTGTTAGAGGATATTGGACATGTGTTGTTACTCTTGTCATTAAGGTCAGTTTTTATTGTTAGAGTGCAAACCTTCTCTCTCTGTTCTGCAGGCCTTTTATATCCATATAGTCCTTTAGTTTCATCGTTTTGCTTTCATCAGGAAGGTATTCAAAACACTATCGGAGCAATGCATATTTATTTTCTGAAAGCATATTGTCATACAATGTCAGTTTAGAAGTGATCATCCCAGCCACCACTGGCAAAATGAAATGCACTTCTTTATTGAATGAGGTTTAATAATTTCCATCATAAATTTTGGACAGGAAGTAGAGTGTTGAGGCTGTGAAACTGTTCTCTGCTGTATCAGAGGGCATACACAGGGCTCTGTTTTCACACAAGCTTTGACAGATTCTCTTCAAGAAAGCCAGCATAGTAGACATGAAAAATCATATTTTATTCGCAAACTGAGTCAGATTTTGTTCATTAGATTCCTTTCTGCTGGACTTTTACATTAGATTGTTTTTGAACTCTTGAAAAAGAATAGTTTAAGCGTGATCTCACTGCAGCTCCTAGAAGACAATTAACATCACTCAAGCCATCAACACAATTGTAATTAATTGGCTCCCTGGCCATAGTTAAGAAGTGGAAGGGTCATAAAGATCAGGAGTCTCTTGGAAGATTGTAATGTGGGGAAAAAAAAAGATGTTCTCTACTAGAAGTCCAAAAACTTGTGAGGGTTTTGTGGGTTTTTTTTAAATAATGAAGTTCTCCAAAATATAATTAGCTGTTGTCTGGGGGCTTGTTTGTTGCTTGGTTTTGAGAAAGAGTAAGAAAAAGGGGTTAGATTAGGAAAAGGGACAAGATTGACCCTATAAGCAGTATTATCTGATCACCTGCTCTCCCAGGTGGTTAAAGAAGCTCATTTTTGACTCAACACTGTAAGATGCTAGGATGTATTGAGCATTATTATTGCCATCACTGTTATTGCTTTGTCTTACATAAAGTTTCACATGGTTTACCCAAAGTAATCCTAACCTCTACCATTTGCAGCACTCAAGGCAAATACAAAACCAGAAGACAACTGGATATATAGCAAGGTGACAAGTCTTGTCAAAGCTGACACATTAGATCATTACAGAAGTGGGGAAACAATGCTGTTTCCTCAAGTTCCCAGTCAGTTGTTTTAAGCACTGAATCGAGTTGCCCCCATTCGTTTCTAGCCATGTGTTACAGAAGAAAAATAATAGCTGCAAAATAGGAGAGAGAAAAAGAAAAACTAAGCTGGTAGAAAAATATTTGCTTTTCACACTACTGATAAGGGCATCACTCACGAGAAGTAGGGTTGTAGGGGTTTTTTTGTTAACTGGTTGACAGTATCCATTTAAGAGGCTGAATTTTATTGGGATAGCTTGAACTGCAACATTTAAGACAAAAGGAAATGTGACACAAAACAGTTATGAAAAGATTCATAGAAAAATAAACGAGACTCTTTTTATATGGTTAGGTTTTATTTTTCTGCTAGGATTGCATCCCCTATTACTTCCACTTGTTAGTAAGAAGAAGAAAAAAAAAGAGATAACACATATCTAAAGAAACATTTATTTCAGTATACCTTTAATTCAAATAAACAGTCTACCTTCAACAATAGGATTCATAACAGAAATAAAAATGGCAGGGTTTTTTTCTTCTTTCACTTTCCTTCCTTTACAAGGACAACAAGATTGTGGTTCTTATACAACCACAATCAGACAAACTATAATGCTATCTAAACAACTACACACATTAAGAAAAAAACATAGATCAATAACTATAATTTGACACACATACACTGTTCACTGTGAAAACATCAATAGCACAAAAGCTTCATGGGCATAGCTGGGAAAAATCTGTTCAGTATATGGTGTTGGCAGAAGATTAAATAACCACATGTCAGAAAGAAGAAAAAAAAATTCAATGAAACTGAGTGCGTACTGGAGATTTGCAAGTACTCTGAGCTAAACTGCTAGGATTAATAATAAGAAAATTATCTTTGTCTTCCAGTCATTCAATTACTTCATGACAAATATTTTGGCTCGGATCTCAGATATTCACATATATACCGTCTTTCTTATCTGTCAAATAACTGCTATTGAGGGACAGGAAAACAGGAAATGACTTGCACGTTGGACCACAATATCTTGTGCTGCTATATGCTCTTTCATAAACAGTGCTATAGGTGACTATTCATCTCATCCCAATCCTTAACACTGATGGAGTCATGAGAGAGAGATGTGGCAAGTAGTTGTTTGGACAAGAAGAAAAGAGACACAAAGTTTATTCAAATAAGCTAACAGAAAATAAAAATGAGTTTCAAGGCTATAAACATGCCCAGTACGTGCACCGTAAACTCTCCTGTTGGATCACACTGTATTAATCTGAGATATACGCTCAAGTACATACTTTAAATTTCCTGGGATCTGATTTTCAGTTTCTCAGCTATCCATTGTTCATTAATTTATTTCAGTGTGTTAACTGATTTATAAGACAAAAGGAAGCTGGAAATTATCTTGAAGACCATAAGAGTGTTTTTAATATGTGTTGACCAAGTAACTCCATTCTTTTGACCATTGTGTCTACTCCAGAGCCAGTTTTCTTCTTTCTTCTTCAGAGAGTCTTAACTTCTGTCTTTTGTTCTTTAGATTAAGGGAATTGAAGTTCTTTTTAATTGCAGTTAACATTTTGAATGATAATCACTTAGAAAACTGGTCCCATAACATCTCTCTCAGAACAGAAAACACAAAACAGGTCGGAATGCCACTTTACTCTGAAGAGATTGTATGAGGAAAGTCCTTCAAACTGAGCTGATATTATCAACAAAGGCAAATCTGAAAAAAAAAAAAGAAAAATTGTTTTGAAGCATGAAATACACATCTCACAAAAAGGTATTTCCATATTCCTCCTGCCTGATGGTTATATATGACAAATGGGTACTTCCACACATAAATTACCCTCCTAAAAGCTAGTTTGTATGTGCTTGTGCACCTAGTGAGATTTCTGAATATACACATCTATCTCATATTTGCTACTACGCTGCCAATTCTTCATTTCGTGATGATATAAGTAATGAGATTTTGTTGGTGGTGTTTACATTTTTAAAGACTCATAGAGAGATTGGATTATATGCAAATTCAATTGTAACTAAACCAAACAAAAAAAATTACAAAATGTTTTCCAAGCTCTTATGGTTAGGATAAAGCACTTCAGATCCTGAAATGATTTTATCAACCGTTTCTTGAAATTCTTTTATTGAGACATTTATAATTCTACTAAGGTATAATCCATGATATCTTAATACATACGGCTAGTAGTATAGAAATTTGGGAATGGGTTAGTGTCACCATTTTAAGTTGCATAGCTGAGGTGCTGAACTCGGGAGCTTGGTTATTCTAGACTTTCTGAGATTAATGCTAAGACTTGCGTATCTGCACAGGGCTATTAATCCACCACAGAACTTGGTTACCCTCTGAAGTGCCCAAGGGGAATACTCAGGTTGATAGGACTTTTTGTATTGGTGCCATATTCCTGATATATACATTGTAGTTAACATTTGTTACATTAGTTCTGTTCAGTTCTACCTAAATTGTAATTTCCTGAGACTGTGGACCCAAGCAACCCAATTTTTAAACTTGTCCTTCTGTTTCCTGTATGTGTTGGTTGTTTGCTCAATGTTCCAGCTGCCAAAGTGCTAAGATACATCCGTCTCACCTTTAGCTGACCAGTTCTCAAAGACTTTATAATTCCATATGCAGTCAGAGTCCCAGCCGTCATGAATCTGACAGCCGAAATCAATGAGGATGTCCTAGCTGATATTTCCCAGAGGTACGGTATTGGCCTTGACCCTTCTGTGGGTTTTTCATATTGGGTCCAAGAAAGTCAGGTTTTACTGACCTGCAAGGAGCTCTGTAGTACTTGCTTGTTGCCTTGTGTTTTTACCCAAGGATGATGGCTCAAGTGGATAGTTTCCTTTAAATGTCAAAGGAATGGATAGACAGAGTGAAGTGGTCCAGTTTTAAGCTACCCAAGATTTCCTTCCTGCTGTGAAAAAATCACATAATCTTGAAATTCACTGAAATAGAAAATTAACTACTACCATAATTTTGGCATTTATCGAGAGTGTCTGCTCTTATATACTCTGAGGACAGAACACAGTCCACCTTCTCAGAGAATTTGGTATGAGAAAGGCAGTTTAAAGGATTCAAGGCTAAAGGCATCTATCTGAACACATAGGCCAAATAGTGCATCAGGGCTTACACACACACGTTTCTCTAAAGTCACAGTTTTCATACTTCTGTAGGACCTGGTTTGGCTTTCCTAAGGCTTTATTTAATGCTCCTCTGTCCCTAAGATTTTATTTTTTTTTAAATTCCACTCAGTGTGCCTGAAATAACACAAGGACTGTACCATGGCTCATGTGACTACCTGATATGAAGAGGTCAAGGGTCTATATTGCATTTCTGAGTTGTGCAGGACATATGGAACTATTAATGGTGCAAGTTATGCTGGAATTGCTGGAATAGAGACTGCAACGCCTGTGCAAATGGGGAAAGGGAAACACGGTACAGCCTCACATCTCCTGCCTGCAAACACGAGCTGTCCCCAGAACTGTATCAGGATTTCACTCCAAAGGAAAACCATTGGCTTAGTCCTAAAGAGCCTGTTAACAAACTAACATGAGGATAATTAAGGAACAAGGAGCAAACCAAGGACGTAAATTATTTGATGATTTAAATGCATCCCTACAGAGTTAATTCATTAATATTTCTTGTGTAAGAATAAGGATAACTCAGAATCAAAACCACTTTCTTTTTCCTTCTCTTTCAGTAAATGGTTAATTTACATTGACAAGAGAAAAAGAGATGGCTATGTTAGCTTTGTTATTGTCTGGTATCAAAGGGCATTGGTACCTCAGCTTCCAGATTTGAGATACTTTAGAGCCCTACAGAGTCTTATCCAGATGAGTCTTCTGGTGTTGATAGTCTCTGAAGATTTTCAGTATACTGAGAAATGTCTACAGAGAAGGTTGTTGTTTTATTTTCAGTCTGAACCACCGCTTCATATTTTCATAACTTGTTTTCCAGGGTCCACAGTTTTACTGGAATTTACCATCTTTTTGCTGAACTTTGTCAACACAAAATTTTATTGGAAGAAATGTATATTGCTTCTTCTTTTTATACTACCAACTTCTTCGACAAATTCATCTTTTTTCTTTGGTCTACCCACTTAGGTTTGTGTTTCTTGTAGCTGAAAGCCTAATTTCAGATCAACTGACTGAAGAGCCGGGATCTAGGCATCTGAAAGGACAGTAGAAAATCAGCATGGAATGAGATGATTGATCCTGGGATATGCCTTGAAGAGAGGGAAGAAGTAGTGGACCAAATATGAGCAGGCCAGCAGTTTCATCTTGATAGGACATTCCCAGATGTTCCTTGGAAGAAATGACTTGGTGAGATCCAACCTTCTCAGCTCTTTGTCTACTTTGTCTAATTTTCTTGCAAGCAAAAGTATCAGATGGACAGGAAAGAAAAGGATGCTTACATGATGGGATTCCAGTATTTCTGTCTGTGACTATGGAGTTTCTCTGTCCATGTCCATGGGATGCTCACGGAATGCCCACATCTGCCACTCACAGGATAAATTTGCCCGTAGACTGTGGTTGAGAACTAATGAGCCAGAGAAGATCAAAGCTGTGGAAAAGATCTGATGGAGGTGCTCTTTCAATTTGAAAATAAAAGTACTTAGAAATAGAAATAGGTGGAAATTAAAATAACCTTTTTAAAACAAAACATTGCAAATGAAAACAGGGCTAGGAAATTCAGACTGACATCTAAAACATAGATGTAAGCACCATGAACATCTAGGAAGATAGAAAATAAACTGTGAAAATGTCTTGTTGAATGTATATTATTTACCACATTCACAAAGGGGAGGAAGTGTGGCAAAAAAAACATATGAGGTTATTTAATCAAAGACTATGTCATAACACAAGGTTAATAGCACACCAGGATACAAAACTAAAATTACAGTTGAAAGTGTTACCTGAACTCTGGTAGTTTCTAATTTTTCATTCCTCAAATGCATTTTCTTAAGAAAATTCATTTAAAGACTTGGGGTCTGTATGTAACTAAACATACAAAATGATAAATTGAAAAAAGCGTAAGGAAGCTGTCCACCTAACTCTATTAGTAGGGCTTAATTATTAACAGAGTGCTTTTGGAAATCAGAGCAACAAATAAAGTATACAATTAATTCTTTCATCACTCTGTCTAGTCAGTGTTCGTTTTGCTAATTCTAGTTTCAGCTGTTTTATTTTTCCATGATTAAATTTTATTTAATTTTTCTGCCCTTCATTCTAACAATAGATAGCACAAAACTTAATTTTTTACTCACTGTCCTTTTTAAGAAGCTCAACACTGTTCTTCCTAATTTGCTCTTGTCATCTTTGTACTTATTGTCATGCATGGGTTCTTTCATGCATCTTCATTTTGCTTTGTCCTTTTACATCTAACTTCAAATGTTAGATGTGAGCTTCACACTGTTCACATTTCATTGCTGTTATTGTTTTCATTATTTTTGAAAAGATGGTATTGCTATGTAAGCACTTTGATTTTTTCACAAGTGTCTTTTCCCTTCCCAAAGCTTTATCTTTTTTCTTTTTTTCTTACTCTATTCTGTTTTACCTCTAGAGAATGTATAGTATAATGTAAATATTAATGACAAATGGGCTTTTTTTTTTTACATTATCCACAGCTTTTTCAAAGCCAAAATAATCTACATATTCATGTCCATTTTGATGTTCCTGGAGTCTCCCAGGCACATTGTAAACAGACTTTCATTCCTGATGTTGAATTTAGTATGTTTGTGCTTAATACATCAGAGACTTTTTTTTTTCCCAGGTTTAGCCTTGTTAAAATAACCTGTAATACTGGCAAGGTCAGGTAAAAATGTCGGTTATTTGTTCTGTAGGTGCTGGACAGGCAAGCTAAAACTCCCTAGAGGCTCTTCTAACGTGTCTAACCAGGTTTTCAGAAACAAATAGACTTTTTTTTTTTCTTCTCATAAATCTGCAGGCTCTGTGGTTCATGGCATTCTGACCCTTTGCCAACTATCAGCTCCTTGGATGAATAAGCTGCACTTAGGATTTGTGGGCTCTTTTCTCTGTTTCTCTATTGTGCATGTTTCTAATGAGAATCATATTTGCTTTTTCAGAGCTATGTCCCTGTGAGTCTTAAACAAGAGAAAACTGCATATGACATAACCTGCCTGGCTTCTTTTCTATGCTTCCTACACAGCTTTGTTTGAACCTGATACAATAGTACAGATGTCCTCCATTTCCATTTTAAAAGCCAAAAGAAATGATCAAGCGCTATTACTGGTCTGTTTCTTGTTGGCCATATACAGGGAGTGTTTAACACTGATCCTAGACATGGAAGGAGAAGCAGCACACTTAATGGAACAGATCTTCAAGCAGATTTGTATCCTTTTATAGTTTTTTATCCTAGTACTCAATCCTTTCTCTTTACATATTTTCCTTAGTTCAATACAGATTTTAAAAGTCCTTGTTTAACTAAACAATTTCCAGAGGCAGAGGTTTGTTCAGGTTCCTGTATACTTTCCCACTCACAACACCTTCTTCTCCATGACTGGTCCTCCGATTTTCTTCTAAAAATATCTCATTACCAAAATGGTTCCATTTTAGATGAAAACTCTCTTTCATCAAAGTAGCACTGTGTAATACTTCTCTGGCTTCTACTGTAAAATGATACTCCAATAAATTACTTTCTCATTCTTCTCACTAATGACATCCCCGTAGTATCCTCTTCCAGGCATTCTCTGTGGATTTTGTTGGGCGTGCCTTTCTCATGTGACCCAGTGGATCCAACTGGATTTAACTCTATTCCCCACAACCCTGTGGGACCAGCCATCCATGTCAATTTTCTACCCAGTGAAGAGGGTATGTCTGATAAGTGAAGTACACAAACACTTCTAGTTAGCAACAACATAGGATAACAGTGTTGTGAATTTTAGATAGAAGCTATTTGTACATGCACTATTCCAGAAAGAGAAATTTGAAAAGAACATTCTTTTCAAAATAACTTAATTGTATTTACCTTTGTCATAGGAAAATTCAAATTTAGGAAGCTAGAACTTACACTTCATGAATAAGTCAAAAATTGTAACTCGATATAACTTGTTAATTCTGCTTGCTTCCAAAGTTCCACATCTGGAAGTAATCAAGTACCCATAGGATAACTGTACAGTAGCCTATGGGAAGTGAGTTTCTGGTTTTCAGTTCAGTGTCAAAACGGTAATTCTCCATAACACTGGCAAAAGTATCATGACTGTTAGTAACTGACACTGTTTACTGATTTAGTTGCAAAGGCACATGCAATGGAGATTGAACTAACTAATATTGCAACAGGAAAATAGTCATTGTGCAATTGGTGGAAGCAACACACTGCCTGTCTTGTGGATAAATTGGGAAGTTAAGAGTACTGGAAATGAAGAAAGAGTATGTATAAAGAAAATTCTGAGATAATGGATTGCTTAGGAAGGAGAGATATGTCTTGGCGAAGATCTCTTTCTAAAAAAAAAGGAAAAAATCTTTTGGGTGTTCTGAAGCAATTTGTAAAATTAGAGAATATTTAATTTTTCATAATAATGAATTATGATACTCTGAAATGGCTCGATGAGATCCATATAAACACATATATGGAAATTTCTTGATTTTCTATTGCTATAGCTTTGGTGACATAGCTTTCAGAGTCTTAAGGTGATGCTTAGCTTCACACCATTAGTACTCCCATAATGTGTGCTTTCAGATACATTGTAGAATTGTAGTCATCAGATTAAATATGTGTATATACTAAAACTATACTGGTTTTAATATCAGCAGAGGGAAATAAGTACTTCTAGTTCCCAATCACATCACCAGGTGGGTCTTTAATAGGACCAGTGTTTCTCCATGTGATATGAAGAGATCCTAAGATGATTATTAACTTCATTTTGTAGGTATTTGAAGCGAGGTGAACCAACTCTTATTCAGAAAGCCCAGGAATCTTATGCATCAGCTGTTGAACAATCAAACCAAAGTCCAATCTCCGGGTTGTTTAGAATGAGTTTCTGGTCACATTGCTTAAACTTAAAAACCTTTAACTCTTGCATGGGCAAGTCTGGAATCAGAGCTTTCCCTGGTCTCTGGAGATGTGTTCCAGTTCACACCAGAGTTGAAGGAAATATATCCATTGACTTTAGTGAAAGGTGACTTAGATTCCCCATACACTGCAAAAATGAATGTCTGAATTCTAGGTCCAATCTTTTTGGCTTGTTTCTCTATATCCATTTTGAGGGCTATACATCACTGCATTCTCCATTATTAGCTAAGAGAACTCACACAGATGGACCACAGGGAATTTCTTGCTTGGAGGTCATAACTCTTTCAACGACAAAGAGTTAGGAGAACAAACTGTGAGTGGCTAATGCTGATGGAGAGAGTTGCATGCAGACAGCATGCTACAGGCATGGATTCTGCCAGAGCTATTGTGTGATGATGTGTTCAAGATGCACAGGCAGCTGGTGCCAGATCCTGTTGAGAAGATTTGCTATAAACATTGACTTGCTGCAAACAAGTGACCAGGGGAACTGTCAGTCACATTCTAATATGTGGAAGCAAGTTTATCTTTCATATCTATCTTACAGCTGTCTGCAAGTTCATGGCCATTTTCATGTTCCTGGAATCTTTTCAGTCTGTAGGAAATGACCTGTAAAGAATGAATGATGCTTCCTACATTAAGGGACATTTGGTGAAATTTCGGACACTCCAAAACTCAATCCACACTGGTTTTTTTTTGGCTTTGAAAACAAGGTAAAATAGTTACAGAGCTTACATACCCTCAGGCATCGCTTCAGCAGCAACTTTCATTTGTGCACTAAGTTGCAGTATCTCATCTGAGATACAAATCTTTGTGGATATTAGCCAAAGGGTAGTAGATCTGATAGCCTGTTCACTGTAGTTTGGGATATCACATACTGACTAAGCTGAGATTTTCCACAGAGCCAGTAGGAAGTCTGATTTACGCTTGCTGGGATCTAACCCAGGCTCTTCACTATCTGCCAAGGAAAGGAGAGGGGCAGAACAGCCCTGTGAACTGGCAAAGTGGAATGGCTTCAGAGAGTCAAAATCACCCACACAGCAGAAATAGGCATTCTGTAACTAAATGGCAAAATCGACCCTTTTTTCACTGACTTGATCAATTTCATTGTACTATAGATTCCCTCAGAAGCACCGACATTTCCACAGATTTATTTCAAGCTTCTTATATAGTGGAACATGTTGTTTGGCAGATAGATTCAGAAAACAAATAAGAAAAAATCTGAAATCAGAAATTAAGTCGTGTTGGTTGAGCAGTGCAGGAGAGGAATGAAGCACATTTGTAACAGATTTTTTGCTGAGAACACTTAGATTTAAAAGAAAGGAAATGGCAGCACTCTCTTTAATTTGAAGAAAAAGTGAGATGGTTTGGTGACTACAGCCTAATTCTCAGTGAATGTTCATCAACTTCATAAAACCTAGCTCCAAGGGTTCATGTCCATCCTTCAAGTAGCAATCCTTTCACTAAGTTTCCACTGATGATATTAGTCTGGTGCCAGGCAGAGTGCTTTAGAGTTTCCTACAAAACTGCGATGCATCAGTGCATACCTCTGAATTAACCCTGAGAGGTAGAAGGGAAAGCTTAAAGTTGGAAGTAATTTTGTTACTTTAGGACAAATTTGACCTGGATGCCCCCTTGGAAGTCAGTGAGAGATGCACACAGTGAAGCACTCAGTTCTTCCTTTTTACCAGAAATGAACAAATAATTTCTAGTAATTAATATGTTTGAGAAAAGTAATTGCCTCTTTTCTCACAGAGAAGTTAAAAAAAAAGGCACAAAATCCAAACAATATTTCATCTCAGTTTCCATAGCTTTCAAATGCATGACACACAGAAAAATAATACTAATTAAAAAACCAAAACCTCTACTTATATTATTAAGTGACTCACCCATACTCAAAGGGCATATCCAAGGAGGAGATGGAAACTTCATCCAGATCGTAGAATTATAGAATCATAGAATCATAGAATGGTTTGGGTTGGAAAGGACCTTAAAGATCATCAAGTTCCAACCCCACTGCCATGGGCAGGGACACCCTCCACTAGACCAGGTTGCTTAAAGCCTCATCCAGCCTGGCCTTGAACACCTCCAGGGATGGTGCGTCCACAACTAGCTTCTCATATAGATTAGAAGCTAGTTTCGTTATTTTCCTGAAACACAAAAACATAAGTGAAGTCCTGGATATTGGCTGCTTAGACACTGGATTTTAGTGGTTAGGATTCAAAGCCACCTTACCCTTCCAGGTTTTTTTTGGTTATTGTTTGCCTTTTTTTTTTTTTTTGTTTTGCAACTGTTCTTTAATGAATCCATCAGAGCTGTTTGGTGTAGATGCAAACTCCACAGATGAGGATCAAAAAGGTGTCTGTGTCGTACTGAGTAAATCCAATGTGTTCCTTCTGTGAACTACAAAGTCCAGGATTCTACAACAGTTAACTTGGACAGGGACAGAAGTTATGTTTTTGTAATGCAGCTTTCTTCAATTAAAACAGCAAAGAGAAACATATTGGGGGAAAAAAAAAAACAACAACTCATCTTTTGCTACCAGGTTGGAGTCAACTGAAAACCTTCAAACCAGCTGTACTGATACAGCTACAGAGAGAAAGAGAGTTTTTCAGGCTAGAATATCTCAAGGGACCCAGAGGTGATGCTGTCTTTTTCTTTTCTGTGTCTCTCTGTTTTTTTATTTGCCCTACAGTCTCACAAAGTAGGAACACATGAAGTTAAAAGGAATAAGCTTGTCTAACATCTAATAAGAGAAGAATCTGTCACTGCCATTGATGTGAATGGGAATACAAAAGCTGTAGGCATGTATATTCCTTCGGCAGCAAAAGCACAACAAGGCAAAAGGTTACCCTAAGATCTGTTCTCGGTTGCTTTGGAAGCTCTGTTTAATTGTTAGTCACGATGCACTGTGGGCAGAACAATTAGTTGTATCTATATTAGATCTAAGCTGTAATTATTTGTTACATTAATCATGACTAGAGTGAGAATTTAATTAGTCATGAACATTACGTATTTTTTTTTCTTCTTTTTCTTTTGGAAGAGGTGGGAAATGTCCAGTTGTCTTATTAAATGCACCTCATTAAAGTGAGTCCTGGATGTCAGCGAGTCAGCATCATGCCCAGGGTCTTTCCACCTGCTGAACATGCAGGATTTCTATCCCAACAGCACAGCCTAGCACTGACTTACATTTACAAAGCCACGTCTCAGAGTCGGGGCTGAATCTAGACACTGTGGGTCTGAGGGGCTGGGGAATGAATCGCAAGGTGCTTGCAACGGTGCCTCATTACTTAGAGTCCTTTAAAGCACATTAAGGGGAGTGAGGTGCATCCCTCAGCCGTGCTTGCTCCATTCCAGGTAAATTGGTTCCCCAACAAAACAATTTATGTCCCTCTTTACATCCAGTGTGGGATAGGCAGACGGTATTTTGTTCCCATTTCCCTGCACTAGCACCGTTTATCACAGGGCACTACTGCTGCGAGACCTTCCCCATTGCTATATCTCCCCTATCGCCACGCATAGCAGCATTTTGGCTCCCTCGCTCCTTTGAGCAGCTGCCGATGCAGAGGAAAGCTACGAATGCCGGGGTAACCACTGGGACTGCTGCCTTGCTCTCTGGAGCACTAGGGTAGTCGGGACCGAACGGTGGTTTCTTGAAGCCACTCTTTGATCCCTGCTATTGCTGTCACTGTTACCATAGTACCTCGATTCCTAATTGCTCGCCAGCCCTCGGCGGTGGGAGCTGCTGTCTGAACACGGAGGCAAACTGCCATTGCCTCTGTCCCAAAGAGCTAAGAAAACAGAAACGGTGTCCACTGGATCCAGGCAGGGAGGAAGGAGTGCAAGAAAGAGGATGTTGCCATCTCCAAATAGGCGACAATAAGCACATCTCTACCTCCTGAACATTACCGGGTGCTTTTCAGTATTAACAGCAGATGTGAGAACTGAGGAAGCTTTGGGAAAAGGAAAAGCAAAGTATATTTTCAGGTGTTTTTAGGGAGCCTCTTCTTCACTACAAGAGACACTGTAGGCAAAAGTGTGAAGGAGTTATTTTGAAAAGGTCACAGGAGAGGGGGAAAACAAGGCTGAGATAATGTGCTGGTTGAAGGAGGCGTTGTTTTGACAGCAAAAGAGAGACGGCAGACAGTTTCTGTTCCTGGGACAGCTTACGCGACTTGTCATGCAGCTCACTTGCCCCCTTGTGTATGCCCACATCCGTGCTGTGCGTGCACATCCCTGCACCAACGCTAACAGGGCTCTGAGCTGCTGTCTGAGTCACATTCCTCTTTGCAGGAAAGGGACCTACATTACAAAACCCATTGATTTTGATCCACAGAAACAGTCCCACAGCAGGGGTTGAGACTATTTGTGTGAGTAAGTGCTCTCTCTGACATGACAGAGTTTGCCTGAAGCTGCAGGATAATTTTCAGACATCTGCTCCTTGCAGAAGGGGCTTCTTCTCCCACAGACCAGTTTTCAGCATTTGGGAGTTCCTTCATTATGCTTTGCAAGGTGAGTTGATGTATTGTAGTCCAGGAAGCAATTTGCCAAACAGATTTCAGCGTCTGATGAAAATCTAGAGAAATAATAACATCCGTGTAAGAGCTGATTCTTCTTCATGTGCCTAAAGGTTTTGTTCTTCCTTTCTGTTGTTAATTAGGAGTGCAAACAAAAGCTGGGACAATCCTACACCTAAAGGATTAGGCGTTAAAACATGTCTTGATACCGAGCTGTTTCTGTGATCTATCATCTTTCTACCTAACACTGACCAAATTTGTCAAATGAAGAATAACCTTATAAATATATTTCTTTGCGGGTTTTTTGTTGTTGGCAGTTTTGTTTCTGTGGGTTTTGTTGTTGGCTTTTTCCCCCAGCCTGTACTATAAGAGGAACAAATTAGAGTAGTTTGCAGTTATTTTGTCATTATTCTCATTTGTATGTGGATGGCTGGGATACTACTGAAGGAAAGCTAAATTGTAAGGACAAGGCTTACTCCTCAGTGGATATTTCAAAGTGTTACAAGTAAAGTAACATCTTTATCATCTTACCAGCTCCTTACCCCACATGAGAAATACTTAGAGAGCTGATGTTTTGAAAATCTAGTCCATTATATATCTACCTGGAACATCTTTTGGGAGTAAGAATTGTTTCTTACAGCTATTGCGAACTCAACTTGGCGTTGCTGGATGCACATGAGAAACTCAAATTTATGGGAAAAGTGCCTTTCAGTTTTTTCTCCCAATGCCATTTGATGACTGAGTAACACATCATGTCCTCATGAAGTGACATTTGCAATGAAGGAGCACACATATCTACTTCGAACGGCAATAGTGTCTTGATGCACTGACAGTTGGTTGAATATTTTATTTCTATTTATTTATTTAATTACACTTTTGTTCTAATGGAAAATAAAAATAAAAACTGATAGAGGAAAAGACATTAGTTCTTTCCTACATTTCAATCAACCCTAAAAAAAATTCCTGTAACTCAAACAAAGATGTTAGTTGACAAATTTCCTTTTTAGATATTTAATTTGAAAAAGTTGTAAATGCCTCATTAGCACACTCTTTCTGTACAATTATTAAAACATGTTGCAATGTTTGCAAACACTAGTGAGCAAAGGTTTAGCCAATAAGAGATGAACTACTCGCTCCAAGTCTAAAGTAATGGACAGGTCTCTCAGAGTCACCAGCCTAGTTGGACAGCACCATCCTTTGACACTTCCATTCTTTTTTAAGATTTTCTCTTAGGCCTTCATTTGCTTTACTTTCTAGACATAAGGCACATTGTTCCATTTTGCTGAGAGGTCAGCCTTCAAATAATACTTTCTGTGCTGAAGATGAAGTGGATATTAGTCTACGTAACAACACCAGACCATGGATCAAACCTATGACCTTTTAGTCTGAAAGCTCAAATGTTGAAAATCTTTGCTAAAGGACTAATGTATTTTAACAATTACTTACCTTACCAGCAGAGGGAGATATGGCTTCAGGCAGTGCATCACCCTAATACATAATTTGCCTGTTAGAAAACCTAATTCTGACTATCCTATACTACACAGAGGTTAGGCTTGCTCTAGGGTAATAAATACCTGGGTCTGTTCCTGAGTAGGTGTGTGGACACTTTAGCACAGGGAATGGTGTTTGATATAACACCCAACCCAATTAGAAGCAGAAATACATTAATGCAACATAAACAATGGAGTCAATTAGGTAATCAAGTTCTTTAAAAATGTGCATTATTGTCTATAAAAATTGAATCTAGGTGCTTGAGATCAATAAACAAAGCCTCCAGGGGCTGTCACAACAGCTAAAGAGACTTCCCACTGCAGCAAGTAAATATGAGACTCTTAAAATCCCTGTGCTTCGGTAACCCCAGGATCACACTGGCTGGCTGCCTTCACAGCACACTGATGCTTCTGGATGGGTATGCCTTGCCTTCCGTGCACAACCGATATTAAGGGATATTAACCGCTTAGTTGTCATTTACACCTCCCATTGCACCTGTTCAAAACATGACGTATTTCCCTTCCAGGTTTCAAGGGGCTCTGTCCTAATGCAATTCAATTTCCCTAAAATTCTGTAGTCGTGGTTCTGCAAGTGGAGCTGGGGATTCGTTTTCCTTCATCCCCCTGGTATTATAATGTACATTTATTGGATCATTGCCCTTTAGATTGTCATGTTTATATTATATCTCCTTATTTATAGTGGATTGCCAGCATATGTCTCTGAATGCAATCTTATTTGGTCACATTCTGGATATTTCTGAAATATGTCGGATAATAGGGAACGTATTATTGCTGTTTTAGACAGTATAAGGAAATCATCAGACAATTCCTCAGTAAGCAACCTCTCAATAAAAAAAAAAAAAAGTTTCACTCTTTTAAGCTAGTTTCCAAGAACAATCTTCATGAAAATGATTTCTAATTTAAAGGAAAATAAGGTGTTGCTCACCCCACCAACAGGACATATGGTTCTTTTTGACCAAATCGTAGAAATGAGCTTCCTTAAGCACATTGCACCTCTAAAGCTGACATTATTGCAGGAAAGCATATACAGCACCTTGTCAGCATGGAATAACTGGGCTCGGCCAAGTTGTCATTTCTGACAGGTTGGTGTAATGAGCAAGAGAGCGCTGAGATGGTCAAAAAGTTTTTTTACTTGTTGTTGATGTGAGGGGATTTTTTTACCTGAATCAGCAGGGTAGAGCTGTTTGGGGTGATAAGACCACGTATGTGTGTCTCATTATGAGCTTTACATTATCAAGTTGTTGTCACCCATGCTATCGCACTTAGCCACATTTATGTTTGGGATTAATTTTTGTACAATTTCTTTACATTCCCAACCTGGAAACTGCAGAAAATCTGATTCTCTGGGGCATCAGACATTAGCAAGCAGGACTGTCCATGCGTGTTAAACCTATATGCACTTGCAAAACCACTAATAATGAGAAGCACTAATTTGATCAAAAATTTTGTTTTCCATTCGTACTTTCTCAAAAGTTCTTAAAACCTGTATTTACATTGAAAAATATGGAAAAGATGAAAAAGCTGAAAGC
The DNA here is from genome assembly GCA_011057875.1 of Pterocles orientalis. Classification (NCBI taxonomy): domain Eukaryota; kingdom Metazoa; phylum Chordata; class Aves; order Pterocliformes; family Pteroclidae; genus Pterocles; species Pterocles orientalis. The sequence continues at coordinate 1,666,923 of WKFP01015331.1, read as the reverse complement.
TGGGGAGGGGGGTGGGGAAGATTTGGACCCCCAAAAAAACAGAAAAAGGAAAGAAGGCTTTATTACCATTCTAATGACTATGATGTTTTTGTTCAAATCCTGTAAGGAAAGCAACACACCAGACTGGCTAGGGAATATTCTCAGGAAAAGATGAATTTTATTTCATCATTGGTTTGCCTGTTATTTTTGCGTGTGACTCTTCACTTCTCTGTGCCTCAGTTCCCCAGTACATCAAGCAAAACCAGTGTGTCTAGTTTCCCTTGTAAAGTGTTTTAAGATGCACGGATGTGGAGCACTTTATAAGACCTACGGATCAGTAAAAGCACAACAATAAAATATGAAAGAGATCAGAGGTTAGAATTTAAAACACTAATAATAATCACACTGGCACAGAATTAAGATTATTGGAAAAAAAATCCTTTTGAGCTGCAGCTTGAATAGCTGGGAATGGGGAAGAGACAAGAAGAACAGAGAAATAAAACCTTCTCTTAGTCGGTTGTCAATATCATCAGTACAAAACCACACATACATACTTTGTGTTGCTGTCTGAATTATGTAAGAAAATTTGAAATAGGGCAGGAAATAGAAGCTATTTATGTGCAGAAAAAGATCAGATAAGTAAATTAAACTATATGTTGAATTCTGCTGCAAGTAGATATCCCTTAAGGCTACAAAAATAATGATTTGATTATCAAAGATGCAGAATGTGTGGCTCATCTCCCTTTGTGTTACAAGGAGACTTTCCACTAAATTTGTTGTTAAGCAAAATGTCTACGGGAGACTCGTTTTGGATACTGATTATGCACCTCTTAGGAGAGGAACTTATTGCCTTCCTTCCGCATGCTGGAGTTACATTCCAGCAAGGAGCTGCAAGGTCAGGTCATCAACCCCAAGTTTTCAGTATACCTGGAATGCGTATATTCTGCCAGCACATTCAATAAAGCGATTACAATAACATTGATGCAAATGACCAATGCATCAGACTCAGCTTAGGGGTACAAGATGAAAAAATTTTAGCTAATTCTGCCCCAAATTTTAGAACCTGCTTTATTTCACATTGCTCCACAGGAACGAAGGCCAGCCAGTCAACCCATGCCAGAAGACTGTGTAAGTGACATGGAGGGAAGAGATGGTTAGGCAAGGTTATCATGATTGCTTTGGCTCAGCACTTGAAAGCTGTATCTCATTCATTTTCGAGGGCACTAGATCACCAGTGGTGAGGTTCTTATCACCTTTGCTCTGGTACGTAGTCGTTAAATGGAGACAAGGAGTTGTTCTCTTCTCCTGATGAAGAAGCCACCCCCTGATGGGAAAATAATAGACCCTATTCGTATCTGGCTGTTGTAGAAGGGATGAAGAATGCATGGGAATGCAGTATTGAAGGGAATACCGTAGGTCTTCCAAATAATTCTGTTCTCTAGAAACATTAAGCTGTTGCTATGCATCAGACACCCTCTTTGAAGGTGAAATGAAGTCTGATGGATGTGAAGAGCAGCTGTCATGCAGAGATGAAAAAAATATGAAGGTTATGTTTATGACCAGTCAGATGCCTCCTGCCACAGCACATCATAATTTGCAGTGAGACTTGGGCATATGTTACCATCGATTTCAGCAATGTGGATGGGCTTGGGACAGCTGCTGCTAAAGCAATGAGGATGGGAACCATGCAGGTAGGTTGCTAGGATGTAACATGAAAGACCAAGATCTCTCAGCCTGAGACATTTTGCCTTCTGTGTTCTGTGGCTTCATTTCCTTTCTGCATCCTGGTCTCTTCCCTCTTCCCTATTCCCATCTGAGATGGTGAGGTAAAACCAGATATCTATTATTTCTTTCTTTGGAACTTGTATGTTTTATCAATTTACATTGAAATCCTATATGTTACATATTACAGCTCTGCTATCTCTTCATTTTTTTCCAGTAAAGAACACATTTGAAGCAGGAAAACTTTATTCATTCAACAGCAGTGAAAAAAAAAAAAAGGAACAACTGTTTAAAATGACTAAACATATCTTCTCAAGTGTGTTAGACTGGAGGAAGCATTTGGTGATGGGTTTGTGGTAACTTGGCAGGACCTGCAGAGACTGCAGAGCATCCTGCAGCTGTACTACTAAGACTTAAAAATGACAAGATTCATGCTACACTAAATTTCAGAAGTAGCTCAGCTTGATGTCTGATTAATTTCTTGAAGGAATGAACTTCAGAGGCAAAGCTAACTTGGGTGTTCTATATATCTTTATTTGCAGGGTTGTGGAGGGGGAAGGAAGTTGGCAGCATAGGCTGTGTGGTCAGACTTCCACTCGTGCTCTGCCAGAAACTGGACAAATCTGGTCATAAATCTGATAAGTTTCCAGACCCATTACCAATGCTGGCTCAAATACTACTGTCAGTCCCCTCTACTGACTTCATCAGGTTCCATGGACATCTGTGGGATTTAAACCTAGGCTGCCCTAGTCTTCTTAGCCTGTCTCTTTTTCCCTACTCTTCCTCCTCCTGCTCCTCCTCCTTCTCTTCATTTTCTTCATTCTATTCTTTTTTTCACTCCATCTCCGTTGATTCCATTTAAAAAGTCATAGCACTAGTTTTTGATCATGAAAACCATACAAACAGTATTGCAAGAAATGCACAGAGAGAATTTGATCTGGAATAGGTTTGAACAGGGAAAAGATCACACCATAAACAAAAATTTACATCAGCATGTTGCTCTGCAACTTGAAGGGTCCTGACTGCCTTTTCTCCACCGTTGCATTGTGCCTACCTCAGGACAAGTAAGCTCAAGTGGTGGTTTGCTTCTCACAGCCTGTTCCCCACTATGGGACCATTTGTCTAAGTGGCGGTCACAAAGTCCCTCTGACTGACCGCTCTGTCCCACTTCTGCTTGCAAGGCGACACGTTTAACAAGTAGCAGCATGAGATGAAGTGGTAGCAAAGATCTGCTTCTTCTGACTCTCACTTCTGCAGATAGCTGAGTTCACAATTTACCCTGAAGTGATTAGAGACATAAAAATCCCCCCTCCCTCCCTCTCTTGACTTGGTGCATTATTGCAATTGCTAATTTAAGCGGGACATGAGGTGAGTTCTTTCAAAGAGTGAACCTGACCCTTCACCTCTCCAGCACTACCCGTGGCTGTTGCAAAGCAATTGTGCCCGTCAATGGAGAACAGAGAGCAGTAAAAGTAATGAGAAAGGTAATAAGAGTTAAAACAAAGGTAGATGGACCTCAAACGAAAACAGGAAGATTTAGGATACCTGGAGAAAGACAAGTCAGCATTATATAGAGACGAATTAATACTTTGGGATTAAACTGTGTGTGAAGGGTAGGGGCATAGTGCACTAAAAATAGGAACAGGGTAATTTAGAAGCTAATCAAGCTCTGTCACAGACAAAATTAATAAGTAAAAAAAGTTTTAACAAGACATTAGCCATCCGAAGAACATAGAAGGCCTGTGGAGGAGGATATTGTATCAGAAGGTGTTATTAACACTGCTATTATTAGATTGGGTATGATTAACAGGACTTGGTCAGAAAGGAGCAAGGTGAGGTTTAGAAGTGCAGTGGTGGATCACCCAGAATGTCATTACAGAGGTGAAAATTGTAAAAAAGAGCAGGAAATAGAGGAAACAGTTTTTGGAAAATGACAGAAGAAAAGACAGTGAAGTGTCCTGAACTCTTCTATATGGTGTAAAGATACATTGAGTGAGAGCAAGGAGGTGAGGTGGTTGTTTTCTGTCCATGTTTTAATTGCCATAATGCAACAGTTAACATTTGCGAAGATGAGACTTCAACAGACAGAGGACCTTTACAGGCTCATTATAGGTTTCCATAATTGTGCCTGGGTTTTCTCCTGCAATGATGTGCAGTTGGGAATTAGTAAGAACAGAAGTCCAAATATTTAGCTGGTATAAACTGGTGGTACTTCACTGAAATCAGTGGAAATGAGCTGTTTTCCACCATTCTTGTTGATTCAACATTCATTTTGAAAGCACTTTCATAAAGGTGAATTTTTGAAGGACAGGTCTGTTTGCAATCACCAGGTGAGGAAGTAATTTGCTGAGTGTCAAAGGAGACATGGGCACAATGAGAAAAAATATCACTGGCTCCGGGCACTGATTTCAAAGTATCTATTACTGAACATCCCCAGAGGCAAGGTCCTGGTCTTGATGGACACCTCCTATTTTCTTTTGTTCTAATTAAAAGTAAAGAGATATTTGCTCAGAAGTACACCCATTTCTTAGAGTTTTTGTTGTAGGATTTGCTGGTTCCGCTTTTATTTTGGCCTGCAAGTATTTTGGATCAGAGGATACCTTTTCCTGGGGGTTCCTTGTTGCTGCTTCTCAGCAGCACATATGCACACGATAAGTTATTCCAAATGACCTGTTCTCCTCAACCAGATCCCTCTTGGTGTGTTACCAGTTTTGCTTGCCATTAGTCTGAGCCTTAAAAAGCAAAGCCTTGCTAAGTCAGTAGGCACTTTTTTGTGTGTGCTTTGGTTAGGTATACTAGAGACCTCATTAATCAGAAGCATCTCATATCTACTCAACACAGATTGTTATGATTCACAAAGAACTGAATTTAACCTGCAAAAGAGGTGATGTTTCAGCACTCTAGCACTATCACATTTAATTTCCACCCCTTCAGACAGATTCTTTAGTCTGTGGTGCCAATCAGGAGTGATTTCCCTTACATGGAGGGTAAACCCGACTGTGAGCTCAGACTCCATTTGCCTGCATCCACTAGGTTTTAACCGCACGCTAATCAGCAGGGCATCCAGCCACCATTATTCCTGCCGAGACAATTTGACAGGTGACACTGTGACATTAACATTACTGCTGACTGCCAGCTAAGTCCCTGGCTCTGGAGCAGCATGATCACTGGAAAACTCAGCAGAATGCCCCTTTCCCTGCCTGCGTGCACTCGCCACATTTCAGACGACTAAAGGCAAACTGCTCTCCCCACAAATCGCATTACGCTCTCTGCTTCCTGACGGAAAGTGGTAGTGAACCTGTAGAGCCCTGAAACACGTAATATGCATGGCTGCTGTTTTACGCTTGTAGCATCTTGTATGTGCTGAAATGTACAGCTGTTTACACTTGTAGCTCTGTCAAGTAAACAAGTGATGATTTCTGATGATAGAGGGGAAATTGGCACAGGGATGCTATTCACTCACCTACAGCCTGGCAACTCCCAGTGGTGGGAATCATTCTTTAGGCACCAAATTGGCTTCAAACATACTGTAAAACTGGCTTCTCCGAGGTGGAGGGGAAGCAAGAGAAAATCTGTTGGCTGCATCTGTACACCTCAAAAAGGCAGCCACTGAGTGTCTGGTGGGCTCTGCCTCCTGCCACAGCCACCCATGTACGTACCTCACAAACAGCCCATGCAGCGGCTGTGCCAGGGCGTGCTGGCGTGCAAATTGATGCCCCATCCCTGGAGGTGTTCAAGGCCAGGTTGGATGAGGCTTTGAGCAACCTGGTCTGGCGGAAGGTGTCCCTGTCCATGTCAGGGGGTTGGAACTAGATGATCTCTAAGGTCCTTTCCAACCCAGACCATTCTATGATTCTGTGATTCTTAAGTCCTTATCTGGCATTTTCAGGTAGCTCATCTCCAGGAGCTGTAGAGCTTGGTACCTAAGCTGCTTGTGAGTCTGCACTGGAGAGGGGTTTAGATATATTTTCTCCCTTAAAGAAGACTCCATTGCAACTTTTAGGACTAGTAAAGATGATTAGACATCCTGAAATAGCTGACTTTAGATGATCTTTTTGGAGATGAACTGGAGAGACCATCTAATGAAGTTATCAAGCTGCAATTTCAGAACAAACAAAAAGCAGCTGCTGTTGTACATGGTGTAGAGACAACTTTGGTATCACTTTACAACAGAAAGTTAGCGTGTACTAAAAGTTGACTTCTCAGAGAAGCTGGACATACTTGTGGAGATTAAGTCCTTAAAATATTAAGAAAAGCAAAGGAATAGAGTAGTCTAGACTAGACTAGACTAGACTAGAAAAATTTAGGTTGGAAAGACCCCTAAGATCGTCAAGTCCCACTGTTAACCTAACATTTCCAACTCCATCACTAAACAACGTCCCTAAGCAACACATATCCTCTAAGTACTTCCAGAGATGGTGACTCAATTACTTCCCTGGACTACCTGTTGCATTGCTTGACAACCCTTCCAGTGAAGATATTTTTCCTAATATCCAATCGAAACCTCTCCTGGAGCAACTGGAGGCCATTTCCTCTTGTCCTGTCACTTGTTACTTGGGAGAAGAGACTGACACCCACCTCACTACAACCTCCTTTCAGGCAGTTGTAGAGAGTGATGAGGTCTCCTCTCAGCCTCCTCTTCTCTAGACTAAACACCCCCAGCTCCCTCAGCCGTTCCTCATAAGAACTGTGCTCCAGACCCTTCCCCATCTCTGTTGTCCTTCTCTGGACCTGCTCCAGCACCTCATTGTCCTTCTTGTGGTGAGGCTGTACCCAAAACTGAACACAGGATTCAAGGTACAGCCTCACCAGTGCCGATCGAGTACAGGGAGATGATCACTGCCCTAGTCCTCCTGGCCACACTATTTCTGACAACAACTAAGATGTCACTGGCCTTCTTGGCCACCTGGGCACACTGCCAGCTCATATTCAGCTGGCTGTTGACCAACACCCCCAGGTCCTTTTCTGCTGAGCAGCTTTCCAGCTACTCTTCCCCATGCCTTTAGCTCTGTGTGGGGTTGAGTTTTTTGAATCTAGAGACATTTCTGTCTCAGCAGAGCTGACCAGCAAACTATTGGAAGCTGGGAGAGTCTCCAGGGACACGTGTGCTTCTCTTGGTGTATTATGCTTGCCCTTTCTATACATCTTCGTATGCTTGTTCTATTCCTGACCTCACACATGGGCATCTGCGTCAGACAGGAGTCAGGACTAAATGGTCCTTTGCTTGACAAAGGTGTTTAAATTCCCTTCAGGTCTTCCTGATACTAAAAATCAAATGTCTCTGTATAACATAGTCTGTCCTAGAGAGATCGCAGCCTAGCTTAAGAAACAGTAAATTCTTTTTTCCCGTCTTTTCTGGCCCAAAATTTTACTAGCTGACCAAGGAAGGAGAATTGTACTTGTTCTTCATGGCAGCCTCTGTTTCAGCTAAATAAATACATAAGAAACCTGAAAACATCCTCCACGCAGAGTTGCACAGTTTTACCGTCATGAACTAGGGACCAGCAGCACAGCATGCCACAGCTGACACATGAAGATGTAAAATAAAAGAAAATGGGAAAGATGAACACTGCCAAAGTTGTAAGAGTGAAGGAAAGGACACCTACAAACTCACTCTACCTATCTGAAAGCTAGACAAAGGGAAAGGAAAACATTTCCATAAGTGTTGGTGAGAGATGAGGTGCTCCACCCCTTGATGCCTGGCTTTCAGGTTTGACTGTGAGGAGTGACATGGTATGCAAAGCCACACCAGCTGGTGCTTGTGAGAGGTCTCACACGGCATCCAACACAAGGGCAATAGCCGGGAAGTGCTCAGTACTGGGGGTTCAGAGGAAGATACAGGAGGTGCTCCACAGGACAGCTATGGAGTGAAGAATGCGGAGTCATGTTTCTTTCCCAGAGCACATGAGTTCAGTAAATATTGAAGATGTTTTGTCTAAACCTTACTGAAAAGATTCACTGAATTTTTTTTTTCAAAATTTCTAAGAAGAAACAACAAAACAAAATGATGAAGGTATAAGAAAAATCTGAATTCCAATTTAATACCGGGGCTTGTCATCCAAGGAAAGACCTGGAGGCTGAATATGTTATTAATTTTCCATACTTAAAGTTTTTAGCTTACATTTTCAGGAAACCTTTGGGGGGAACGGGGCAGGAGGGGAAAGATGGTTGAATGTAACTCCCACTGAACTTCAGGGAAAACTCAGCCGTGCTCACTACTTCTTTTCCATAGATGATTTTTCAGCTTTGTTTTAGTGCCTATAGTACATACAAGGACTGCTGTTCTAGCATGGAGAATTATAGAGCACCTGAGTCCTGCCAGGGTGCAGTGCTCCTCTCCTGATACCAGAGGAATACACCTACAGTAGCCCATTCATAACCTCCACACACACTTATGAACCCATATACCTGCACTTTATTTACAGCTAAACGTTTCTCTCATTTCTTGTGGTTCAGAAGAAAGCACTTGCGTTTTGCATTTGTGTGACTCAAGTAGAAAGGAATAAATTGGTTTTAAATAAAACCTATTGAGAAAAAAAAATAAAATCACCATTTACTTTTCACCCTTATGCATGTTTTTAAAAGTCCTGAAGTATTGATCACAGTAGTTAGGCATAATCAAAAAGCCTCCAACAGGGTCATAAGCACAGCTCTGCCTGTATGTTTTTTTGTTCTCAGCATTAGGTACATCTCCCTTGAGCTTTTCTGGAGCTGTATTAATTGGATGATTAAAGCAAAAGCCAGATCAATCGGAATTTGAAGAGATGGTGAGTGTTATAACAAAACAAAAAATAAAACTTATCTACACGGTTAAAAAAATCAATAAAGTTTAGAGGAATAATGCAAAGAAAGAAAATAAGAAAAGGCTAATTGCTCCATCTTTTTGCAGAGTTATTTCCTGAGTCACTTTCCAATCTTTATTCTTTTCTTTTTATGTCTCTGCAAAAATGACCCTTGCTCTCCTTTTTCACACATATGCAAAACCGCAGCTACATTAACAACTCTGCTGCTTGCTCCCTTGATTCCTTTTCTTTCCTGCTTAAAATTGCCCTTTCTGGCCCTATTACACATAGTGGTTAATGCACTCGGCTGGGATAGAGGAGAGCTGGGTTCAACCCATAGTTCTACCCCTAAATAAGTGTACAATCTAGGGCACAATGTTTAATGAGTTCCCCACTTGTGTAATAAGACTAGACATTATTCACTTGTCTGTTCTGACTATTTAAATTGTCAGCCCATCTGGTAGGATCATTTCCTTTTCAGAGTCAGAGTTCAGATCCCGTTCTTAGTTTAGGTCTACTGGCACTACAGTAGTTGGAAAAAAAAAATAAAGTAATAACACAAGTAAATTCAGTTCTACAGGGGGAAGTGGCAACATTTGCAGTTATATTAAGGATCTGTTAAAGCACTCACTTGTCTCAGCAGTGCCCAGCTCAGAAAAACCAGTGAGCAGTACAGTGATACTTCTGCTGCTAAAAGTGCACTTCCATTAATTGGCAGGATGAAGGACAGGCTGTTAACTTTCCTGCTGGTGCTCTGTGTACTGAAGAGATGAGTCTTCTAAATAAGACATTGTGTCCTGTGGCTTGGTATCATTTACAGGCGCCAGCGCAGCCTTTGTTTCTTTTTAAAACTTGGGCACTGACTTGTTCCACTCTGGTGGCCTGGAGGTAGTCTTTTCAACCCAAATTTGAATACCTAAATAAATGCGTTGCCTTGGAAAGATCCTGCCTACCCAGCATGTCATTGCTGAAGATTAAGCTGCATATTTAGCTGCTTAAACATGGACTTCAGCTTCAAACATTTAAGCACTTGACTTGGAAGATCTTGGTGCACACTTCCTCTGTCTCCAGCTATGGCATTGGATGTGCTCCCAAAATTCCAGGGCTATCAGGATGTAAACATTGCCCCAGCTACTGAGAATAATAATTTTCATTATTTCCAAGCAGGGATTTCTCTATATTAGTTAAAGGCTTTCTAAGTGTCTCATAAGGAAGACACGTGATGCCAATAGAACACAAAACAGCTTTGCTGACCCTGCTACTGGGGGGAAGTCACCTAAAGGACTGTACCTGGGAGTTGTCTGATAAATTGGCCTCAAAATGGATTACAGACTAAAATAAACCATCTCCTGTACTAAGAAATTGCTGCATGCCCCAGCCCTCTCTTGTACAATATGAAGGAAAGACATTCCCAGCAATCTCCTGGTGTTCTCACCTCTTCTGGTTTCTCTTAGGCTCTTTGCTGTTGAATGCTGTCAGCATATACCTTCAGATACCTCGTAACTTAGCTCCTGAAGCCTTAATTAATCCTGATGGTCTACCTCCTCTCCCCTACCTTCCCACCCTGATTCTGTCCTCTTTCCCAGCAAAGTCCTTCCCTCCAGCAAAATCGGAAGATCAAAGCACAGGCTTCTGCGTCTGCAAAATTCTATATTTGCCTCTCATGAGGACCGTGCCACCACTGTTGGGGCGAGGAATGACCCGGTGTGTTGTGAAGCTCTTCCTTGTCATCCAAAATTCTTCCACTCAGAGGGACTTAACTGCCCCAGTGAAAAGTTGTGGGAGAGTGTCGTGGGTCACATAATGTTATTGATTTCAAGTCAGGGGAGTGACACTCGTTTAAAATAGCAGAAGAGTTTACCATTTAAGACAAGAGGTGAAACGTCGATTCCTTTGAAACCAACAGCAACTTTGACATTGACTACACCAAGGCAGTATTTAATTTTAGGAGGACTGACCTCTCATTTTTTAAGGCAAAAATTAAGCAGTTTGGGGACAATTTTTGAAGAATTCTTACCCCCTTGTTCCTCCAGCTGAGTGTCACATTTCAATGCTTACACTAAAAATAATTTTAAAATGCCTGTTTTTGTTTCGTTTAGTGTCTTAAATTTACTAGGTATATCCAAGGCAAACAAGCGAATTCCATTCACCTTGCCTTGAAGAATGGAAACTCCAAGGACAAACCTATAGATAGAGATTAGAAGGAAAGAAAAAAAGAAAGATATATTGCTTTTAATTAAAGTGCATATCCACCAGGCAAGTGTGGGCCTTTAGGTAAGAGACTTTAACACAGAGAAAGTGAGAGATCTGTGAATTGTCCTAATAACCTTATTGGGAGGGGAGGAGAGAGCAAGGAGGGGAAGAAGGCAGGAGCCTCTGAATGTGGAAATTAACATCAAAAAGGGGTGAGAATGAAATACATAAACCATCAAGCAAGTTTCAGGCTGCCTCTGATCTGAGCCCTGCTATGCTTTAAAACAAACCTTGAGTGAAGGTTTACCTTCACATACTGCTCCTTCGGTTTATATGATGTGTCTAGTGACGGGGTGTCCATTGGACACTTTTCAAATGCCCTTGCACTGAATAGTATTTTTACTCTTCAAAGAGATACAATTAATTATGGTTCATGGTTGGGTTTTGGTTTGGGGTTTCTTTCTATTTTGCTTTGTTTTTAGTTATCATCATTTTTTCCCATCCATTAAGGCACCATTCTGCTTTGTGCAAGTTTTGATTAAAAAAAAATATTAGAAAAGACAGCATTTACTAAGTAAAAGTCCTGATTCTCTCTGCTTCTGTGTCTTAAAGGCCACCTTTCTCCCCTCCTCTTTTATTCCCCTCCAACCTTCTGTCTGACTTATTGTATGTTGTTATTTTGCACTTTGCAGTTCCTCAGCTGGTACTTAAGCCTGTGACCGTAATTATATCTCAGTAGCCATTCTATTCTTGTAAAGTAGCAGCAGGAGAAATATATGTGTATGTATGTACGTATACATAACTACATAAATAATTATCTAGCTCACAGTATACAAATTTAATATTCTATTCCAGAGGAAGGCTGGAAGTTTGCTTTACCATTTTTACTTTGGGTGAGTGAGCAAATGAAGTTCTATTCCCCTGCAAAGATGGAACTTTTACATGAAGTTTAGACCAGGGATCTATCTTGAGCTTATGAGATTTGTAAGGCTTTAGTAGCAGCTGAGGGGAAAATGTCACATCTCCCTTATTTATGAGCGACTTTGAACTTACAGAGAAGCTCATTTGTGTACATATGGATAATCTATTTCTACAGTTAAACCACTTCAGAAAAAAATCTAACCTTGGAAAGCAAAAATAATAAAAATAATACAAAACAGCTGTATAGAAAAATGTGTAAATATTAGTCGAACACAATGAGACATTTGCTAGGGGCCAAAGAACCAGAAAATTGCAGGCATTTAAGAGAAATGCTTCTTACTTTAAATTCACTTGCACATCCCATAGTAATATGCCTCACTATGGCAGACTGTTAGGGAGAGGGGAAAAAAAAGCTTTGCGACTTCAATAGCTACACATTGACTGTAAACATGAGAAGGAACTCTGCGAACACAGTGCTGAAATATAGGGTAATTTCCTCTTTATTAGAGTCCATGAACTCTGCTATGTTAATGGTTAGGCTCTGTATACAGTGCATATAACAGAATTATACAGTTATTTTCTGCAGTGCTTTACTTGCTTTTCTAAGTTCCTTTAGGAAAAAAAAAGTCAAAATATTCTTATTTTTTCCTATCCTCCTCTCATTGATACTTTCCACCTCTCATGTTAGTATGTAGTACAAGATATTCTGTGACTGACGTCTCTGTGATGCCCTACAATGCCCTATACTGATTTTCAGGGGAGTTAACTTACATCAGGTACTCTGGCATGTTCATTATTCTTTAAGGAGAAGAAAAAGAAAGCAAATGAGGTTTTGGGTAGAAAATGAAATTAATCAATGTATGGTGTTGTCAGTCTATGGGTTGGGCACTCTAACACGCCAAGTCTTTGCCTCGGCTTGGCCATGAAATCTCTAATGCAAGAGGTGCTGAGGGGCGGAGGATATATGCCATATCCTGGTTTTCAAAGAGAAGGAAGCTTAAATCTGGAAATGAGAAAGGAAACACGGCCACTCCCCTGGCTTGTCCCAGCCAAACTGTGGAGAACACATGGTGGCACTGTCATTGCCACCTGGCTGCAGCCCAGGTGACCACTGGGAAATAGCTTAGTTCTTTCTTCACAAATGTTAGTTTAGATCTACAGGGGGAGTGTCAGGACCCTGAGGGTGCCAATGGTTCTGGACAACGCTGACCGACCTCACCCATGTGCTGCCATGGCACAGAAGTCCTGTTTCAGCTCAGTCCTGGACACCAGTCCCTGCCCCAGTGACACCATAGGATGCTGGTCTCTATCCCTATCTCCTGAGGGGACCACAGTCCTGCACTGTGGGTTGCTCATCTCCTGGATAAACCCCTCAGACATATGACATGGTGTGATGGGTTTGCCCTTGGCTGGGGGCCAACTCACACACGCCAGCTCACCCAATCTCCTGCCCCCTCCCACCCAAGGATAGGGGAGAGAATTAAAGGAGTAAAGGGGAAAAAGGACTCATGGGTTGAGATAAGGACAATATAATAACTAAACTACAATATTATTGAAAATAATACTACATACAAATATACAAATGAGGGATACACAGTAATACTGCCCCCCCACCCAATGACCAAGGCTCAGCCTGTTCCCAGCTAATGATCCCAGAGCAGTGAGAGTCCTGAAACCGCACTCAGAGAACAGAGATAACAGTCTGAGCACCCTAGACCTAAAGCTGACCGGGGGGGGGGGGGGAAGGCCTTGGGAGAGCGACCTCCTGGAGCGAGATGACCCGGAGCAAAAGAGATCCGGAACCAAAAGGGACCATCTTCCGGGGGGTCCTCACCTCTATCCGGGGCATGACGTGTATGTTATGGAATAAATTATTGGCCACTCTGGGTCTCAACCCCAAACCTAAGAAGAAATCCTGGGCTAGTAACTGGGCCATGTTTCTCTTCATTCTTTTTCTGTAACAATTGCTTCACGTTTAGATGCTAATGACAAGACTAATGTTGATTTAAAATTGTGAAATTTGGGGAAGAGGTTGTCCATAGTGTGTTTGAAAAGGAAGGTGAACAGTTCTTAAATGTTGAGGACTGAGCTGTCCTTTCACATTTCCTTGGTGAGCCAAAAAATTACCAAATCCCTCATTCCTTACTGTGATAACTGTTAATGAAACAAGATTTTGTCCTAGTGTACTGTAAAAAGAGATATAAAACGTTGAGTTAAACATCTTTAGATATGTTGACTGTTGCTGCTGTTAATATTCCAATAATTTCTGTGAGCACTGTTTGCAATCTTGGCCAGCATGCTAGGTCAACACAGAAAATGTATTTTAGGCCTGGATTTACATAATGATAATCAATATTATTAGTAGTGATAAGAATAGCAACAAACCTAAAAAAACCCCCATGATTCTTTATTCCTTTAGTGACAGTCAAGGGTGATGTCAAATCCTGCTTTTTTGTTCTTTTTTTTGTGTGTGATGAAATTAAAGTAAAGGCTTATCAGAAGTGTTTCTTCTGTTATCTGAGCTGCTTTGCCTATCAGTCCTCCTTTCTCTTTGCCAAGCCTGTGTTTGCAAAACAGAAAACCCAAATCCAAGTCTCTGCATCTGGTGTCAATTGAAATAAAACAAAGACAGGCTCATTTTAGCCACATAATTTAAGAAAGAAGACAGTATGATAACATTTAGAACAAGCCTCGTACACACCAGCCAGCCATTATCCTTCAGAAGCAGGTGGCAGATGGCATGAAATCATCTTCGTCAGACCTCCAAAGCTTTGCTGTCACATTTGGGAGGATGGTTCTTGTAATGACTACTTGCATATTCATACTGTGTGATGGGCACTTCTCGATTTCTGTTCACCTCATTTTGGAAAGAAGCTAATACAGCTACACATGTACTTTATTGCACCATTCACATTTGGCATCATTAAGAGGAAGAAGAAGATTTTTCTTTTATGTTTTGTTTTTTTTTTTTTGGTGTGTGCATCCTTCTCTGCTTGCATCAGAATGGCACAGGGAATCAAAATGCATGGCAAAATCTGGAGCACCAAGGCTTGCCTGAAGCTGTGATGAGATCAGCCTGCACGTAATGCCTCCTGTGAGATAATATCCGAACTATTTTTCCCCGGCTCATATGGCCGCGTCTGGCAAAAATAGATTCTTCTTCAGGTCTAGAGCTCCAGGATTGCTCTCCAGTTTTTCTGACATGGTTCTCAAAGCCCTCTAGGAAGCTAGGTATGCGAAGATACCTACAGTTTACAAATCTACAAGAGGAGGCATCCTGCTTTTCCAAGGCTGCCAGGAGAATCAATGGCAAATCTAGGCAATTTACCTGGGGTCATGAAAGAGTAATTTGCTCCTACCTTACTTGCACTGCTGATTCCCTTTTGTTGTTCAGAGTTCAGAGAAGTCCATGATAAGGCTCCCCTTGACTTCAGCAGGGTATCATGGTATCGACAAATCTCAGGATTGTGCCATAAGCCTTGTAGTACCTTATGCTTCAGTTAAAGACCTTTGTAAGCTAGTGATGGTACAGGAATCGGTTACGTTACAGCACAGTGTTAAAGATAAAGCTTCTCGTTCCTGCAAGTGCTGAGAAATGCAGAAAACCTGAATCTTAAAGGCTCAAAAACTACAGGAAACGAAAACCAGGTTCGTTACTTCAGTCTGCTTAAGCATTAACCTCATCACCTTCTAATCCTGAAGTCACTATTATAGAAAGGGAACAAAGAGAAACTTGCCTGATTTTGATCTTTTAACTTTGTCGTGCCTTATCTGTGGTCAAAGGCAACATGGTGCCTTGGAGGTCCTCTAATAAATTATATGTGGCTGTTGGAAGTCACTCCCAGTAACATTTACACTGGTAAGTAAAAAAAAAAATATAATGTTGCCTCCAGCACTTAATTTCTCAGCCTGACTGACCACAGAAGAGCAAAACGCAAAGCCCACAGGTTCAGAAGAAGTGGCCATGCTTCACCCAACACCTGAGAGTGAGAGGGAGCAAGCATACGTGTAAAAGCAGATCAGACAAGTCTGCAGAAGAAACAGAGACAGAGTAAGTAGCAAGCTATCTGTCTTGATTCAGAGTACTGGTCTACTGCGTCCTCATGTTTTCCAAGACATTTCTTATAGTGGATTTTCACCAAATCCCCAGGTAGCAAAGTGTTTGCCCTCACTTTAAACACGTGCTTCATTTAAGCATGTAAATAGTCCAATTTATGTTGGATCAAGGCCTAATTCTTTCTCATTAAAATGTTGTTTTAAAAATCTAACAGTGCTGTTATTGGTTTCTTTCATCCTCTTCATCTACGAGTGGCACTTTTTTCATTTTTTCTTTCAATTTTCCTGCATTAAAACATTGCATATTCATATGGCAGCTACCACTTTTGTCTGAGAACAATACACTGCATTCTAAGACAACTCTGCCCAGCCAGAAGATATTATTAAATACCACAAACAAATACAGATACACACTGCGACATCTGTATGGAAACAGCCCCACAGTCACATTTTACAGAGGAAGCTCAACTCAAAGAAAGAGCTCAGACATGTAAAATGGACATTAATGTAATCTTAATGTGCCTCAGCTGCCCCTGGGGCATTCAAATATGTTGCATCACAGTCAGTTCTAGTGCAGGTTTATCACCAGATGGAGAATTGTGGAAACTCACAATGCTCTATCAGATACATTAATGCCTCAAACTGATATATTATGATTTTCTGTTTTGGAGAGGGAAGGATACTTATAATTAATTACATATACTTTGCTGTTGTTGTTAAGCTGATCAGTACTTGCTTGCAGGCATGAAAAGCTGTTAATTTTTTTTTTTTTTGCCAAAGGTGGTGCATATGCATAGAACATTATGAAACTATTAAGAAGGAAAAGAAAGCTATTATTTTTTTTTAATTTTGTGTTGATTGGTTTCAGCAGAACTTTATTGTCCACACACAGCAAAAATAACAATGAATGGCAAAATAACAAAACAATTTGAACTATGTGTTTGAACGGTTCTGTACATGTTTGTACCACTATAAATGTAGGGTTCATACTGATATGATATATGGATGCAAAGGGACTCACTGGATGAAAAAAGATGAGTAAAACAAAAATTATGAAAATAAATTTGTTACCTATTTTTAACCAACAAGGATTGGTGCAACTTTTTAAAAATCTCTTGTCAGAAGTTCTGTGGGGTTTTTGTGCAGAGATCTGAAGGCACATTAGACTGAAAGTCCTTCATGTGCATTGTTAGCCCTTAGGGAAAAAAAAGAAAACCAAGGTCTGTTGTGTGCCTTGTTTGTACTCCACTTTATGAGATTATGATATTAAAGGTCATTGTGAGAGAGGAACCGTGTAAGGAATTGGATTTTTTTATGTGTGACTAGACACTCAGGAATTAGTTTTTGAAGTGGAATTGCTCTTCAGGACTGTGGTGTTGGCATTAGGTTGTTGTTCCTGGAAGACAGAATTGTCTTGCCTATTCAGTTGTCTCTGTCCGATAGAAGCACCTGCCAGTTCTCAGTGGTTTGTCTTTGAGTGTGGAGCAAGCAAAGATGGCTTATCACTCATGTCACTGTCTAGAAAATAAGATGCTCTCAGGTTGGGACCACATTCTTAGTCTCAGGTACAGTTCAATCAAATTTTTTGATGGAATAGGCCAAAAATAAACCACTTTTCTTTGCCCAGTGAACTGGACACGGGGTAACATTTCTGTTACCAAAGTGTCTCACATCCAGAAAGTTGAATGATATAGATCTGGTTGAAACTAGAGGAATAATTTAGTTAAGTGTGATTTAACTTTTACACTATTTCAATCTTGTTTAATATCTTAATCTTCGGAGACATGCAGTATGTTTGTAGCTACTGCAGGTTTTTAGACCTGAAAGGTCATTTATGGAAGTCACAAGACAGGTGAATTTTGCACACATGTGTATAAAAATATGTGCAGACATATTAACATAAAATAGATATTAATATATTGATTGCTGCTCCTCCATACCAAATAAACATTTTTTTATTTTCTAATTTGAACTAGAAGAAATAAGACAAAAATATCTCAGACCATTTCCTTATTTAAGAAAACCATCACAGCTCTGCTGGAATTCACACACATTCACACATTCACACACATACACATCCAGGAACATTTGTATAAACAGCTCATCTGTCAAATAACTTTAATTTGTGATTTTGGGAAGTCACTTTTATCTTTCAGCTCTTTCCTCTGTTTCTTTGTCAATTCTGTTTATGTTATAAACAAATACTGTGATTATGTGTTTGAAAAGTCCCTGAAATGACAAACATTAATTTCAATCATTGCATTCTGGAGTTACTGTTAAACAAACATGTTGTGAGTAGTGAACCTATTGCAAAGCAGGGTTAAATAGACCTTTTTGGTTCTATACCAAATATCAGGGTCTTGATTCCAAAATTTCTGAAAACCATGATGAATCCCTTCCAAGTGTCACTTGTCTCTGTCCACTGACAATAGCAGGAATCTCAGGCAACTACCATCGACTTCAGATAACTCATCCATTGTTTAAAGTTCATTGAGATCAAATCATGCCTGAATATCTTAGATAAGCCTCTGAAACTGTGTGTCCTTCCCAGGCACTTTGCTGAATCTTTGCTGATGACTCTCAGTTTTACTGTACTGAGAGGACCACTGCCTCACTTTAGTCTCTTGTATGCTGCATTGCTGGAATGGCATGGGTGTTAAAACACTAGATGCTAAGCAATGATTAATATGTGTCATGAATTAGCAGAAAAAAACACAGTGAGATGAACTTGAAGTTACAGGAATTAGTTTCACAAGAAGGCTGTTATTACCCCCGTTAGCAGCTAAAAATTCACATGCAGACACATCTTAAGTAATGTGTTGAGCTGTCCAAAAGGTAATTTAAATGCTGTCAAGGCAAGCAAGAATATGCTCACAAATTCAAGAGCAATATATGTGCAATTTGCACAACATCAATATCTTTGGTTGTTTTTTGGATGGAGCCATCGCCATCAATTAAGTTAGTGACTCTTTGATTCAAATTACTTTTTGACACATAGTGAACAGAATAGCTCACGAGAGCATTATTTTCCCCATTGTTCCCTAGGCAGCCATCGAGTAAATGCAAACAGGTGGAAGAACGGAACATCACTGCTGCTGAATCACATAACTGACCAACTAGGAAGAATCAGCATAATAAATATAAATATTATTTTGAGATGGGAGACAGTGGAAATGGATATTTACGTCCTCCCTGTTGTTCAGCATTTGACATAACAGCACAGTCTGCCAAAGTTTAATAAAAACGCTGAGCCAGATTCTCAGATGGTGAAATATGCTAAAACTCCACAATGTACCCAGAAGATAGAGCCAATATTGGAATCAGAACACAAGACCGGGAAACTGGAATAGGATATTCTAAGATGCAGAATTAATCTACATAAAGTCTGTGGCTCTTCCACTGAAGACTGTTAACACAAGAGGAAATGGGCAAACATGAGTCGTAAGGTGAGAATCAGACGAGTTTCTATTCTGTTATGTTACTGCAGAGACATGCCATTAGCATTTAACTGGTTGTTCGAAACAGGACCACACAAACCAAACAGGGCATAAACAGTAACTTGTGCTAGGAAGGTAGTGGTAACCAGCCACTCCTCCATGGGTGCCATGCCCTATAGTCCAAGTGAAGCTTTGTGTCCAAAAGATTTGTGAGGACTCAGTGGATTAGGATTTCACCTTGAGTCAACCCTAGTTCTGTGCCTCCATTTCCTTTTTGTTTCTGACTCTGACACAGACTGATAGCTACAGATGAGTATTTTTTTTTATCCTGCACCTTACAGAGCTCTGAACACACAGTCAAGAGTCTTCCATGTTATTAGCAACACACATATAGAAGAAAACTCATGTCACTCTGACATGAAACAGTGACATTAAAGGCTAATAAATTGTTAAATAAAGTGCCTTGGGCAACCGTTTAAAGGGGGAGGCATCTGGGTCTTGCCACAGGTCTGGACCTCAGTCCAATTCTCTGCTGCTAATTTTCATATATCTGGGGTGCCAAGCAATGAGTGAGATCATCTCATTGCCTGGAGATGCATTGGCTTGGGAAGTGCTGACATAACCATTATCAAAGCCTTGTGCACTGCAGAAGGTTACGATGTTCGCACAAGAGCTTTCATGCTCTTATTTAAGCTTAACAGCTTGCAGAGGGGAATGTCCATTTATAGAGGTCCTTTGGGCCTGCTAGCTGGCCTGTTTGGCATGAATGATTGACATGCCAAAAAAGTAGTGATGATATGCACTATACATAAGCTAATAATGATTGATTAAAGTAATATGAGAGAGAAGGTACTATGCCTGAAGAGACAAACTGTATAAGCAGCTTGGATACCATAATAGAGATAACTGAAATAAGAATAAATGTTGGCAATGGATTATGTAAGTCACTGATGGCACCTAGATTTCTGAAAAAGGTGCAGAAAAAATAAAGTACGAATCATTTAATTACATGTGCTGGTTATTTTCCATCTCCATCTTCAGTTTTCTATTCCACTAGATGAACATTCACTGAAGATGAATCTCAGCCCTTTTGCTAATAGTTGGACAATATCTGGAGGGTCAGAGAGGAACGGTGTGGTCATCAGCTCTGTGCACCTCCTTTATCAATTGTACTCAGCAGCAAGTGCAATCAGAAGCTATTCTGGACTTGGTCTCTGGTAATAAGCCAAAGTATGACACACACGACAGAAATAGTTGAGCAACCAGGGTCTACTTTAGTGATCATAATATATTCAGATATGAAATAATCCTCCGGGTATATATGAAAATAGAATCTCAGAAGTTAATGTAACTTCCCCATTCCCCCCCTCCCCCCCCGCTTTTTCAAGACTGGTTTGGAGAATCTAATATATGGAATAATTTGCAGGAAGTGAAATGATATCAACAGCAGCGCAGAATATCTACCATTATGAAGGGAAAGAAAAAAAAGAGTATGAAGTTCTGCATCTAATTGGCAAATGTAGATGGATACCAACTATATTCACCCAGTAAAAAGTATCAAAAATAGGACGACACAGACAAGAATGTGGTTAAGCAAAGATAATAAGGAGAAGCAGAAGGCATTTGAAAAGTTCAAAGGATATGTTAAGTGGGAGGAATGGGCAGATTATAAGTGTAGATAAAGCAAGAAAGAAATAATTGGAGTGAAAATGAACACCGAACATGAAGCAGACCAAGACATCTCAACCCCACAGGGTTTTGAGATATTTACACAATAGGCACCAGGGAAAAGGGATGGTCTTTGTAATCGTGATAATGAATTAAATTTTATACAAAGCATCTGCACCACAAAACACTCTGCTTCTCATTCCAGTACCTTATCCAAAGCCGGCTGGAGTTGGTGGTAGTCTTTCAGTAACTTTTGGACTATTAGATCATATCCTATTAAAAATATATATCAGGTGGGTTGGACTTTCATAACCTAGGAATTTAGGCTCAAATCCTCAGCAGGCAACTATGCACTTAAGACCCTTCTGGTCTATGGTCTCTGAAACATTTTTTGAAAATCCTGTTTGTTTTTACGGTGGGCTTCAGTTCCATTCAAAGATTTATTTTTAATATATATTAAAATGTAATTTTTTAAAGACGCAAAAAAGAAAGAACAAAAGAAACCGAACCTGATAAAATTCTTAATAAATTCATAATAAATGGAAAACTAAGAGGACTTACTGCAATTTAAAAAAAAATAAAAAAAGAAAAGGCAAGGAAGGAGTAAATTAAATATTCGCTATTTTCCTATTTTCCTATTGCTTTAAAAACCCTCTGTTTGGGGAAAAATAACAAAAAAATTAAGACGACTTTTACAAATGACAAAAAATAGTCTAAGCTACTTTCAGTAGGATAGCTGCAAATAGAAAGCTCTTCAGCAATGGTAGTCACTCGTCAAATTCATTCAACCAGACCTTTCCTGTGGTGCATTTGTCCACCAAAATTAATGATCAAACAGTAAGCAGAGCACCAGTTTCTCAGCGCGGTGCATGGAAAGCGAAAAGAGGCAGGCATTCAGAAGAAGCCAATGTAGGACAACTCAATTATGTTCATTGTCTGTGGTGTTGAAAACCATTCCTCAATTGAGGTGCAGCAAATACAGTAATTGCTCCAGTTCTTAGGCTACGTGTAAACATCCCTTTTTGTCAGCAGTTCTTAAAAAAAAGGAGAGAACAAGATGGAAGTAAGGCACCATGATTTGGCACAGCCTGCCTCAATCCAGTCAGTAAACTACAGACAAGACAAAAATACATATATTTTTTAATGTTCCTGTACAATAACCTGTGCCCTAGGCTCCAGGATACCAATTTGTATCATGTTTAAAGAGGTGAATGTTTAAGCAAATGTTTTCCACCTGAGCTACAAATAACGGCAAAGTCCAGCCAAGGATGCACTCAAAGGAATAGTTCAAAACATGTTTCAGAATTGTCAATTAAGAATTTATTTCTTTGCAGAAATTACCAACAAGAAAAGAACCAGAAATTGCAATGGAAAGTTATGGGCTGTGAAAAGAGTACCATGAAGAAATCAGACTCATGGGCAGGTCAGCATTAATGGTAGGACTGCCAAAACCATGTTTTCCAGAAGTACACATTTTGACAACATTCTTTGTCAGTGGCCGGTTGTGTGTACACACATATGTATGTGTTTTAGTTGTCCATTTTGGAGGGATCTGTTTTCAGACTAAGAACAGACTGCTTTGAGGCAAAAGCAGTAGAAAGGGCAGGCAGGAATGCAGCTGCTGGAAGAAGATTTAACAGACAGTTCAAGAGAAAATCATAATGTTTGGTCTAATTGAATTGGTCTGAACCACTACTTGTACAGCCCTGACGCTTTCCACTGGAAAAACTGGGGAACTGAGTATCCAGCACCATTTACATTAACTTTTAAATGTTGTAGTGGTGCTTCTTGGGGATTGTAGTTCAGGCGCAGCTGGACTTCTTTTGAGTTTTACCTTTGTGGTGTTTTAACTGTGACGGTACAATTCAACCGATTGGTTCCAAGGGGTAAGAAGTAGACGGCAGATCAGGGTCAAAGCAACCCAATTTAATAAGAACTGAGTAGTGAAGGGAATGGCAGGCTGCAAAGAAGAGACACTCCATCTACTAAGCTGCTGCAGAACACGTTTTTTTATCATTATTCAATTTTGTATTTAAGAGCATGATATTTCGAGGTGAAGAGACGATCAGCTTTACCCATGCCCGTGTAATAGGATGCTAACACTTTGTGTTCCGTTCATCACCAGTCTACTTTTCTCTCACGTGGCTGGTATTTCTTGTTCCCCAGAACACAGTAATGTATGTACAGTTACGGCAGAAATCAAAGTATAGCATCCAAAGTTACATGGCTCTTCTCCATGCAGAATTGTGTCTCATTAGTGAATTGTGTTGCCACACTGATGTGAGTAAATAGTATTAACCCTAAATTAAAGGTGGGGTAAGTAAGGCAAATGTTAAGAGCAGAAAGTGCAACTTCACAACTAGACAGTGGGTCAGCAGTGGTGCAGGAAAGGGTACGCGTATTTTCTTTCCCTGGTACCCTCCTGTCACTGCTGCCTCTATTTTTAATACTAGATGTGACACTTTGCCATAGGAAAAAAAAAGAGGGAAATATAAACTCCCTTCTTAAAATTTTTCTTTTTTTTCTTTTTTTCTTTCTTTTTTTTTTTTCTCTAGCATTATACCATGACCTAGCAAAACAGTACAAAAAGAAAAGGAGAGGGGAAGAAAAATAAAACAGAAAGTGTATCTTATTAAACACTTGGGTCAGGTTATCTGCCTGTCAGCAAAAGCGGAAAACATGCATTTGGCATATTGCTGCTGAGCATGCTTTCTACTTCATCCCAGTGCACACCTCAGCTGTACCCAGCATTTATTAAGCATTATATTCAGTGCCCTTTAAAAAAAATGATTGAATTATTGCTCTTTTTATGGTTCCATAAAAGCCTTTATTAATTTGAGGGAAGCGGCTTCATCTTACCTGCCTGACCAATCCTCAGTGAGTGATTAAATTATTCATGCAGCTTCCAGTTGGCTTTGTTTACTGTGTCCAGATCACTATGTCTTTAGTTTGGAATACGGAAGCCAAGTAAGTGCATGTACTTGGTGGTTTCTGGGTGCAAGTGAGTTGTGGTGGAGTTGGCAATGAGGTGTAAAACAGCAAGGAGTTCAGTACAAAAAAAAAAAACTAACAAAAAAAACCAGACAAAATGTATGCATAGAGAGTATTTGTGTGAAATTCTTGCCAATGACTACCAGACTAGCCTGGAAGACACTGAGAGAAGGTAGAAACTCAGGTGAGTTTGCTTGGAGGCAAAATTTCTGGAGATTTTTGTTTCTCTGCTGAGTTTGAATTTGGGGAAAGGGCCATGGAGTCCATTGAAGTCAAAGAGACAAACCTCACTGAGGGCTGAGGCAGGACTTTGGAGCTCGATAATTATGGACAGTAATGGTGAAATCATTCTGTTAAATGTGCTTCAGTTTAGTTAAGGTCTTGTTCTTTCCTCCACAGGTAGAGCAAATTTAATTTTTTTTATTATTTGACAATAATAGAATCAGAAGAAAACAGAGTCAGAAGGAAAGTAAACCTCTAGAATAAACCAACTCTATCCCATGATGTCGCCACTAGTGCTACTCCATGTGAGATCTACCCATGCAACCTGAAAAGCCCAGTGCTGTCTCAACTTACTAAGTCAATAAGACTACTTTGAGTTGCAGGATCCGTTTTAGCATCCTTAACATGTGTCTGTGCTGAATTTACCATAAATACCTTGCAAAAACGTGCACTTAACAAAAATTCTGAAGTCATCATAGCGATCAACTCAGTAACCTCAGAAGTAGCTGGGTAACTGAAATGTAATGCAGTAAAGGTCTTTTAGTGGGTTTTTTCTTTGTTTCTTTGTTTGCTTGTTTCTCTATCTATAATATTTTTTTCAAATGTGAGGTGTATATTTTAAAAGAAATCAAAGAAACAGGGTATTACTAGATGTAACCCTACTAGATGTAATCCTACCCTTCACCAGAGCATTTTTAAATACTTCCTGCTCCAGGAATTTTCTCCATGTCTGTCATGCTTCACAATGTTCTTCTTTCTGTTACCGTAGAAAACCAATCCTTTCCCTTAAAATTCATCTTTCCTCGTTGGAAACCTTTTTTTTTTTTTTATAAATTTCAGTTTTCCTTTCCTTCTGCCAAGATGAGACACAACCTCAATTGGCATACTGTGTTTTAAGTAGCCAAATGTTGGGATTATTCTAGAGTTATTGCAGTCTTGATTTATGCCAGATGCTAATTCCTGTAACAGGGTCCCACCATGCTGGTGCTGTACTAAGACAGACACTTCTGGACAGCAATTTATTTGAGTCTAGTTCATTGTAGGACTCCTTCAATGACTTCTCCATCAAAACTCCAAGGACTCAGAAAAAGTCAAGATTGAAGTCAAGCTCTGATGAACCAGGTCCCTATATACATCAGCCTTTAATTTAAGGAGGACACCAAAAGAATGAAGAGTTTTGTCTCAGGCTGTGGCAAAGGAAGAACATTTCACGAACGTTCACTGCTTAGACAAACAGTAAAGAAAGCAAGCACCTGGGAAAGGCACATTGACAAAGAGCAAAGGACATAAGCCACTTCATATCTACGCATGGCAAATCAATTTAATGTCTTTCATTACTGCTCGAAAACGGAAACTTACATGTGAACAATAAACTTTAATCTGGTTGACAACAGTTTAAAAATGCACTGAAAGCAAGTTTCGGCTGCATGACATACTTTATGACACTTATTAAAAAGACATACTTGTAAGTCAATTAACCTGCCCAATGGTACATTTTAACTTGTTTTCTATTAGGAGACGCAGTAAAAGGGCAAAATTTTTCATTTAGGAAGGTTCTAAGTTCACTTCTTTTTGCCTGTTTATGCAAAGGACATTGCTGGTGTTATCGTTCCTAACCAGTCCATTGATGTCCACCAACCTGTATTGTCACAGGTAACAGCTGCTTATTCTCTAAAACTTTATAGTCACCGCAGTTCGCTACGGTAATTTATTAATTACAGTAATGATGACACCACAGGATGAAGCCGTTAACAAGACACATCTATCTGGATATTACAGAGAGCATCAGTTGCACCCAACATAGAAAAGGTCACAAAAGCATTTTAGCTGAGCTGCTTTTGTCCCAGAACTTTCCCAACTTTTGGGTGTTCTTGTTCCTGTTCCTGTTCCCACCCCCTTCACTCTCTTTAAAGTTTATGCTTTTAAAATGCAAGCATGCACATAAACACACACACACACTCTGTTGTGTGTGTAGATTTATTTTATATCTATGAATTCTCTGTACAAAATATATAGAGGTGTACATATTAAATGTATGTATATGCTGCATATATTATAAATATTTTTCACATATGTGTGACACGTACACATATATGCATATCATAGAATCATAGAATCATAGAATCATAGAATGGTTTGGGTTGGAAGGGACCTTAAAGATCATCAAGTTCCAACTCCCCTGACATGGGCAGGGACACCTCCCACTAGACCAGGTTGCTCAAAGCCTCATCCAGCCTGGCCTTGAACCCCTCCATGGATGGGGCATCCACAACCTCCCTGGGCAACCTGTTCCAGTGTCTCACCACCCTCATAGTGAAAAATTTCTTCCTAATGTCTAGTCTAAATTTACCCTCTTTTAGCTTATATACATGTATACATAAAGATTAATAAGGACATAAGCATACATAAGGATTTTGTATAGATTTTCCAAAAAAATTAATTGTTATGTGATTTCTGGTAGCTAAACTTTACAGCAAGATGTGTATTGGAAAGGTAGAAATGGAAAGGAGGAGAGAACTAAGATTTTCTCCCTTTGTGAAAGGGTGTTGAATTACACCTTGGTTTATTGATACAGGGAGCTGAGTCACAAAACAGTGTTTAACTATTTAAGCTCCTATGGGTTCTGTAGATCAATGCAAATGTAGACAGGATGGAATCTTTTGTCCATGTTACTGTGGTTCCACCAGAGCAGATACATACCAAAAAAAAATGCTGTATAAATTGTGTATCTAATTGCATTCCCATTAATTTATCTTGTAATTATTGGTTCAACCTGGATTCAGAGGCACACTTTAGCTCTGAGTTCTGTCCAACTTGAATTAAGTCACCTGCCTACTTTTCCTACTATTAAAATCATAGAGCCAAGACAGAAACTGGTTATCTGGTTGGAGTTTAACAGCTAAGAACAGCGAAAGGTTGTTCAGTTGCATCTCATGTTTGTGTCAGGCCTCGTTCACTGATGGGTTCAAGTTTAGTGGTTCTGAATGTGTTAGTTCCTTAAAGTTTGCCAGGATCAATTTGCTCTGCAAGTTAAAGTTCTTGCAAGATTTGTAAATGTCCCAATTTAGGCAGTATTCAAAGGACATTTTTTTTCTTGTGAGATATTTGGTATTTTTATATCCTGTCTTTGCCTAGACTTGGAAGTGAAGAGATGAGCTGTAACAGCAGTAGCATTTTAATTTCTGTAATAAATATAAGGGGACAACTAGGCATTTTAGGACCACAAACATACACAGAATATTTAAGCTGTGCACTGAGTAATCTGTGGATCACTATTTTCATTTCAGGATTTTGTTTCTTTGGCCTAATTGCATGTGAAGGTCTTACAGTAATTAAAACTTTTGCAAATGTTTAGAACATACCTGTTTTCTAATGGCAATGGCACATTGCGTAACTTGTATATTAACATTCTTCCTTAGACCTCAGAACACTTTAGAAATACGGCCAGTTTCATTATGTGTGTCATTTTGGTTATATAAGCCACATCTAACGTTGCTGCTCAAGAGTGGAATTGAACTGGGCTTGAAGCAACATTCGCTTCATGGCCACATCATTTAACTGCTAGATTCTGCCAAGTCTAGCTGTGTGCTGCACGCTAGAGCAAACGGTGTGGTGTGTGCACGAGTGCAATATCACTCTTCGCTTAGTCCAGCTGTAACCCTGTATATCATCTGCCACAGGAGCGAGGAGGCAGTCTGATGGGGAAGTCAGCAGGGAAACATCAAGTAGAGACCTTCTCTAATAAGAACTGATGTTATCTACCAGACAGGATATTTAGACAGCTAACATAGATTTAGTACTGCCTTCTAGAAGAGGGAAGATCAGTAAAGTTATATCCCGGGACTATCCTGGGTTCTTCCGCAACATCGATTCCCTGATTATGGGGGTGACCATAAAGAACAAGTGGAAGGTGATAGATTGTTACACAAATATTTAAAAACTCCTGTGGGAATTACAATGTTTTCGGAGTCTGTATTTCATGAAGCAGCCATTTGCTAAAGTTATATTTTTATTGTTTGCAATTATATACACGTGTGTATGCTTGTGGATACATATACCATACAAAAATCATAGAATCATAGAATCATAGAATGGCTACGGCTAGAAAGGATCTTCAAAGATCATCAAGTTCCAACCCCCCTGTCATGGGCAGGGACACCCTCCACTAGACCAGGTTGCTCAAAGCCTCATCCAGCCTGGCCTTGAACACCTCCAGGGATGGGGCATCCACAGCTTCTCTGGGCAACCTCTTCCAGTGTCTCACCACCCTCATAGTGAAAAATTTCTTCCTAATGTCTAGTCTAAATTTACCCTCTTTTAGCTTATACCCATTACCCCTTGTCCTCTCACTACACTCCCTGATGCAGAGTGCCTCCCCATCTCTCCTGTAGCCCCCTTCAGGTACTGGAAGGCTGCTATTAAGTCTCATCAGAGCCTTCTCTTCTCCAGGCTGAACAACCCCAACTCTTTCAGCCTGTCCTCATAGGGGAGGTGCTCTAGCCCTTTGATTATTTTCGTGGCTCTCCTCAAATAAACATGAACAATCTCTAAGAACAGAGGAAGGTCTCTGAGTGTTCTATTGTTGAGTTCTTTCGAGTATCAAGAAGCAAGTGAAAAAGAAAGGAGGTAGGTAGTCAGTGAATAGGTAGCCTATAGTGAAGAAACATGGAGAACAAAAGAAAAAACCCACAACAATCACCTTTTAAAAATGCATACAAAGCAAGCCTGAAGAGGACCTAACAAGCTCAAATGCTCTCAAGAGGGTTTGGAAGGGAAAAGTACTTTCAATAACTGCTTTTTATCTTCAGGTGTTTTACTTTATCTCACTTTCTCCAAGGGTAGAAGCTGACCCCAAGAGGGTCATGGAATCTGATTTATTGCACTGTGTTTAAATCTGCAAAGTCAGTTTTTCAAAGCAGTGCTGGAAGTCTCTGGTAATCTTACTTGTACTTGCCTACCTTCCTCTTCCTCCCCCTTTCATGGTTGTTTAGAGTGAGAAAGATTCTGGTATCAGAAGGCCAAGAACATAAAAGACACAATAATCATGAAAGTAGGCTCCCCATATAGGTTCTAATTTTCAAAGTACACATGATGTGAATGTGAGCTGAGTTTTTGGTTTTCCTTCCCTATTTTTCTTTCTTTTTTTTTTTTTTTTTTTTTCCTTTGACCTGAATAAAATTTAGAGTCATCAGTTTTACGAGTTTTTTTGAGACCTATAGGAACTGACATCTGAATCTAAAATTTTAAATTTTTTCTTGATATTTCCAAACATCAAAACATCTGAGAAAAATATTTATGATGTCACAAATTATGAAGAAAAATCAAGGCAACTAAAACGCATTAAACTAATCAACACTAACCTGTGAAAATAAATTATGTCTTCTAGTATAGGAGCATTAGGGAAATGGTATTAAAAGTAACAGTGCTGTGGATTGATAGAGAAACAGCTTTCCATTAGCATTCTTCGGTTCCACATTGATAATGGGAAGAGAAAACTAACAATGCAAAATAGGCTAACAAGCAGAGAAAAATCTGGTCACATCTGTGGTAAATAGTTTATTTATTATTTTTGATGATTGACCAGAAGGTGTTGGGAAATTTTGCCATTGGTCCCAAAATAAGAATGTGCACTGGTTAGAATAAGCTAGAACCATAAAGTTTGGTTACTTTGCCTTGATATTTTTTATTTTGGCACACCCATTAAAACCTAGAAAAAGTGAATACTTCTGTTTGTCACAGAAGATTAGAAGCAACTTGGGTGGGTGGGAAAAAGGGAACTGTATCCTTCCTGCAAATTTCTGTCATCTAATTTAGGATCTTATTAATACAAACTTCCCAGTTTTCTCTTCAACGTCTTTAACTCCGGACTGAGCCTCTTACTTTCTAAGGTAAGAAATACTGAGTTGAGTGTTTAATCATCACAGGTGGGAAAATAATTGCTTTGGATAAATCTGGCTTAAATTCCAGCACAGCTCCTGAGGACAACAGATATTGTACCATAATCCAAAGGGAGATTCAGAGCTTGTAAACCAAGATGCTGCTCTAAAACATGCATTTGGGGTGCTGACAAGGAAGTGGGTTTGAAAAACCTGTTCAGTTTACACCATCTGACATTTACATCTTTGCTTTAAGCACAGGAAATTATTACAGCATAAACCCCAGGCACAATTCTGCCGTTATTTCCATATGGCATCAGAGCTTATCAGGATCCTACTTTATGTCTATATCCAAATAATCAACAAGAAATGATATTCATCGGGAAATGAACAAGAACCCTTTGGGGTAAAGTTAATAACATAACACAAGTGACTATCACTTCTTTATTGTAGCAACAGATTAAAAGTAGAAACCAGTCTCAAAGGCTAGAAAACTTGTACAAAAGAGCAAAAATAGTAGTGTGGTATTGTGATTCTTCTCCTGTTAAACTGTGCTAATAGATTTTTAATTATATTCTGATGTATCATGGTAAAAATGGTAAAACATATACCTTAGATTAAACATGGATCTATATGTGAATGTATTACTGTGATAGCAAGATACTACTTCATAAACCATTTTGTCAATAACGTTTAATATTAAAAAAGCAGGCTAGGATTGTGCTTCATTGTTTTTTCTTGTGTGTTTTTTACAGAGGTGTACATATTTAGAATTCTCTGACATTAATATCAAAAGGACGCTTCCAGCATCATCATCTGCTTCCTTGTGAGCCATGGGTTAAGGCAATTTTTGTATTACAGCTTTTAGAAAGACATTAAAGTCTCTGCATAAAGAGTTCAAGCGATGCAGACTCTAGCACACTGGTAAACCAGACATTTGGACAGTCATCCTTAACAACCTTTCTGTCTATTCAAATTTCCATGCTAGACTTTGCAGCTTCAGCTTCCAACAGCCTAATCACGGCTTTCATTTTTTTTAAACCACTTTTTTACTTACAGACTGCAATCTGGTCAACTCTTTACTTTTTCTTTGATAAAGTAAATAGACTGAACCTCTCTAGTTTCTCATTATAAAGAATGTTCTTAAAAGCTCCAATCACTTGGTAGCCATAAAATCATAGAAAAAATTGATCCCAATGGAATAATTCGAGTTTTTAGTCCCATATCCCACATTAAGTTCTTTGTCTTTTGTCTAATTGTTCCTGTGTTTAGTATAACAGCCCACATTGTACCATTTTCTAGAAAAGTCTGTTGTGTTTAATTAAACACACCAAGAAACACTACTATCTCCTTTAACAGTTTTTTCCAAAATTTGTTTATCTAGCTTGTTAAAAATGTGAGCCTTATTTCTCATTTGAATTTACTTGACTTCACTGTTCGGTTATTTGTTACCTTTCTCTGTTCAGTGAAACTAACTTCCAAATTTCCAGTATTTTCTCCTCTTTGCATTTACATTTTCTATTTTAAGACATTTCTTCCAGTTCTTAGATAATTTCTTGTGAGTCTTCTCTATACTTAAGACTGTTTTTTTGGTTTTGGTTTTGTTTTTTTTTTTTTTTTAAGACAAAGTGCACAATGTGGATACTACAATTCTGTATAATATTCCACAGCTGGTCTTCCCAATGCAGTGCCTGTGCCTGCCCTCTTTCTGTAAAAATAGCCTTGCCCCTTTGCAGGGAAGTACTGCATGGGAGCACTGAGTGGTCTTTCTTTGCTTGCTATTTTTGTGACTGGCGTGATACCACTGCCCCCTTCAGATTCTGTTTTTCTTTTTCTGCAGCTATGGCTTGAATGTACATTTCTGCAAAATAAAATAAAATAAAATAAAAAAGCCTTGTCTCTTCTTTTAGCTGAATTAAGATACGTTTTGTTTAAATGGGTTAAGTTTATTTTCTTTATTTTTTAACAGTCAGTTTGCCAGTTTTCCTTTCATTTAGCAAATGTGTTGATATCCCATACTCTCAACTTTTTTCACAGAATCTAAGTCCTTGTCCTTTCTAGTTAAATTAGGAAGAATGATTTAGAGATTTATTAATACCTAACACATTGGTGTGCCACAATAAAATATGAAGCTTCTTTCTGAGGCACTGACAAGCCAAGAATTGGTCCTGTGGATAATTTACTTCAGGATGTTGTAGAAAAGGGTGTGTCTCAGAGAGAATTTAAATATCTTCTCATCTCATGGGTAGCATAAACAGACTTATCAATAAGTGGGAAAACAGGAGACACCATTAAAAGCAGAAGGCGGTGAGATAAGTAAGAATGAAATTGCCTTCAAAATCAGGATTATAGAACATAATTCAATAGTCCCTCATGTAACTTTAACATACGGGTCAGGGAGCTGACTAAAGCATAGACTGCTCTCATGTCCTCTGACTGTAGAAAGAGAGGCTCTAACAGACAATCTGTTTTATTGACAATGTTTTTAAATTTAGACTCTAATATCTGCAATCATCCTGGTAGAAGATATCTCTACGACAAGTCCGTTTTGTTGGAAATGCATCACTGAGCATGCAACAGGTAGCATGAAGTTCCTTACCTAGCACAGGTAACATTGTTCTATGACATTCTGTTACAGTAGGCTATTGTACAGACAGCACATATATTCCAGCATGTTTAAATAGAAATTATTATTCCCGTTGTGTTGGTTTACGCTGTTGAGCAGTGCATTTTAAAATCATAATCACAACAAGCCCCACAGACACCATTAACTAAGAAATCTTAAGAGTGCTGTCTAGGGCTTTCTAACACAAAACACGGCACTGCTGTGAAAAGCTAAATGTCGTCTCCCTTTAAGGATGCAAGAGAGCTCTGAGCTGATAATGAACTGGTAATATCCAACTGTTAAGAACAAATCCAAAGCTCAGTGACACCGATGGAGAAACTTCATAGATTTCATGGGCCCATGGACTGGACACTTAGGCACGTCCAGCAAAGCACTTGCACATATGCAGATAGTCCTCATTCTCCAAATAGTTTAAGGACACACTGAACTTTCAGTAAGTGCTCACAGCTCCACTGAAGTCAATTTAAGCATATTTTAAAGTGGTCTGTTGAACGGGGAGGAAATGATGAATCTGGGCCTCAGTGAATTTTATGGAAATGCATGATGTACTTAAATTTAACATATTTATGTAGTAAACTCTCAAATTTCTCCACTGAGCCCAATTGAAAAATGAATAATACATAACCTCTGGCCCTGTGTTTCTTCTGAGCTGCAGAGGCCAAGCAGCCCAGAAGCTAAATGGTTACCTATTTCTATGCCAGTCTTTTCCTCAAATCCCAGCAGGAAGTTTCTACTTAATGGAGAGACTAAACTTTTGTATTCAGCTTTCTATTCATTCCCTGCCAAGAATATGGAAAACAGCAAACGGAGCTTCAGATGGGAAAAAAAAATTAACAAATTTGTTAATTTTATTTGCATTATTTTTGACTAGATCAATTCATATGCCCTCAGATTATGATTGCCTTCATATAAATTGGACTAAGAAGTTGGCAACTTCCATAAACTCTCTGTCAATGAGAAATACCAGCTATGTATAAAATTTAGTGCTTAATACAGTTTTTATTTTATTGCTAAAGGCTTCTGCATAGCTGAGATGATTTAAGCACTCAGTAAGTTTCAAGGGAAGGTGCATAGTAAAATGAAAAACAATGCCTTGCTCTTCTCTGTAGCTCTTAACTTTGCCAAGAAATGTACTTTTTCCAATGTCTGTTTTTGTAACAGGAACTCAATTCTATGAAGCAAAAAAACCCCTAAAATCTAACATAAACTTTTTAAAAGGCAGACTTCTTTTCTATTTTATTCGAATATGTATGCAAGGGAAAAATAATCATGCAATATTTCTACTTGAGTTAGATTTATGGGCCACTTCTGACAACTACCTACATGTTGAAATGTACTTAATTCTGTGAGTGATCTCCAGAGCTTCAGATTTGTTTCCAACCATTTCCTGCCTTATGCTGCTAAATTCTATAACTGTTTGCCAGACAACATTTAGTAAAGAAAATTAGATGGATTTATCTATTCTGAAAATATTCAAGGTTTCTGCTACTGTTGTTAAAGCCTTAGTATTTTAAACACTGATGTGTCAGATTTACCTATGTAAGTCGAACAGGACGGCTCACAAGAATGAAAGAGTGTAGAGGAGTATTAGGTGTATAGCTACAGGCATAAATTGCTGCTTTGCTCTATGGTATGCAATTGTACGGACTAGGCAGAAAACGGCTTCACCAGATATCCATTTGTAGGCACTTTCAGTCTCACTAACTGTTGTCAGAGGCAGCAAAAATATCACGTTGAACACAGTGCAAATGATACAATAATGTAATTGATATTATTAGAAGTGGTTTTCTTCTCATTGTCAAATTCAGCATGCCTGTAAGTTAATAACTCAAGGAAGTGAATGGCTGAAATAAGTGATACTGAAGGGAATATCTTTCTTCGGATCAGAATCTGGATGAGCAGGAAAACTTGTCTGGTTATACTGCAATTAAGGACTTTTTTGTTGTTATTAAACATTTTTTGAAAAGGCTTTAAAAAAAAACAACAAACAAACCAACAGGCAGTGAAAATGTGTTTTTTTGTGAATTTTTTTTTTCCTCAACCATGGCAGGAAGCCAGATGAAAAGAAGATAGAAAAGAAGGTGGCTCTGGCAAAAGTTTTGCAGACATGCAGCACAAGAGTGGACGATTCCAGAGGCATTATTATTTTTGTCATTTTAATAGAGTTCCTGGCCCTGTATTAACAGAAAGTGACTCTTAGAGATATTTACCATAGTTACCTGTCATGTGTATGTACCAGTATCTAGGGTGTGGGAGATTTTCACTAAAGGCAAGTTTCAGGGCTGGCCTGAAGCTATATGATGGATTTTGCAAGCATTTAGACAGAGACCCTTGAGATCTATATAACATCTTGAATATATACCTACTTTCAGGTTTTGTCCCACTTGGGTAGCCCTTGTACTCACCAGGTTTGTTATGATACATGAGTACTCACAGCTGAATACTTGTGTTGACCATGTAAGTCTTGTCTGAGCCGTCTACTGTGTTGCAGCCTGTGATGCAGCATTTTGGTGTTATACATGAAATACACTTGCTGTAATCCCAATTAAAATTTCAAAGTGGAGATCCTAATACCAGGTGATATTACCCAACACTAACTACCAAGTACCAGCTATTACATCAACAAAAAAAACTCAATTTTTTTTTCTGGAGAAAAATCACATTTAACAGATAACATGCTATCCTGGAAGCAACAGTTGGAATATATTTTACCTCTCCACAGCTGCATAAATGTAAATGACTGATGGTAATTCATCTCCAGGATCTTTATGTCTATTAATCCTGGGTAGTAGTGACACAATTTAATCCATGCGATAAAATAATATTTTATATATGTATTTCTATACACATATATATGCATAAATGAGCACAGATATATATATATATATGTAAATACATACCCATAATTATAGTAAAGATATGTTATTTTTCATCTATAGAGTACAAAACACTAGAGAAGGTAAGAGTGAGTCTTGTTGTTTTATGCCTGTAGAAATAAAAGAAGGAAGATGTGAAGCAAGTTACATAGGAAGTCACTTGCTGAACTGGGGAAAAAAAACCCAAAACCCTGCTTCTCAACTTTTATCCACTTGGCACCACTGCTTCTCCTAATTCAAACCCAGCTATGAAATGGATTAGAAAAATGTGATAAATCTTGTCTCAAGTTGTCCTGGTTTCAGCTGGTGCAGAGTTAACTTTCTTCACAGTCTCTAGTGTGAGGCTATGTTTTGGATTTGTGCTCAGAAGAAGGCTGATCACACACTGATGGTTATAGCTGCCTCCAGGACAGTCAAGGACTTTCCAGCTTCTCTGCTGTGCCTGTGTCTGCAGGAGCAGGAGAAGCTGGGAGGGAGCACAGCCCCAATTACTAGCCCAGGATTCAACCATAAATTTAAGATTGAGATCCAAATTGGCCAGTGGTCTGTTCCATATCATGCACGCCATGCCCACTATAGAGATGAAGCTCTGTCCAGAATCACTCTTCTGTTGCTCCAGGTTCTATTCCTCTGAGTCACCCCTGTCAGGGTTGTCTCAGTCTCTCGGACACATGGGCCCTTATCTCTGTTCCAGGATTGTGATTTTGGGACTCTCCCTGCTCCAGAATCATTAGCTGGGAATGGGATGAGCCTTGGTCATCAAGTGGTGAGCAGTATCACTGTGTGTCTCTCATTTGTGTATATTATTATTATTATTATTATTATTATTATTATTATTATTATTATTATTATTTCCAGTATTATTGCAGTTTAGCTATTAAATTGTTCTCATCTCAACCCAGGAGTTTCTTTCGCTTTACCCCTTTAATTCTCTCCCCTATTCCTGGAAGGGGGCAGGAGAGAGGGTGAGCAAGCGGTTGTTGTGGTGTTTGACTGCTGTCAGAGGTTCAAAACCATGACAAAAATGTTCACTCCACTGGCCTGATTGAAAAATCCAAACACAACAAAAAATGCC
The DNA here is from genome assembly GCA_011057875.1 of Pterocles orientalis. Taxonomy (NCBI): domain Eukaryota; kingdom Metazoa; phylum Chordata; class Aves; order Pterocliformes; family Pteroclidae; genus Pterocles; species Pterocles orientalis. The sequence continues at coordinate 1,630,499 of WKFP01015331.1, read as the reverse complement.
CACTCTGTGAAACAAAGGCTAGTATCATCAAAAGACTACAGCACTGGCCGTAAGTCTCACAGCCATTTGTACCACGGCTGCTCTCCTCCTCCTCAGTCCCTGATAATTAACCATCATTTCTGCACTTCCTCATCTTCTTCGTATTGATCTTTCATCATATAATGGGTGCAAACAGCAAGAGGAAGGCTTAATAACAAACATTAAAATGAATAAATAATTACAGCCACAAATCTTCCTCAACCAACTGATTATTTGTTCAGTGACAATATTACAAGAAATTGGCTTTACATAATTTAAGAGGACACTAACAAGTAGGGATTTTTTTAATAGCGTTTTCTCTCTGTGCACTCTCTGAAAAGGCATGGGGGGGAGGGGGTTGATGGTCTTTTCTTTAAATGACTGCAAGAGTGTAACTTCCTATTCACTTTTCCAACATCTTTGTGATACTCAGTAAATTTGTGATGAGGTAAAAATGGCTTATCAGGAGTTAATTACCTTTCTCAAAGATCTACCAAGCCACTGACCCACGGTGAATGTGTGCCTCATTTTCCTATCCTGAACTTGGCTCTCTGACAGATCTGAAGGACAAGAGCTCTAAGAAGGCTGACGAGACCAGACAAAATGAAGAATGAAGGAGAGGTCAGCTGAAGAGACCTTGGCTGTGGAGGAATCTTCCCATGTGGAAGGAGCTGAATTCATCCTCACCCCTTCTTTCTGATGAGCAGTGCTGCTGTGGAACACTCACAATCATGTGATGGGATAGGAACAGAAGGAATTGTTCGGGTCCTACAGTGTGCAAAATAAAGGACCCTCCTGCCTGCTCCTCTGTAGGACACAGCTCAAGCCTATGCCCTGGCCCTTGCTTAGGCACATCCCTCAACCTATTCTTATCAGGATAGGTGAGGTTTTTGTGTAAGTGGCTCAATGTCAGTGAGAAGGGCTCAATATTCCATATCTGACATGGAAATGTAGCTCACTGTGTCATTTCGGAAGATGAACATGAGAGAATGTCTGCTCTCAGTGTAGGAATTCTCTGCCATGGTGACACGACAGGTCCCTGGTACAAGCTCTATATGTTGTGCTTAATTCAGAGATTCACCTTAACGTAATCGCTCTTATGAGAGACTACAAGCATCAGCAAAGTTTGCTGTTGCCTCTGTCTCAAATAGCCTCTGACCTTAGATCACACCATTAGATATTTCACAGCTGTCACGGGGTTGCCTGATAGGAACACCTACCTGTGACATGTCCCAGACCCCTGAAATGAGAGGGGTTAAGTATACGAGCTTCTTCTGAGTCAAGATTTTGGAGGTGAGAGGTCAAGTGTACTTTATTCATTAGAGTGCTTCTTGTTCACCAAGCTCCGTAACTAGACATCCACATGTTGAACAAGTAATGGCCTGAAAACGACAAGATTTACAGGATGATATGCTGGCAGAAAGTTTTCTAACACCTCCCAGAAGTGCACTTTCCAGAAACCCACTGTACATAAACATAAAGGTCTGCAATCTGTCAGTTAATATTAATGTGGTCATTTGCTGGTAAGTTGTAATAACATGATGCACATGGGAGTTGCTATCCTGACCTTTTTGGTGAAAGTGATTCATTAAACGGTCACTCATTTAGACAGCAGTAACTATTTGCACAGCTATTAACATTTTAGAACTTAACTAGGTATTTATTGCTTTCAAAAAGAAATTTTTTACTAAGGTTAGCTGAAGACCAGATTTTTCATTATTCAATAAAGGAAAGAATTTGAAATTCAGGAGCATCAATTACAAAGGGGTGGGACATTTTATATGAAATGTCTAACTTAAGATTAGTCTAAATGGCTGAACTATTATCTGTGTGCTTTTGAGCCTATGGATACAAATCATTGCTTTTACTGTCAAAGGCTAAACCAAAATGTTTCTTGCTTTCCTGGGCTGTTTTTTCCTCCATTCCCACACAATTCAAAGAGTACAGAGAAAGCATGGAAAGTAGTGAGAGCTGTTAAGTCACTAATAATGTACCCCTAAATGAAGAGCCATCAACTTCAATAGTTACCTGCTTCTGTCACCAGGTTTAGTGATTTCTGCTAATCTGGGTTTAAATTTTGCACGAAAGCAAACTCAAATTCAGATACACAAATTCCTGTAGGAACACACTGATTTCAGCAAAATACTAACACTAACAAAGTAGTTTTCCTTGGTTTTCTGATGGGCGCCAGGCACCTGTTCTTCCTTTTTGCCTTCAAAACTCCTCAGAAGTGTCCCAGAGGGCTGGCAGAAGCTCAGAGCTAAAAGATACACACACTCATCTTTTGTCGTTTCTCTACTCCCTTGGCCTTCTGGCCCTAGGTTATTGCACTGGGATTGTTAACACTATTTCTACCCATTTTAACTGATGTGGGACTCCCTCTGCCATAAACTGGTAGGATGGTCTTTCCATTTTGTGAAAAATTTTGAAATTTGAGTGAAATAGAGAAGATCTTTTTGGTCTTAAAGTGTGTGGGAGAGTCCCTGGTGAATGCAGGAAGATTTCAGTCTGGCCACTGATCAAGGGGAATTATGTATATAAATACGGGGGAGTAACATCCTACTCTCTCTTATGATTTTTTTGTTCCACATTTGCAGATATGTGACCATATATCAGTCACAAAGTACAGTGGCCCTCTGAGTCTTGCGCAGCACAAACTTATACATATTGTTGTTTTATTTTGTTTTATGTTCCAATTGCAACCAGTAATTTATTAACCTTAAGATGTGAAATAAGAACCTAGAAAGATAGCCTCACTGTGAAAACAGCCACAGTATTCTTCCAGCAGAGTGACATCTTTTCAAATTTCCCAATGCATTGCCTCCAGAGATGGTGTGATGAGGCATGCCATACATGACCAGCCATTAAATATTAAAAGCAACCATAGGAGTGACAAGATTGTTCAGCCGAATGGTTACAGTCAGTCTGGTTAGTGAGGGATCCTCCTTTGCCTCCCAGAGAACTGTTAAAGGGCTTACATTTTTTCAGACTTCTCCAGTGTCTCCTCTGTTTGCAAAAAGCATGTGCATTAAAGCAAATTTAAGAAAATCTATGTCTCTACTGAGAAGCCATGCAAAATCATTATTCTAACAACCCTAAACACTCCGAACTAGACTGTTGTTTCGTAACATGTTGATCACAGCAAGGCTGAGTGGCATGTGCATGTGTCGTTAAGTACATGGTACATTTGCTTATAAATGAAGTGGGAAAAACGGTCAAGGGAAAATAAGCTGTTAGTTTGGCCCATGGGAGAGCAGAGTTCGAGTTGTGATTTAACCACACAAACATTCACAGACTCACTACTAACTCACGCCTCATTTTGCTTTTGCAAAATATCATTTTGCTTTTGCAAAATGAGCATGATAGTCTCCTTTTCCTAGCATTATTATGAGGAGAAAACAAGCTCTTTTTTAGCTTTCCTTTACTGTAAGACACTTAGTGATGTGCAAACATGTAGACTGACGCTTCAAATTAAAAGCAACTTTAAATGACTAAGCCCCAAGTAGTTAATATACATACATAAAGGGATTCAAAACTGTGATAACAGACAGGACACAAATTAGCTATATTACCTTTATGCCAGCATAAAAGAAAATAATTTTTGGGACTTAAAATAAATACAATACAGCTCTTGCCTAAGATAAACTTCACTACAGGAAATCTTCACTGTTTTCACAACTCTTGCTTTGCCTTCCTTTTTTTGGTATTTAGCAACATTATTTCATGAGTACTTTATACTATGTTCAGTATTAATGGCATAATTAGCTGTGGAAAATATTTAGTTGTCACTTCATATTTATTTATGTTCCTAGGATCATGTAAAGTTCTGCTACATTAAAATTTAATTTGAAAGAAAAAGAATTTTATTCATTTTTCAGTGTAATGACCATTTCTGCTTGGCTAATGTGAATGATAAAATATTGTTTGAACACATTTTTTCATTTGTTTTCTGGGCATTTATGTAAACTCCTAAAGAAAACACTGCAATGTTTTTTTGGTTGACTATTTGACAAAAGAATTGTAGTCACGTATTTTATTCTCAGCATCCTATCAGGAGATGTTAGCAGTCCCATCCATTATTTACCACTTAATTTTTTAACCGATTGATCGATTGATTTGGGGATATTTTACACTGGGATTAATATGCGTGCACGCAAAAGTCTTGTTTCTATGGTAAATTCAGGAAAATTGTACCAGAACATAAAATGTGCTGGTGTTTACAGATGTAGATTGAATCTGTCATGGGTTGGCAACCACTGAAAATAATTCATTGCTTGGAACATAAATATTTTGGATGAAACCTTAAAACTCATTCGATTTGGAGTGATTATTTCTTCTATGTTCAAAAGAATAGGGGGACATGCTATGGGAAGGAAAACTGTGTTTATTACATCATTTCTTCTAATAAATTATTTCCCAGGCAACCAAAAAAAGCTACTGTCAGTCTCAGCGATCCAATGTTCTTCAATGCCATGGTGTTTAAGAACCTCAGGCCTTTTCACTGCATTTCTCCTCGCAGCGCTGGGCTAATGCTTTAGGAAGTTCTTTAACTGGTAATTGCCAGAAACTGTACATATATACTCTTTGTACAGAGTTAATCTCAGACAGGGCTGTAGTTTGAGGCTTGTTTCTTTGTGATGGTATTACTTTGAGCGACTGCCGGTTTCCCACCCTTCCCTGAGTTGTACTGGGATGATAATTTGTGAGACTGTACGGTTGCTCATGATAATGGGGCAGGTGGACCTTTGGTTAGGTGGAATATGAGTGTTGTCATGACCCCCTACTGATGGATATTATGGTCTCTCTCTAACACAGAATATGGAGACCTTCAAGTCTCCAGGTCCAGCTTTTAATGATTTAGACTCGCTGCTCTTCTTACTGTACTGATAAGTCTCCTTCAAGAGTTTGTTTGGGAATCTGGAGAAATTCAGTGGAGTCATTGTGGTCCCCTTCAAGTCACAGTGTGGATATATCCCACCCAATACAGTCAACAACGCAGTTCCAGGTCTGTAAGCCCAGAGATGTGGGACCAACGATTTGCTCAACGCTCTTCTGTGATACTTATTCCTTAAACTTGAAGCATTTTGACAATTACGACACAGGAGTTCTTAAAGAGTATTCAAAATAAAATTATTTTTAGCTAAGCTTTGGCTTGAACAAAATCCTTCCATACAGGGCAAAATAACAATGTTTATCTGACCAAAAAGCCTTTGCGCAGCTTTTGATCTTCTGCAATGACAAGTACTAAGAAGGATGTTAAATGGGGCAATTGCATACCTCTGTATTTTATTCATATGTTTTCTTCACTTATTGGTTCCGATAAAATTCCAGTTCTGTGTCCCATGTTCCCCTTTTTGTCGAGCATGTGATTGTGCACAAAGGCAAACACTCTCTTTTCGGTGAATAGAGAAAAAGAAAGAAGGAGCTATTGTAAAACCGGGATGAAATCCAGCCGTGATGGGCCGAGTTTTGTGATCAGATGTGCTTGTAGGTCTCCAACTGCCTTTCACTATGTTCTGCACATAAGCATCCAAGAGCAGAGCAGTCTCTCATATTTGGATTTTTTTGAGGAGCAGGTTTTACATTGAGAATGCTGGGACGTGGACCAATGTGGGAGGCAATCCAGAGCCTAAGAAAGCTGCCACTGCGCTAACTGAACTGCCTGAATTAAATCCCAAACACCTCAGCATCAGATGCTCAAGTGATTTCCACTTCCATCTGAATGTGTTCCAGACTTACCATGAGGTTTACCTTTTGGTTTTGGAAGCCCTCTTTCCCCTGTTGATTTGACTGTGGTAAAACAACTTGCATACACACAAACATATGCAAATGAAAGGAAAAGAAATGGGCAGGGTAAAGGGAGGAGGGAGGGGGTGACGGGGACCAACAACTTGTTTATCAGATTCAAGTTGAACCATCTGTTGTTAATGATTAGATCTTCAGCTTCCAATTTTCATTTGAATGTTATTGCTCATTTCTAGCTGGGTACTGAAACGTCACTTACCACTGCACACAGGATTCTAAATAAGAGACTGCTTAGATTAGAAATCTGTTGGAGGAGGAAATTGTGTTCCCTATTATACAACAAAATACCTTTTCTAGCACTAACACTTTCTGGTATTGTGTTGTTGACTTTTTAGAGAAGGAGACTCAAGGTCTGAGGCTGAAAAGTGAATTCACAGGTGGTGCAAATTACATTTTGGCTAGAGGGGGTTTGGTGAATGTCAAGGGTCCAGGTTCTGACTACAGCCACAGTGGTGTGAAACAAGAAAAATAACGCAGTCGTCAAGTATCTATTCCGTACCTACAGCAAAGGGAAGGGACTCAGTGTCTGATCGTGGGAGTCTAAGATGGTGGTCGCTACACCACAGAGCTAGAAGATATATTTTAAAATAGCAATAACACGACTTGCACCTGCATACACTTTTGTTACTTGTTTTCACTGTTTTAATCCTTTCTAATTCCTTTTGTAAATATAGCAGTAAAATAGTAACTCTCAGGCTGGAACCAGGCTGGAGGCTTGCTCTGGTGAGGAGAGCAAGAACAAATAAAATTAATTAAAAAATAAAAATACCTAAATCTCAAATTTTGATTCTCCATTTATAAACCTGTGAGTGGCTATCTACAGCTACTCCACAGACAGTAAAAGTAATATATTTTTTTAAAGGCCGATGTCACCACACTTATCTGTTACTAGAACAATTAATTTATTATCTTATACCACAGTCTTTATATTCCAAACATTTCTGAAAGGCAAAGATACGCTATTAGCTCTATTTAAAAAGAAAAAATCACAGAATGTTTCTTAACAATATTTCCGAGTTTTGTAGCCCCTCTTGCTTTGATTGCCTATAAGGAATTAAAAGACGGTCCATGAAATTACTTTGAAGATTTAAACTGAAAACAAAAAGCATGAAACACACATGCACAAAGGCAGGAAAAACAAGCAAACAGACAAAACCCCAAATAAATCCTGAATCAATGAAATAAATAACAGCACAAAGTCTAGCCTCATTGTGAATTGATTGTATATAAAAATCATTGTGACAACCCTGAACAAGATAATCTATGGGGGTTTGGGGTTTTTGTTTGTTTTTTCTTTTTTCCAAAACAAATTGGGTGGTCTTTTTCGCTTAATTTTTTTCTTAACCAAGTGACAAGATGACTTATCAAAGGACACTTGTAGCAGAAAGTCCCAAAGTTTTATTTGGGCGTTGAAAAATTCTGCAACAATATGAGGCACTTTTTCTTCTTTCTGAGTTGGAAATGAGAAAAATCTAGAAGTATCATTCTCCAAAGTGCCTAAGTGACTTCTATATGCACATATAAATCACATAGGTACTTTGGAACCTAGATCCCACTGGGATCCTAAATGCTGACACGATTTATGAAAATAGGATGTATAAGGCTGTGTTATTTTGGTAATTTAGAAAAAAATTGTTCCTAAAGGAAGAGCTGATGTGGTTGGTTTTTGCAGTTACTTTGTTTGCTTTGCAATCATATTTTACTTATGGAATATTTGTGCTCTTATGCTTGTAGGCTACGACAGAGATTTAATTTGCCATTTTTCACAACTTGCATTCAGTGTACAGAATTTGTTCTATTGATTGCAGGTAATTAAATTGCATTTGTTTGTTTTCATCACTAATGTGGTTCATGTGAGAGTCTGACCCACAATCTCTAAGGTAAATATAATAGTGTTTTATCTATACTGTACGTCAGTTTTAATGTCGAACAAATAAAACAGAAAGAACTTGCACAAGTTGGTAGTTTTCACTGAAAAAAGGTGAAATACTTGTACTACCATGTTGAAAAGTTTTATCATTTATATTCTACTCCCCTTAATATCCCTTGGAAAAAGAATAAGACATAACAATTTATTGTTGAATCAAACACACTTTCTGTATGTGTGTAAACTTATTTATCACTGTAAACTGATTTAAGTGCTATGTATATGTTAAAGCAATGGTATGCAAACCTGAGAAATGCAAATCAATATGGTTTCTGTGCAAAAGAAGTAGCATAAAGGTGAAGAACTGTCCATTATAGGAGAAGATCAGGTTCAAGACCATCTAGGGAAACTAAAGGTGCACAAATCCATGGGACCTGATGAGATGCATCCGCAGGTCCTGAGGGAACTGGCAGATAAAATTTCTAAGTCACTATCCATGATATTTGAGAAGTCATGAGAGTCTGGTGAAGTTCCCACTGGCTGGAAAAGGGGGAAACATAACCTCCATTTTAAAAAGGAAAATAAGGAAGACCTAGGGAACAAAAGCCTGGTCAGTCTCACCTCTGTGCCTGGCAAGGTCATGGAGCAGATCCTCCTGAAAACTATGCTAAGGCAAAAGGAAAATGAGGATGTGATTGGTGACAGCCAGCACAGCTTCACTGAGGGCAAATTGTGCCCGACAAACTTGGTGGTCTTGTATGACAGGGTCACAGCTCTGGTGTATAAGGGAAGAGCAACTGATGTTATCTACGTGCACTTGTGCAAGGCCTTTGACACTGTCTTGTATGATGTCTTTGTCTCTAAATCGAAGACACATGGATCTGGCTGATAGACTACAAGGCGGATCTCAAACTGGCTGGATGGTCACCCTGAAACCACCGAGTCAACAGCTCAATGTCCAAGTGAAGACTGGTGACAAGTGATGTTCCACAGGGGACGGTACTGAGACCAGTGTTGTGCAACATCTCTGTTGGAGGCACAGAGTGGGACTGAGTGCAACTTCAGCAAGTTTGCAACTGACACCAAGTTGTGTGGTGCAGTCTACACACTGGAGGGGAGGGATGCCATCCAGAGGGACCTTGACAGGCTTGAGAGGTGGTCCTGTGCAAACCTCATGAAGTTCAACAAGGCCAAGTGCAAGGTCCTTCACATTGGTCGGGGCAATCCCAAGCACAAATACAGGCTGGGCAGAGAGTGGATTGAGACCAGCCCTGAAGAGAAGGACTTGGGAGTGTTGGTTGAGGAGAAGCTCAACATGACCTGGCAGTGTGCATTTGCAGCCCAGAAAGCCAACCGTGTCCTGGGCTGCATCAAGAGAAGCGTGACCAGCAGGTTGAGGGAGGTGATTCTGCCCCTCTACTCTGCTCTTGGGTGACCTCACTAGCAGTAGTGTGTGTAGCTCTAAGTCCCCCAATGTATGAAGGAAATGAACACCTTTGACCAGGTCCAGAGGAAAGCCACAAAAATGATCAGAAGGCTGGAGCACCTCTCCTGTGAAGGCAGGCTGAGAGAATTTGGGTTGTTCAGCCTGGAGAAGAGAAGGCTCCAGGGATACCCTTACAGCAGCCTTCCAGTAACTGAAGGGGACCTACATGAAAGACAGAGAGGGACTTTTTACGAGGACATGTAGTGATAGGATAGGGAGTAATGGCTTTAAACTGAGAGACAACAAAATTATATTAGATATAAGGAAGAAATTCTTCACTATGAGGGTGGTGAGATACTGCAACAAGTTGCCCAGGGAAGCTATGGAGGCTCCATCCTTGAAGTCATTCAAGGCCAGGCTGGATGAGGCTTTGAGCATCCTGGTCTAGTGGAAGGTGTCCCTGCCCATGGCAGGGAGTTTGGAACTTGATGATCTTTAAGGTCCCTTCCAACCCAGGTCATTCTGTTTCTATGATTCCATGATTCTATGATTAGAAGTATGACTGATATGCAGGTAGATAATAATCTAAAGAACAGGATGTTTGCAGTGCATCAAAAAATAAAAAAAGGTCTTTGAATGTCATCTATTATATTGTACATTGAACACTGTGTAGTCCTGGAAGTATATAAATACAGTGATGTAAAATACGCCTCTTGAACAGAAAATATTGTATTGGTAACAACTGGGGCTTGAGTCCTCTTTAGTTTATGAACACAGTAATTAACCCATTAAAAAGCCATCAGTCGGTAGGTACACCGTATAGGAATGACATTTAACAGGAGGATCCATGATGCAGCATAAAAAGAACTAATCAAATGAACAGGAAGACAGTCATACTATGTCGTCTCTAGATTTAGGTACTTGGAAAGTGGTTTTTTGGCTATGGTTTTGCAATAACTGATGGTATTTTGTACTTGACCTCAGCTGCACAAGAATGTACTGGTCCCTGCAATAGTGAGTCTGAAAACATACCCTGGAGCAGTTACCTGTGACTAGATGCACCATGAAATGTCATTAACATGTGGAGGTCCCTGGAGAACTTGAAGACGCATGTGTCTTGGGAATGATATGTAGATAACATGATCTGTGGGAAAAAAATAAAATAGCACAGGTTTCTGATCTTCCTTGTCTCGTAAGTGTGTGAAAACACCAGCTAAAAATTTCTCTACTTGTTTGAATGCTTTAAAAAGGTCATGACATGACCACTGACCTTCATATGTTGACAGTGGCATTTTGGCTGAAACAATAGAAACATATGTTTTTAATTTTGAAGGACTTGAGCTCAATTTCAATAGGTGGTGTGCCCACAAACACTGCTAGTAGATTAACACTGTGTGGATTGCAAACCAATGAGCTATACGATGTTATCTTTTCTCCCTGCCCTTTATCTAGAGGATGATTTTAAGAATTTGAGTGTTCAATAAAATGTACCTGTCTTAGATTAAAAAGTCATTTTAACAAAGAAACATTGCATTGCTACAGAAGATCTAACTCATGGTTCGGCTAAAACTTTCAGCCCCCAGGGAAAGATGCCTGAACATAAATGTGACAGTTACCATCATGGCCAGCACACTGATGCTTCAATTGAGATGGTGTCCAGAATGAAACATGTGAGTGATTCTGTTCTTTGGAGCCAGTACTGATTAGGAGGGGTCTATAACATGCCTGTGTTGCCTGAGAACAACTGTATTGCAAAATTTCATTGCATTCTACACATTTCTCAACACTGAGGCATGTTTCTTGTCTTCAGAAGAATAAAATTGGTTTACAGCCTTGGTTCAGTGGTTTTTTGAAATATGAGGAGATGTATGACCTTAGACTTTGGTATCTTTGGGACCTACATAGTATTGTTCACCACTGTGTTTTTCAGTGTAAATGCAAAATAAGGACATTTGGAGAACTTGAACTAATTTTTCAAATGCTTTCAGTCTGGACAGAGAAAAAAAAGAGAAAAAGAGAGAGCAAAAGGCACCCCCCACTTCCAAATCAAAACATCGTGCTTCAATATTTTCAAAATGCCCTCAATTTTCGAACAACTTATATTTAGAAGGATATACAGATTTGGCAATATTTTTCTTAAATAGAAAGAAAGAAAGTAGAAAGGTGTTTCACTTAAGACACTAGAAAATAAAATCTGTGGTTAAACTTTAATTACGACTGCAATGAACTGCAACCAAACAAAGCAAAACGGATGAAGCTGTTCACACAGAATCATAGAATCATAGAATGGCTACAGCTAGAAAGGATTTCAAAGATCATCAAGTTCCAACCCCCCTGTCATGGGCAGGGACACCCTCCACTAGACCAGGTTGCTCAAAGCTTCATCCAGCCTGGCCTTGAACACCTCCAGGGATGGGGCATCCACAACTTCCCTGGGCAACCTGTTCCAGTGTCTCACCACCCTCACAGTGAAAACCTTCTTCTTAATGTCTAGTCTAAATCTACCCTCTTTCAGCTTAGACCCGTTACCCCTTGTCCTCTCACTACACTCCCTGATGCAGAGTGCCTCCCCATCTCTCCTGTAGCCCCCTTCAGGTACTGGAAGGCTGCTATTAGGTCTCCTCTTAGCCTTCTCTTCTCCAGGATGAACAACCCAAATTCTCTCAGCCTGTCCTCATAGGGGAGGTGCTCCAGCCCTCTGATTAGTTTTGAGGCTCTCCTCTAGACTCTCTCCAACAGGTCCAGATATTCTTATGTTGGCGGCCCCACATCTGAACACAGTACTCCAGGTGGGGTCTCACGAGAGCAGAGTAGAGGGGGAGAATCACCTCCTTCAACCTGCTGCTAATGCTTCTTTTTATGCAGCCCAGGACACGGTTGGCTTTCTGGGCTGCAAGTGCACACTGCCGGGTCATGTTGAGCTTCTCATCCACCAATACCCCCAAGTCCTTCTCCTCAGAGCTGCTCTTTATCCATTCTCCTTCCCAGCCTGTATTTGTGCTTGGGATTGTCTCGACCCAAATGCAGGACCTTGCACTTGGCCTTGTTAAATTTCATGAGGTTTGCATGGGCCCACCTCTCAAGCCTGTCCAGGTCCCTCTGGATGGCATCCTTTCCCTCCAGCGTGTCCACCACACCACACATCTTGGCGTCATCAGCAAACTTGCTGAGGGTACACTCCATCCCACTGTCCATGTCTCCAACAAAGATGTTAAGCAACACTGGTCCCAGTACCGACCCCTGCGGAACATCACTTATCACCAGTCTCCACTTGGATACAAGCTGCTGACCACAACACTTTGAGTGCCACCATCCAGTCAATTCCAGCTCTGTCTGGGTGGAGACATCACTCACCAGAAGGGTAAATGGCACAGACCCCCCAGCCAGAGCTGCAGCCTTTGCAGCCTTCGCTCAAAGTTGAGTACTTACCATTCTGCCTAGAAGGTAGGTAGGATGTCCATACCACAGCTGGTCCTCAGCTCTGCCCTCCTTCTCAGAGGTGAGAACTGCCGGTGTGAACTGCCGCCTGAACCTCCTTGTGGCCTGTCACTAGTCGCTGCCCTCTACTGGCGAATTTAAGGACAAACGGGGGCGTGAGGTCACCATTGCCCTGGTAATGCCCACAACATAGCCTCTCGTGGGAGCGCTTACACCCCTTTCCCAAGGCTTCCCTCTGAAAGGAAACTCCCGAACCCCCACTGTACCTTGAGATCAGTTGGTCCAGTGCTGATCGAGGTGGCTCCGAACTGCTGACCTCGGCGACATCACAGCATTCAAATGGTGCCTGCACATCATCAAGATTGTCTCTCCAGCCCCTGTCCCTGCTAGTCAGGAGAAAAGGCCAGTAGGCTGAGGGTGAGCAGAGGGTGGGAGGGGACACAGCTGGGACAGCTGACCCAAACTGACCAAAGGGATATTCCCTACCACGGGATGTTGTACTTATCAATAAAAGCTGAGAAAGGAGGAAGGTAGTGAGGAAGAGTGGCTGAAGTGTTCATTGTTAAGGTGTTTGTCTTCCAAAGCAGCCACTACAGATGCTGAGGCCCCACTTCCCACTGGACATAGTGTGCTGATGGGAAGTAGAGAATAAATCTTCTTTTGTTTTCTTTGTGTCCACATGTGGCCTTTTCTCTCTTTTGTTAAAAACTTTTTATTTTAGCCCATGAGTTTTTAATCTTATTTTCTCTCTCCGTTCTCTTGAGGAGCAGGAAAGAGAGAACGGCTTGCTAGGTACCCAGTGACCAGCCAAGGTATTGTTTCAATTTTTGAACATTACTGTTTCATTTTTTGCCCTCAAGTTCCTGTATTATGAGAAACACTGAATAACTGTTCCTCTTTTACGTCTTGCTCGCTCATCACCCACCACTTACCATCACAGGTTTCCTTGGGCAGCTCTTTCTTGCCTCCCTTGAAGCTTCAGCCTTCTTGAAGGAAAATACATTGTCTCATACAGAATGAGTCCCAAGCCAATGGCATTCATTCTCCAAAACAAGTTAATTGGTGATGAAGGAGAGTGTGAAGTCCTCTACATTCTAGGTGGTTTAATTACCTACTTATCTAAATGTTATTGCACCTACAGACAGTGGATGTATTTTGACTGTATTCTATCACCACTATCAAATTAACTTCAGCAAAAGCCAATTAACTGCTGTAAATTATTCTACTTCAATTAAAAGAAACAGAAATAGTGAAGACCTTTAATATATTAATTTTAATCCACAGTCTTATGTGACACCAAAAAGAAAAGTTGAACCTTTTTATTCTAAGAAATGAGAAATTATCTGGAAGAAATGTAATAAAAAATAAGGATCAGGCTAAGTGTCATTATCACTTTAACTTAATTTGTCAACAGAGCAATATATCTAGCTATATTACTCAGTTGACGAATCAATTACAGTTGTAATGAAACTTTATATGATTTTACTTTTATTTACTTAGTTGCATCAATATGTTTTCTTTTATTTCTGTTGCACATGAATGCATCAAAGTATAAATGATGGAATAAGGTTAATTATAAGCCCTCAAAACATACATATTTTAGAAACAAAAAGAAATTTACAGTGCAAAATGTTATAAGTAATGCAAGCTTCAAGATGGTTTGTTAAGCTGGCTAGAGGCCATTTTCTTAAATAATAATAACAGTAATCCATGTCTTTGTCACAAGCTATTTGAATTCTGCAGAATCGTCTCAAATAATGGATGTGAAGATATTCCCCCAGATTTTTTTTTTTCTGCAAATCTCTTTACTCCCAAGGGTAAAGCATTTTATTCTCCACAAGGGAATGTAACTCTGACATAAAGATAGTGAGTCATCTCAAAAAGTGTTATCCGGTTCACTGGTGCTAAATACATTTGATGCATTATGCATAGAAGGAGGGAGTGGTAATTTAAGAGAAATTTACACTATGCTATTTTATGTATTTATTTATCTTATTTTTTTTCTAAACACTGTTCAGTAGACTTGTTACAATCTTAGGAACTGCTGCATCAAATGACGATTATACTAACATTAAGCTATAGATCACCTCCTTAAACAGACACTGGTAATTACATTTCTGTGGTGTTACACAGCACTTTTAAAGTAGGCTGTTGCAATTATGCCACACAATTACCTAAGTGGTCCTGATTCAGAAACGTATAAAACATGCTTAAAATTAAATTAAAATGAAGCTTGTGTTTAAATACTTCCGTACACGAGGAAGGTGTCCTAATATTTTCTGTTAGGAAGGAAATTGCCGTGTTAAATCAATAGGTACTTTGTTCAGATATTCACTGTCATCTCCAGGAACACCACACTGAAGCCCCGGACAGATGACACCCATTTCAGTTAAAATCCAAACAGCTATCGCTACATTCCTGTCGTTACTACCTTTTCTCTACCAGTTGGTGATGTACCATAGGGCACATGGATGGAGATGAATAGCTGGTTGCGGAGAATGGAGGCAGTGGCCACCAGTGGAATTTTCATGGAGTAAAACTTACCAAAATGTCTCTTTTCAAAGTTAGACTGGACAGATCCTGGCCAGAGAAGACGGAGATTTATTTATTCTTTAATAGCTCTCAGGAGACATGTGTTCAGTTCCTTCCGCCTTTAGGGTGGATTCAAGCCCATATTTCTTAGTCCTAAATAAAGCACTTTAATCACTGTGGTGATGGCTGTTTAATAAGGGGAGAGCATGGTTTTTATTCTTCCAAACATAAAATAATTTAAATTTGTTGGACCAACAATACAGAAAGAAGAAGAGTCAGGAAAGTTAAAAAGCCTCATACTGCAATTCTTTGCTCAGAGAATATGGCACATTCTCAGCTTCTCTTCCTTCTTGTAAAGATTATTTAGTGTAGAAGTCATACATTGCCTAGAGCTTAAGTTTATTCTTCTTCCAAATAAGCGTCCTAACGCTGACAGCAGAATGATAGAATCATTAAGGTTGGAAAAGACCTCAAGGATCATCAAGTCCAACCCAACACGACCTAAATCACTAAACCATGTCCCTAAGCACCACATCTACACGTTTCTTGAATACCTCCAGGGATGGTGACTCCACCACCTCCCTGGGCAGCCTGTTCCTGACTGATCACTCTTTCAGAGAAGAAATTTTTTTCTAATATCTAGCCTAAACCTCCACTGGTGCAACTAGAGGCCATTTCCTCTTGTCCTATCTCTTGTTACTTTAGAGAAGAGGTCAGCACCCACCTCACTGCACCCTCCTATCAGGCAGTTGTAGAGAGTGATAAGGTCTCCTCTCAGCCTCCTCTTCTCTAGACTAAACAACCCCAGCTCCCTCGGCCACTCCTTGTCAGACCTGTGCTGCAGACCCTTCACCAGCTTCATTGCCCTTCTCTGGACCTGCTCCAGCACCTCAATGTCCTTCTTGTGGTGAGGGGCCCAAAACTGACACAGGATTCAAGGTGTAGCCTCATCAGGGCTGAGTCCCTAGTTCTGCTGGCCACACTATTTCTGATGCAGGCCAGGATGCCATTGGCATTCTTGGTCACCTGGGCACACTGCTGGATCATGTTCAGCTGGCTGTCGACCAACACCCCTAGGTCCCTCTCTGCTAGGCACCTTTCCAGCCACTATTCTCTGAGCGTTGCAGGGGGTTGTTGTGAGAAAAGTGCAGGACCCAGCACTTGGCTTTATTGAACCTCATACAATTGGCCTCAGCCCATCAGTCCAGCCTGTCCAGATCCATCTGCAAAGCCTCCCTACCCTCAAGGAGATCAACACACCTGCTCAATTTGGTGTCATGAGAAAATTTACTGAGGGAGCACTCAATCCCCTCATCCAGATCATTGATAAAGATGTTAAACAGGACAGGTCCCAAAACCCATCCCTGGGGAACACCACTGGTGACCAGCCACTACCTGGACTTCACTCCATTCACCACGACTCTCTGGGCTCAACCATCCAGCCAGTTTTTCATCCAGCAAAGGGTGTTCCTGTCTAAGCCATGAGCCACTAGCTATTTTAGGAGAATGCTGTGGGACACGGTGTCGAAGGCCTTGCTAAAGTTCAAGTAGACAACGTCCACGGCCTTTCACTCATCCACTAGACGGGTCACCTGGTCATAGAAGGAGAACAGGTTGGTCAAGCATGACCTTCCTTTCATGAACCCATGCTGGCTGGGCTTGATCCCCTGGGTGTCCTGTACATGCCGTGTGAGCACACTCAGGATGAGCCGTTCCATAATCTTCCCCAGTACAGAGGTCAGGCTGACAGGCCTGTAGTTCCCCAGTTCCTTCTTATGGCCCTTCTTGTAGATGGGTGTCACACTGGCAAGTTTCCAGTCTTCTGGGACCTCCCCTGTTAGCCAGGACTGTTGATAAATGATGGAGAGAGGCTTGGAAAGCTCCCCTGCCAGCTCCCTATGTACTCTCAGGTGGATCCCATCTGGCTCCATGGACTTGTGTGTGTTCGGGTGCCGTAGCAGGCCATTAACTGCTTCCTCCTGGATTGTGGGAAGGTTATTCTGCTCTTCGTCCCTGTCTACCAGCTCAGGGAGGTGAATACCCTGAGGGTAACTAGTCTGACTATTGAAGACTGAGCCAAAGAAGGCATTAAGCACCTCAGCCTTGTTCTCATCCTTGGTGATAATGTTTCTCTCCTGCATGCAACAAGGGATGGAGATTCTCCAAAGCTCTCCTTCTTTCGTTAGTGTATTTGTAAAAGCATTTTTTGTTATCTTTTACCACTGCAGCCAGGCTGAGTTCCAGTTGGGCTTTTGCCTTCCTAATTTTAACTCTGCATGACCTGGCAAGATTCCTGTACTCTTTTTGGTTGCCTGACCCTTCTTCCAGAGGTGGTAGACCCTCCTTTTTATCCTGAGTCCCAGAAAAACTCTCTGTTTAACCAGGCTGATCATCTTCTCTGGCCCTTTGTCTTTCTGCAGATGGGGACAGCCTGCTCCTGTGCATTTAAGACCTCCCTCTTGAGGAATGTCCAGCCTTCCTGGGCCTCCTTGCCCTTCAGGACAGTCTCCCAAGAGACTCTCCCAACCAGCATCCTAAACAGCCTAAAATCTGCCCTGTGGAAGTCCATCTTAGTGGTTTTACTGGCACCTCTCCTTACCCCACCAAGGATCAAGAATTCTGTCATTTCATGGTCACTAACTATGTGAAATTCGCATTGAGTCTCACTCTGTGGCATTTCATTCTCAGATGCTTGACTCTACCTCTCTGTCTTGTGGAAGAGCCCTCTAAATGAGGATTGGGGAGTAGAAAATTAGATTTATAAAACCTAAATATAATTGCTGATCTGCCAGAACCACCTGTACTGAGGAGATGGAAAGCACAGTTTTGTGCAAAGTGCTCCTAAATGATCTCAGGATGTGGTGTAAAAAGGAAAAAAAAAAAAAGAAAAATATATAGTTTTGCTTCATCTCACTGGAGGCCTGCCTGGAATGATGTGTGCCACTGCACAACTCTGGGTTAGCGTCAGTGTGTCTCATTGAGCACCTTCTGTTTAACTGGTCATGGTAGCATGCTGGTGCACCTTGAAGAAGTGGGTACAGTGATTTCAGTTCCAGAATTACCTCCTGGGAATCATTGCTTTTGACTCCACTTGTGGATCCCACTTTCTACTCCTGTCCCTTCTTTTCGGTTTTCTGTGTGGTAAAAATATAATTAATGATAATCTTCCCCTTGTATTAGTCATTAGGCTGTGTAACATGACCTCTTATCTCAGCGTTTTATTGTCAAGAGGGATTTTTTCCCTTACAAGTCAGTGTCTATTTATACAACTCTGCTCCTCAGATATTTATTTAAAGGCTGGACTTCACCTCTTCTCCTACAGTGAAGGGAGTTCTCAAGGTCTGTTTCTGCACTGACAAGAGGATTTAAAGAAGTGAAGGAACGAGGCCACACCACAGCAGTCAATCTAAGTGCCTGGACCATCAAAGAAAACAATGTGGAGTTTATGCAACGTGAATATTCACGTACAAGTTTGCTGTTAGCAGAGTCAGTACTTCACTAAAGTTGCAATGCACAGGTGAACACTTCTCATTTTTCCTGACTCTTTTCTGGTGTGTTACATTTTGTCACTTTTTCACAAAGATTGTGGTCTTAACGTTCTCTTAGGAGCAGTCAGGAAGAGATGTAGTGGGTTAGATATTTGATATATCAGGGAAAAATGAAAAAAAAGGATGAAAAAAAGGAAGAAAATAAAAAGTCCTTTTTTCTCTTGGTCATTTTGTTTTTTAATATAATTTTTGACAATGACAAAAACTGAAAATTTGGGAGATAAGATATAGATTTCAAATGATAGATATATGACAAGAAAAGCAAAGCATTACACTGAATTTTTACCTGTACGTTAAACACTGAAGATCCTCTCTGCCTACAGAGATAATATTAGATAGTTTTCTTCTTTCAGAGATTTTGAAGAACACTGTCTGGAAATTGATAATGGGAATAGTTTCAGTCCTTAAAGGTGGATTTTGTACAAACACCAGTATAATCACAGAACACAGTAGTCAGTTTAGTTTATGTAATAATGTTTTCATTTCTAACATTTCCTAATTATTAGCATTTTTATTAAATACAAATAAACATGTCTCCCTTCCCTTCCCTTCCCTTCCCTTCCCTTCCCTTCCCTTCCCTTCCCTTCTTTCCATTTTATTCTTCACTTACGTCTTTCCCCTTTGTACTTTATCACTAAGAAAGAAATGTGTATATAGAAAAGTATTTGATATAGAACACCCACGCCAAATGCATTGTTGCATTAGAAAAAGTTTTCAGCGTCATTCAAGGTCATTACTATGATCTGTTTGTGCCAAAGGTCTGCAAGCTACCTAACAAAAGTCTTTTAAAAGGAATCTGCAACATTTTTTTTTCATTTGTAATGAACTTGTAGATACATTGAACAGGTGAAGTATATTTTAGAGGGTATATCGAACAGGAGAGGCTCCCAAGATGCTGTTATTTTTCTCATCTCTCAGTCACAATAACTGTTTTAAGACAAAGGAGTTGCGCTGAAGTCAAACAGCTATGAGTGAATGGGTATCCAGGAACCCTGACGTGATATCTTAGCAAAGGTAACACTATGCATATAAATAGACCTGGCTCCTGGAAATACTTTTAGGTCCCTTTAGTTTCTTATTCATGGATAACTTCATCAGTTCCAAATGAGCTGAACTCATATGACCAAAATTAGACAAAGCAAATTTAAGTTTAAACTCAGAGTGGGAAAAAAAAAATGTGAGCAGTAATAAAATGTGCAGCAAATATTATATGCTTTTAAAAATACATTTCAAGAATGCACTTCAATAGCCAAAGGCTATATTTACAAGTGGGTTTATATCCACTAGTGCAGCTTTCCTTTAAAACAGCAAAGAACAGTGAGTTGAAAAACATCGTGATGATAATTGTAACCGACTGATTTGTGTTACGAGGAAACTTTTTTTTCTCTGAATTATGTTATGGTTCTAAAAAGTCTTTATAGTTGCAATTCTTTGTGAAGGTGTCCACAGTATAAACTCTGACATCTCTTGTGAAAAATTAATGTCTTTGTTGACACCTTTGATGGAAAACTTGTGAGTGAGTGAAGCTAGGAAAGTGAACACACTGAGGATGAAAGATAGGGTTCGGGACCTTGCTCTGCTCCTCTGGATACTCTTCCTCATCTACAGCACTAATGAGGAAGTTTATTCTTCAGATATAATTACCTAACTTGCTGTGGAGGTCCACAAAAATAAGACATAAGCAGATCACTGTATTATGCTTACCTCTCCGCGTACTGAAATTCTCTTCCCATAACTGTCACTGATACAGACACCAAGAAATTGTGCATTGCCATAGCACCCAGGGGTCAGATTCTGCTAGCCTTAGTCTTTTCTGGTATCTGCACTTTCCTAGAAGTTTTGTTGGAGGCAAGCTCTTGATTTGACCCAGATTCTTAGAAAATAAGATTTAAAAAATCACACACCACCTTCAGCTTTTTCCCCTTCTTTGTTCTCAGCTGCTCTCCACTATCCCATCACCTCTCCAAATGCCTCTTCACCTCAGTAAGATTTTGACATTTGGGAAAAACTCGCTTAAAAAAAAAAAAGGATAAAACAGTTTGGCACAAGGGAGCTGCAGGTCTTCAGTTCCCATTAGAATTTCTGAAACGACAATAGCTGAAAGGTTAGGGCAAAACCTATTAGAAAAGAAAAGTTGAGGTAAATCAGGTGAGCTCATCGAAGAAAATAGGGAAAGATTGGTTCCCTTTTGGGATTAGGTCTAATTAAGGTGAGCAAGCAGCTGTGCATGTTTGGAATAACAATTGTGCTAGCATGTCACTTTTTTTCTGCTTAGTTGAAATTTATATAGTTTGGGAATGGTGGATGTAAGAAAATTAGAGCTCATTTAGAATCTGTTGAAAGGACACTGCGCCTTCATTATTAGTTTTGCATCTGAATTTTCCTGGGGCTGTCCTCTCACTGTTATAGGTAATGGATTTTTCCCCAGATGTAATTGGATGAGTTTAATTTTTTCTTTCATTACCTGTCTAGAAGCCCTCTGCCCCTATTTCCCTTTGTGTTTTATTAGGACTGTAACCCCTATTTAAATAAAGGCTTTGATTGTGATTATATATGTTCAATCAGCACTTTCTGATTGAATAGTTCTGGTCACACAACGCTCTTGCCTAGCATTTTTTACTAATTACATTTTAGCCACGGTTGTGTACTGTAGAACTTAAAATAGTGTTTGTTTTATACCTTTAAACTCTGTCTAAAAGTTTATATCTCCCATGGGCCAAAGTAGGCATTTTCTGATACTAAGGTATATGAGCTGAACTGGAGGTCGTTATACCAGGTTACAGTAGTCACCCACTAAAAAGATGTAGCAATGGTTACATCCTCTCCTCTTCGGAGTCTTCGGCTATACAAATTAAGTTGGTTATTTTCTATCAAGTCTTCTGTGGTTTTGATTTTCAGAGCTTTCTTGTGAGTTTGGGGGTTTGTTTGTTTGCGTTTTCTTTTTCTTTCACTTTTAATGTCTGTTTTTCCATTTACATGTTTTAAAATTATTATTATTGTGTAAAAACATGTTGTTTTCTGCTGTCGGAAACAACCATACAGGAACTGATTTTTTTTTTCTTGCAAACGGTAGATTTCTTCTGATGTAATTCTTCTACTCTGTTATTCTCAAACCACGGAAGCTACACCAGGGTGAGGAAGGAATTTCATTTTGGGCTTCCAGGTTTTACAAAGCTCACTGGGAACAGAATGTGTTCCTGTAAATCCTCCTCAATGTCTTTAGCTCCTTTAATTAGTGTAAGAGACCTAGTGAAAAATTTTGATTACAGTTGTTAGACCTAATTCAGAAATGTAACCTTGGAAATCTAAAGACCTATCTCTTTCCAGCCTCATACATTAATACATTAATTATATTTCTTTCCATGGTGCTTAAAGTAGCATGCCAGGTTAAGACTGCTTCAGTTAACAGCACTCGTCTGGAGACTTTGGGGCCATTTACAACTCTTTAAAGTGTATGCAGGGTGGATCGAACATGACTAAATCAAAATGGTAGTGATCGTTATACCTTCCAGGAAAAATAATAACACAAAGCTGCAAAAAGTCCGAATCTGGTCTGGCACAACTTGAAGATTCTCCTTACACCAAATCTCCAACTCTATGTTAAGACTAAGGAATCTGTCCTAGGATTTAACGGTGGACAATATACCAGAAAATGCAATTTTTTTCTTGTAACTGGGAAAGGAACCACTTTGCTCGATATCTCTGGTCTGAATTAAACAAAGATGTCACCAGCTGTGAGTTTCATCAGCCTAATACTAGCTTACAGACTCTGCTTTTTCAGGGTATCGATGGTTAGAGTTATTGAATGGATACTTTATTATCTCTGTATTTTCAGCATTATTTTACTATCTGCAGATGCAATTCGAGCAGATCTATTTGGCATTTCAGCTTTGAAACATTTTCATCTATTACATTATCACAAAATGACTAAACAGTGGGTGGTTATAGGAGATCACTATTGGAAGAAACTTACAGATTGCTTTTATTACCATCCTGTTGTGCATACAAACAGCTTGTATCTCTCCATACGTATTTATATAACATAGATGCTTTAAAGTTCTTTTATCCCGAATAATCTCAACACCACAGAAAAGCTACTTCAAAACCAACAGACAACGTCAAGGTAAAGTAATAATAATAATAATAATAATAATAATAATAATAATAATAATAATAATAATAGAACCCTGTATTTATTAAATAAATAAATAAGTAGAATTAAGTTTCTCACCTTAAGAATGTATTAGTTACTGCATTTCTTTGGAGAATTGTCATCAGGCACGATATGGTGAATTCACAACTGTCAAACTTCTGTTTCAGAATTCAAAAAAGCAAAGCATCAAGGATTTTACTGAAAAAAATAAATGCTGCCTCTAAAAACAGGAGGATAAGAAATCATGTCAACATAGTGAAATGTGACATTAAATCATCAACTTGCAAACATTCCCCCCCCAAAAAAATGTTTTAGAAATTCTTGTACCCACTTTACCAATTTGCTTTTCTCCATCCATTTTCCTCCTTGGTTATCCCACTGCATACTTGGTGTCTCAAATTCTCACTAAACCAATTGTTCTCTTTGGTGATGATTCTTAAGTCTGCTCTTTAAGAATAACATAAACACAAACTAGTTTCTAACAGCTCGGGAGTAAATTTTTTCCTCGTCGTAGATCACAAAGGCAGTACAGAGCTGGGCATTCACTACTAAAAAGCAGAGCAAGGGAGGAAAGTAATATAAAGGTCAGATAATTTGCAAAAAGAAGGCAGGGGTGACCTCAGAACGACCAAATCTATGAGCCAAATGCCAGTTCCATATGTTCCAGGGCAAATTACGTTGGCTATCACTTTGTACAACACATCTACAAAGGTTTGTTACTGAAAACAGAATATATGAAGATGGTATTTAGGTGAACAATTTCAAAAGAAAATACGCTGAAGTTAAACAGAAGTTTTATTAATGATTCCTATGGAGCAGAATGATATTAATAACAAGAGTTTTTGAAAATGACAGCAGGAAATTCTAGTACTTACAATAGATTTATTACTTTTCAAAGTATTTTAATTATTTTAAAATTGATATATAAAGTGAGAAATACGTGTCTTGTCTATCCAACATACAATTTGCAAGTATTCACGCTCAATTTTCATTTGAAAATGCTGAATACAAACAGTGAATTTTTACATTATATTTGTATTGCAAACAGCTCTGTAGACATCTAAGTAAAGCTGTAATGAAGTTACATCAAACAAGCAATTAATGAATTTTTAGTTTTATTTTACTGAGGATGAATTTTCACAACTCTTTTCTGTCCTCACGTTGAAAACAGCATCTGCTACAAAGCATGAGCTTTAGTTAAAAGTGAAATTAAAAATAAAAGAGAAATGGTCTTCTCAGGGGAATTGAAATTAAAGTGCATATCTTTTTTATATTGCTATTTTTTTTTCAAAATCAAAAGAATAACAATCTTCTGTCTCTTTTTTTTTTTCTCAGTTATTCTTTTTCTATTGTGTTTTTGAGGAATTGCTTCCCAGAAGTTCCAAATCTCACATGGTAGAGACAGTAACAATTTGCTTTTGCCTTTTGAAGCATATTCTTAATATTATTTTTAGCTTATTTGGTTGGTTACATGTCTTAGTAGCTTATAACAGCATTGATGTAATATTTTCAGTGCGAAAGGATCCCAGACTTCAGTGCTTAATGCAAATGGAGTCTGTTTGTAGAAGGAATTAACAAATTTACTCATTACCAAAATCCATGGAATTATAGCCACCAATGGATAGTTAAAATTAGGGCAGTTACCTAACCTAAGTCTACAACATTTTATACTATAAGAAAACTATCCTCCACCCTCCAATAAGCCTTTTGGCAGGAATTTGACTTTAGAAGTATATAATTACTAGCGATATGCAAATAATGGATTTTTTCATTATTTCTTCATTCAAATAGACTCTCTGTGTTTTTTTTTAACTCTTATGACAAACAGCCATGAGTTCTTGTTTCGCTGACATTAACACTTCGAAACTGAAAATATATCTTATACAGTTTGTTTATTGAACTAACATGATGTTATTCCTCCGTTCTTCACTGAGCAATTTATGTAAGTAGTCAGGCTTCATCTCCAACTTCTTAAGTGCTCATTAAAGTCACATCATTTTTACATTGTTTTTAGCTTAAAACTTTGGTGATACAGATGCTTTGTGATCTTCAATGTTTTGCAGGTGTACTGTAATCGCTGATGGGCATTACTATAGGTTCTGATTTAAAAAAAAGAGATTCTTATTTCTCAATGATAATGTTCACGGAAGGGAAATGCATATTTAAATATCTTTTATTTTGTCCTTTGTGAGGACATCTGCTGGCAGATACAGACCTCTAAATTTAAGTAACATGTACTATAGGAGAAATTATTGTCTAAGCACCCATTGTAGTTAATAGAGATCTAGTCAACGAAGACTCTAGGAGGATATTTAGCTGAAAAACTGCAGAGGTTCAGCTTTGATGCCTTTATAGTCAATCAGAGCTATTTGAAAGGTCCTTGCATTTTTTCTGCAGATGTTGCTCCAGTTTGGCTTAGGTATTGTGTGGATGTCTTGTTCCAGGTCCACACTGATATCTTTAGATAGGTTGGCTTTGGATGCCTAAGTATGGGCAACTAAACTGAGCCCCATGACCTGACCTGAGTGCCTCTTTGTCCCAGTAACTATAATGTGAGTTAAACTTATAGAACAGATGTAGTTGTATGGTTGTAGAGATTAGTGCCACCAGCAGAGAACTTTTAAGATCAAAAGGTACTTTATAAAACAGAAGAAAAATACTGAAGAAAATGCAGGATATTGCAGTATATTGCTTACGGCCAGGAGTCTGCCAATCGGACAAACTGAGGTAAGTTAAACTCTCTTTTTTTTTTTGAGACATTTGTGCTTTATCCTTGTATAATCAAATCCAATGCATTCTGCTCCTGACTGCATTATGCACAGAATCCAAGCCAAACTCACCTAACTTCCACTCTTGATTTACAATGTCTTTGTCAAGAGTTTATTGCTAAAACAGTGATAATGCCATATTATATCAGGAATAAGTCTGAGATTTTTTAATAAATATCACTTTAATTTGGGAAGACCTAAGCAGAGATACTACCCAATTTACTAGTATATGCTGTCTGCATAATTCACTTTGTGAGGTTCATTATCAGCATGGGCAGTATATTTGCACTGGAATAAAGGTAGATAACATTTCATTCATAGATTTCATTATTGCTTTAAGACAGGGAGAAGCTGTAAATCATTATCCACTTCATAGATGACATAAAAGACGAATTTGGTTTATAGTATTTTCTTATTTATTGCCAGACATATTGCAGATGATGCTCATGGACTGGGCCCTTGATGGAAAGCCTTCAAAGGAAGGAAAATGCAACATATGGCCATGACTTCCAGATAGCGAAAGTAGATATGTCCCTGGAGTTGAAGAAACATTCAGAGAATAATACTTTTACTTCAATATATCATCCTAACCTCAGTCTGTGGAAATCCTAGTGCATCCTCTGGAGTAAAGTCAGCATCTATTATTTACATGTGGGAAACAGTAGAAGCTCACACAGTTGTGACCACTGCGGTAAGAAGTGGAAGATTGCTGTACGGGTGCGTAACCATTACTGTGTCAAAGAACTGGGATCACATATTGCATCTGTCAACTAATGGGGAAGGATGGAGAATAAATAGTTCCCTGAGTCCCTCTTTGAGTTGCATCTGTTCCAGAATGGCCTTCTCCATGGGCTGCAATGCCTTCAGAAGTGAACCTGCTCCAACATGCCCTTACTAAGGGCCATAGTCCCTCCAGGAGTGTATCTCCTTTGCCATGGGCTTATCCATGGCCACATGCTCTGAGGTGCTCTAACATGACCTCATGCACAGACACTGATGCTTCAGGGTGTACCTGCTGCAGCATGGACCTAACCACAGCCACAGATGCTTTGAGGTGTACCTTCTCCAGTGTGGATTCATACTTGGTCCAAAATCCCTTCAGAAATATACCTGCTGCAGCCCAGACACAACCATGGCCACAGACACTTCGAGATGCACCTGCTCTGGCATGGGCTTACCCACAGCCACAGAGGCTTCAGGGTGTCCTTCTTCTGTGTGGACTTATCCACAGGTCACAGTCCCTTCAACCCAAGTTCACACTAGAGTTCCAGCCTGTCCAGTGCAACAACACAGAAACAGCAGCGATGCCCTGGCCATCTGCCAGCTCAGGTGCATGGCCATTGCTATTACAAAAATATTCCCAGGCATAGCAGAGTAAGACGATAAGCAGAATAGCAGTTCAACAAGCAGCAGAAGCAAAAAGAAGCCACTAACAAGCACTGGACTCTGCTATACAGTAAGGTAAGCAAGGCCCATGGCAAGCACAGGAGCCTGCCGATTAATAGCTAAACAGCAATAACAGCTATAAATTTTGGTCTAACACGTTCCAGTCAGATCTGTCATTCTCTCAAACCCTTTGAGCCCCATGTTGGGCACCAGAAAGGACTGTTGCGGTTGAACCCCAGATGGCAAAAGCACCATGACATAAGTGTTCATTCACTTGCCTCAGGTTGGATGGGGGAGAGACTCAGAAGAGTAAAAATGAGAAAACTTGTAGGCTGAGATAAAGACAGTTTAGTAAGTAAAGCAAGAGCCATACACACAAGCAAAGCAAAACAAGGAATTCATTCACTACTTCCCATGGGCAGGCAGGTGTTCAGCCATCTCCAGGAAAGCAGGGCTCCATCATGTGTAATGGTTACTTGGAAAGACAAATACCGTCCCTCCAAATGTCCTTCCCTTCCTTCTTCTTCCCCCAGATTTATATGTTGAGTGTGACATCATATGGTATGGAATATCCCTTTGGTCAGTTGGGGTCAGTTGTCCCAGCTGTGTCTCAACTGTAATCCCAGCCTACTCACTGATGGAGCGGGGTGAGAAGCATAAAAGTTCTTGAGCCTGTGTAAGCTAAAATAAACTAAACTAACTAAAATATCCCTGTATTAATAACGGGTTTTAGCACAAATACAAAACATAGTCCCATACTAGCTACTATGAAAAAATTAACTCCATCCCAGCCAAAACCAGCACACTTGAGGTCCCTCTTCACCCACAGTAAATTAATGCGTGTGGTGCACAGAGATTAATTGAAGGCAATAGCAAAGTTAATAATCTAATCTGCACTACTTGAATCCTAGGTATATGCTTTTTACCAAAGCACATTTCTGCTCTTTAAGCTGCACTTCTGAGCAAGTTCGAGTCTAAATTGCCGTGCATCACACACTAATGCTGAGAAATCTATCAGTATTTATAAAGGCAAATTATTTTCATATTTTAAAAATCTGGATAAACGTGATCTGTTCAATTCTTTAGAGAAAACTTTCTAAACTGGATTTTTTTCAAGTCGGAAGGAAATCTAAAATAAACAAATCTACATTTCTATTCTAGTTCTAATCAACCTCACCTGAAAGTTTGATTCTGCAAATTACTGGTTTCTCCTTCACAATATTCATTCCAGAAAATATCACTATCTGCCAGCTAAGGCTATAGGCCTGTATCTAATAAGAGTGTTTGCTATTGCTTCCTGGAAATGGAAAGATCACAGAATTTAGCAGAAAAGGAACACTGGTCACAATTTCCAACTGTTTCTTTCTACAGATTCCTGAGGAAAAATGTTCTTTTAAGGTGGTAAAAGGATTACTCCATTGATGCCTATCATCAGTTTATGTTTAGGAGCAAAGCTGGAAGCATCTTGGAAAGAAGGGAATTCTGTTACCTTACTAATTGAATTGGAATGTCTTATTAGTATCCCTTCTCAGTAATCTGATACGAAAGTCACTAATATGATACGACTGTAACATTGTATTAGCAACAGTATATCCTGATATGAAATGGATGCTAACGCAATACAAAGGAATGTCGCTAATATGCTAATCATATAAGATATAGCTAATGAGATATGAGAGACTCCACTAAAAAAATTCGTATTGCTTCCTTTAACTTTTGGAAGATAGCATTAACCTTGCGCGTCAGGGGTACTGTAAAATGTCATTTTGCTCTTTCCTGGATATTCAGAGTTCTGTCTGTCCACATTTTAGGTTTGTAAGCACTGTGTTTTTACCCACAGAGTGTTCAACCTCAATAATAAATAGTATAAATAAGTGCAGAGTGACTTGTACTGTCTCAAAACAACACGTGATGTGGGAGTTACTTAGCATGGGGATAATGTGCATATCTAGGCATCTCTTTCATATGATCATAGAATCATTTAGGTTGGAAAAGACCTTCAAGATCATCTAGTCCAACTGTTAACGTAACACTGCTAAGTCCACCACTAAACTATGTCCCTAAGTGACACATCTACACATCTTTCAAATACTTGCAGGGATGGTGACTCAACTGCTTCCCTGGGCAGGCTTTTCCAATGTTTGACAACCCTTTCAGTGAATCAGTTTTTCCTAATCCAATCTAATCCTCCCCTGTCAAAATTTGAGGCTGTTTCCTCTCATCCTATTGCTTGTTACCTGGGAGAAGAGACTGACACCCACCTCACTACAGCCTCCTTTCAGGTAGTTGTAGAGACAGATAAGGTCTCCCCTCAGCCTCCTTTTCTCCCAGTTCCCTAGGCTGCTGTACATTGTCCTGTACAGGGAAAATAAAAAGAAAAACCAAAAACAAAACCAAAAAACTTCCACAACAAACTTTCTCCCTACACACACTTCATAACTATATAATATCCTAAGAGATGGTCCTGGATATATAATTATTTTTTTTCAGGAATACAATGAATCAGAGAACCGAACTATTGGTTATGGCAGAGAAAAACAATAACCATAGTTCAAAATAAATGCCAACTATTTTGTTGGGTTGAAAGAAGGTTCTGTAATGTCCATGTTTTCATCCGAGATGGGAGTGAATTAGGTAGTCCTGAGATGCATATGCATCAGTAGAAATTATAAATGTAGCACCTATATCTAAACAAAAAGTGTTTGAGCCAACACTTCCAAACTGATGTTTAACAGGAGGAAGCTTCAATTATGGAATTCACAGTTAGGTGCAGATCGATGTATCATTGGGATGTATGTACAGTATGGTATGAAGGGCATGAAGTGTATAGGTTTTTTTTTTATTTATTTGTTATTGTTAACTATGTACTATGTAAGATCTTTTTTTAATACTTGGAGCTAAACCGACATGTTTTTCATAACAGTTTCATCTTCTTTAGTGCCTGGCAGGTTGTAGGTGGATTATGTCTTCCTAAGAACAGTGTGTTACTACACGAGTTAGAGCAGGAACAAGAGACAGGGAACATAACTTTTTTTTTCTTCTTTTGCTTCTTCTCTGCCTTTTTGATGCCATTTTGGCAAAGTTATAGTTATTTTGTGGTTTAAATTTTCTGCAAGATGGGCGTACTAACAATTATCTTCCTGCAGAGGTAATTATAAACTGTTTAATACTGATTAATAATTAGAAATGTTTTAATCCCCTTACAGAAAGGGAATTAAACGCAAAGTACTATTATTACTGTTCATAATGCACAGTGAACTTTCATGCTTATATGTAGCGGTTTCCTCTTTTATCCATTTCCCAGCTTAACACTTAGTTTTAAAATTGAAACTATATTAAGCAAGGTTATTCAGGAGAAAGTAGAATGGTGGATGCAAGGGTAAATTCAAGGTAAGGGGTGGGTTAGTGAAAGTAAATGAAGCCACTGACTTCATTGTGTCTTACAATAGACTGGAGGAAAGCAGCACAAAAGAACTATTAGTATTAATATGAATAATGACCTATAAATATTCCACTTGTTAACCACGTAATCAGTTCTCTGGTCTCAATGGATGTCTATCTTCCCTTTTTTATATTTGTATATTATAATTTAAATGCATACATTATAATCACTTTTTGGCTTACTGGTGTAATGTATGAGAAATTATTCATTTAGCAGTCAGATATTTATTCATTTATATTGAATTGGAATTGCAAAGTCCTCGCTTAGCAGATTTAGTACACTAAGTAGTTATTCCATAGGGCAGTAGGTTCAAAAGTGATACGATGCAGGGGTTTCTAAAGCTGACAGAGGCATCTGGTGCCTAGCTTTGGGTATTGCTAGTAGATGCATAAGAGCCTCTGTTGGTTCCCTGGGTTGGATGTGCAAGCTCCATACCAGAACATACATTTGGTTTTAAATTGTATCCAGTTGATGCTTTTGGACTATTTATAGGTTGGCAAGCTAAAAATAGGAAGTTAAAACATTTATTGTGCTGTCCTTAGTGACAGTATTAGGCAGAGCCGTGTTCAACAAAATAATTTCATCTGTATGAACTTTTCCTCATCGGTTTTGTCTACCCAACAGGCTTGTTTGACTCCAGGCAGACCACTTAGTACTTAAGAGGGCTTTGGGGAAGTGGTTTCTGACAAATATTAAGGTAAGGAGTCTAGAGTCTCTATCCTTGCTCTTCTCTCTTCCCTAGATTTTCAATAGATGCTGTAGTAGGCAACTAAGCACCACACAGATGCTTACTCACTCCCCCTCGTATGAAGAAGAGAATTGGAGGGGTAAAAGTGAGAAAACTTGTGGATTGGGATAAAGACAGTTTAAAAGCAAAAAGCACGTGAGTAAGCAAACCAAACTAAGGAGTTCACTGCTTCACATTGGTGGGCAAGTGTTTAGGGCCACCTACGGGAAAGCAGGGCTCTATTATGCATAACTGTTACTTGGGAAGACAAATACCATAACTCCAAACGTCCCCCTTCCTTCTTCTTCCCCCAGCTTTTCATTACTGAGCACGACATCATATGGTACAGAATATCCCTTTGGTCAGCTGGTGTGAGCTGGAACAGCTGTGTCCCCTCCAAGCCTACTTGCTGGGAGTAGAAAAGGCTTTGACCCTGTTCAGCAATAAATAAAACATCCCTGTGTTTTCAGCACTGTTTTCACCACAAGTATAAAACATAACCCCCTACAAGCTACTATGCAGAAAATTTACTGTATCCCAGACAAAACCAGTGCAATAGGTAAAGTAGACACTGCTTTCCAAAGATGCAGATGGGATTAGTGTACCTTTTCCCTTCTTACAGGCAAATGGCTTTCTCAACTGGTGGATCTGGAGGCCATGGAAATCATGATCACTCTCAAAAATAAGTAGTCTCTGAATATATTTCCTTAGAGAGTAAAATTTTGAAAGTTACAGGGGAAAAATATAAGCCTAAAAAAAAGAACTTTTCACATTCTTTTACCTCTTACATTGTTATTCTTTATACCACAGTGCTTCAGCTGCATTCTCAAAGTGTAATGAGTTTTCTGAACAGTATGTGTTGTATTCTGGATATCCTAGCTGTCTAAAATGTCGCTGGCGTTCCAGGAAAATGAATATTCAGTGACCATAAAGGTCAATCAGATAGTCAGAGACATTCATATGCTTGTAGAGATCGAAGGACAGGGGAACATCTGTATAAACATCTGAAAATGGTCCAGCTGCTGACCCTTGCTGGCACACAGATGTCTGTCTACTCTTCCATCTCAAATATAGGTGTCTGCATAGGAACTGATGGGCAGAAAGACATATGGATAGCCACATGTTAGTGGATGCTTGGCTGGATAAAGCTGACACTGGGCGAAGAGGTTATGAATAATTTTGCTAGAATTGAGAGCTAGCACTTTTTTAGCCCTGCATGTACTGGAAGCTGGAACTCCTTCATTGCCATTGTCACTGAGGGGACAGCTTCCCCAAAGAGCATCCCAGACTGCCCCATTATCAAGCTGTTACAGAACTGCTGGTTTTCAGATGTTCTCTCGAGCCTTCAGCTTCTTTTGTCTCAGAAAGAAAGATAAAAACTCTAACACCTGTGTCCCACCTGCTGGACATTTCAGAAAGAAAGAGAACAATGATTCAGTCTGGAAGGGGACTTAATAACTTCACCTGTAACACTGTTCAGATTTCTCACAGATTTCCATTACTGGATGCTTTAATAATGTCTCTCACTCCCTCCCTCTTTATTGTACAAACTTGGCTTTGGTTCCATTCATTCCTCTACTTCTGATATACTGTAGGTCTGTTCATCCAAAGTCATAAATCCTCACTAGTATGATAGACAATAGAGATTTAGGGACTTTACCTTTTGGATCCAACAAAGACTTCAGAATCTCTCTTGATAACATTATCTCCTACCTTTTTAATTTCTTAGCAGAAACATTCTCTGTAAAATTGAAATCCTTTATCTTAAAACCATAGATCTTAGCTGTGACCTTGTACACTTTAAGTATGAATAAGAGCCACTAGTGAATGCTACCTTTCCTATTTTGCCTGGTCAGGTTACAGTATTGTCTACTATTTTGTACTGCTTGAGAAACAGCCATCCTCTCTTTATCCGCAGTAGTTAATTTTCTTTTTTGGCCCTAGGGAGCTTAAAGAAAATTTCTTCCACCTGGTTTTTGTTTTTCTTTTTTGCTGTGAGTTGCGTTACCAAGGTTATTGGAATTACAATTTGGATTTGTTTCATGTCTTTTAGTTGAGATAGTACTACTGGAGTTAAAAACTGTTTTAAAAAAATAACTTTACCTTCTATTTCTACCATTCTGTAGTATTTAATCAAGGGATTCTCAATGTCTATCTATTTGCATTTATATTGCACTTTTCAAGCAGGTACTTTATAAAACTTTTTTTTTAAAGAACTACAATAATCTATTAGCTAAACTGATAGAGAAAGAACAGACAAGTCAAATTTGAGAAGATTCAGTCTGCCTTTATGGTTCATGAAATTCATATGTGAGACACTGCACATGTGGATAAGGTTTTGTCCATTTTCCAACCACAGAAAAATTCCGCTTTTCAACATCAGTAAGGCCATGAGCTATGAAATTACCTTTGCTATATCAGCAGGTTTGGTTTGGTCTGGTTTTTCTTTTGTGTGTTATGATATGTCTACAGTATGGTTCCTTAGGGGTTTTTTCCTACATTTCAAACAAATTTCCTTCAAAATAAATCTCAGCCAACAGATCATGTTCTCTTCTCCGTTAGATAATTTGAGGTTAATGAAAGGGAACACTAATGACACAATTTGTAAAGTTGTATAAACAGATTTTATCACCACCTATTTTACTACTGCTTTTCCAGAATCTAACTCAAAAAAATATTCACAGAAGTCCCAATATAACTTTCAAGCAATTGGTAATGCTTCACAGTTAATAATGTTGTCAACAGGGCACGTTAATCTGGGCTAGCACAGGGTGTCCTAATATACTGCACTGAAAATAGGATATTCCACCCATTCATTGCTTGTATACCTCATTCACCCTTTTTTCATTCTTTTCTTAGAAAAGGGAGGACACGAGACCACTGAATAAGGCGGATACCAATCTGTCTCACAAAACATACACAGATAAACTGGAAGTAAGGCAGTGTTTTGTATTTTTAATATAAAGAATTCAAAAGACTTTGAGTCCTGTGAATTCAGAGTTTCAGGTGTGATTCATTGGACTTTAAATAGATATATACAGAGCAGACATTTTCATCTGAGCCAGTCACTGCATACTCTCTGTACAGTAAATGGAGAGAAGTAATCATGTCCGAGGCATGATTTCTCTCATTTGAGAGCAGGGATCTAAAACATGCTGTGAAGCACATAATTCTGTTCAGTGGCTGTAAAGAAAGATTACCTACGGTACAGATATCATTGCACATGTTTAAAGCTAGAGGAAACCTAACACGTAATTAAGAAATATACAAATATATTCCTACTCTGATCTAAAAATGTATTTATGCATAACTCAAATTTCTGTGGATATCAAAGATATTCCTATTTATGTTTTGCTTAAGTAATTCTCTAAATCTTACAAGATAACTACCAGTCTCCCATTCTGCCTGTTCCTAAATCTTTCTCTCAATCTGGCCCAGAAAGATTCATCATAACCATCCTCATTTTGCGTCTTAGGATTTGATAAAATTTAAAAGTCCCCCCAGGCTATGGAAGGTTTCCAGATTAAAGTATTTGGGATCCTTTTTTTCCCAGAAATGCCAGGATCTAGGGCTGTTTGTACTAACACACGTTGACTTCAACATTACCACACTACGTCCATTACTGAGAAAAAGAGAAAAAAAATCTAACACATAACAGAAAAATCTGAGGTAAAGCATATAGGATTAAAAAAAAAAGTGTCTGAAATGTGGATTTGAAAAAATAAATGTAATTTTTTATGTGGAAGGATTGGTTTGGAGTTGTGGTTTGTTTGTTTTGGGGTTTTTTGAGTTAGGTGGTTTTTTTTTTTTAAAAAAACCAAAAACCTCCACATACAAGGAGTGACAAAGCAAACAGCTCCTGTATTCCCAGCCTTTCTTGTTACGCATATTCCCCTATGTGCAGCTTCTTAAGTGTCCATTTGTTTGCTGTGATAATTTGTGTCATTCTCTATTGTACTATGCACCTAATGCACAGCTGGTCTCCTAACGTAGATTTCTTCACTCTTGCTTCCACATAACCCTTCTTTGCAGCAAGTACTTATATTTACAATTCTTTTCCATGGTCTCTGATTCTCTAGGCAGCGTAATGTTTCTGTTTGCCAAGCTGCTGGAGCAGCCTGGGCACATTCAAATCCAATGTTAATGTTTTCTGCTTCCTACATGGGTAAAATGGGAATTTTGCTTCTTTTAAGTGTACAGCCTGCTGCTGAATACTTCTTAGTACCATAGCAAGCTGTAACACTGAGGAAACTTATGAAAAAAAAAAAAAGAACTATATGTTTTGATTTTGTTCTTGTTTTTTGGGTTTTTTTTAATCAATCTGTGTTGCAAAACATTGACTCAAAAGAAGTGGCAACCATTTCTTAACTATCTTCTTGGAATTGAATGGTGTCATTTGAGAGCAAGTAAAACAGCTTGCAATTGAAGTCTGAGCATTGTTCTAGACTTAGCCAGATATGAACAACCAGTAAACTGAAGTGCTAGAGATGGCTAGACACCAAGATTTTTGTGCATTTGTCTTTTGTTGATTTTGCAAAGATTTCAGTAGGAAACTGTGTGCCGTGGAAGGTACTCCAGGATCCATGGATGAGAATTTCTCTACGTTTGACGTGTTGTGTCAATATACCAGAGCTAAACTTAAATCGGACTGAATGTATAGCAGAGACCAGAAAGAATTAAGTACCCAGGCATCTACACAGCGTCTCAGACGGGTTAGTGAATTTCCTCTGACCACATAGCCTCAGTCACAAAAGAAACGGCACTGGAAACAAACCCTTCTCTTAGACGAAATCAGGCACAGTTTTTAAAGCCAGAGGTAAGTCAGGGTGAATAATAGCACCTCTCCTATGAAGAAAGATTGAGGCAACTGGGCTTGTTTAGGTTAGAGAAGAGAAGGCTCTGGGGAGACCTCATTGTGGCTTTCCAGTATTTGAAGGGAGCCTATAAACAGGAGGGGGAATGACTATTTACAGGGGTTGATAGTGACAGGACGAGGGGGAATAGTTCTAGACTAAGGGAGGAGAGATTTAAGTTGGCTATTAGGTGGAAATTTTTCACTCAGAGGGTGGTGAGGCACTGGAACATGTTGCCCAGAGAAGTTGTGGATGCCCCATCCCTGGAGGCATTCAAGGCCAGGCTGGATGGGCCCTGGGCAGCCTGCTCTAGTGGTTGGCAACCCTGATCACAGCGGAGTGGTTGAAACTAGATGATCTTTAAGGTCCTTTTCAACCCAGGCCATTCTATGATTCTGTGATGGTTTTACGAATTCTCCATCGAGCTATTTGAAAGGGAGTCCTTAAGAGCTTATCACACCACTGCAACGTGTGAAGACTCCAGAGCAGACTGTGAATAAAGGAGTTTGGGAATAAATGGTGGCAGCAGTCCTGCTTCCTACTGTACGAACCTTTAGAAGGTGTGGTATCTTCCACAGGTCTTCAAGGTTATACTTAAGATTTCTCTTTGTACTTAAGATTTCTCTTTGCCAGAGCTGTAGGAAGAAGGCTTTGCACATTGAGAGTTAGGACACGCACATTTAGAACATACAACTCAAACTTTGGTCCACAAAATCTGGACCAAAGAAAGAAATGTAACGGACACCACTCTTCTTCCTTCCGTTTCTTCTTTCTTCCAAGAGTTCTTTTGGGTGCTTATTGGAGCTGCTCTTATCTTTATGTCAGCATTTCATGGAGACTTTGTCAGGGCTGCTTCGATGACGCAGAATAAAGAGAAAGCAAAACGGGCCACGGAAGGCACCCACGAACAATGCACCACCAATTGTGGGAGTTGTCTCAGCAGAGGGCCTATAGAAAACTGTTATATTTTTTTGAAAAAAGAAAAAAAAAAAAAGAAAATCCTAAACTAACAAACAAACACACCTGAAACGAAATCCCCAGGAAGGGGGCTTTCACCCTTGCCCCCTTTAAAGTGATACAAAAGCCTAGGAAAAAAAAATATACCCCCCCACGCCCTCCTTAAGTCTTCTCAGTGATTGAGCATCTCCACACTGTGTACACCAGTGGGTGAGGAAAAGTAGGAAACTCATGACTGTGGTTTCTCTGTTGCTTTCACCTGGTACCCTGAATTACTCTTCGACTAATATACTGCTGCTTGCTAAGATCACCACTGACTGAATGATTTTCCTCCATCTGCCTAAAAAGGTGAGAAAAGTAATGAATAGGTTAAGACATCCTCTCACCCCTAGAAAATGCCCTTTCCAGGTCAAGGTTAGAGTCAGAATGGTAAGAGGTGTGTGCAATGGGAGCTTGTTTCTGTTGTAATTGCTAGCAGACTAAGCAGACCTGAGCCTCCAGGGATGTCGGTCCGTCAGTGATAAATTGATACAAAATATTCTTGAAAAGTTTGTTTTGCTGCCATTATGCTAATATTTGTTTAGTGGATATGAGTTTTGCGTGAAACGCCTGTAATATAGGGGAGAATGAGGCACTTTAAATTAATAAATAACAATAACAACGATGACATGAGGGTCAAGAGAAAGAATGGCTAATGAAAACCATCACCTGTGCTCAGCCAGAGCGCAAGAGTGAATCCAGCTTGATGTGCACTGGGGAATTCTGGGAATTTAACAATTAAAGGCTGTTTCTCTAGAGAAGAGAGGGCTCCATCTTCCTCGACATTGCTAATGAAGTGTAATTCATTTTACCTCTTCCCCACCTTTCAAAATCAAAGTTCAAGAGGCCGTAGCAGACAAATTTCAAAGGAGAGGCTTGCATACCTCTTGCAATGCTGCTCGTGCTCTTTAGGGAATATCCTCATGTTCTATTAATTATTGTACTTCTCTGGCATTATTATTCATGGACTAGCATCTCAAAATACTTGACTTAGCAGTGGTTCTGGAACTAATACTAATAAGTACAAGGCTGTGCCTTGGGTGAACCGTGTTTTTTTCTTATGGGTACAATGGAGGGTAATACTTTTGTTCACAATTCAGCCAGGTTTTGTGTTTTGTTTTGTTTTGTTTTGTTTTGTTTTCACATCTAAGCAAAAGGCAGTCATCTGGTTAATTATACTGGTTTCAGTATTTAAGAGGCAGTGTTGGGAGGGCACCATTGGGACCATTGATGCAGTACCTATACACACACAACCTCAAGTGGTATCGCTGCCATATAATCAGCAGTGTATCAGCAGAGAGAAGCATGAACACACAGCAAAATCCCACACTATTGTCAAAGACATGAGCCAAGCTGCTTAATAGAGGGAACAAGCTGCTTAACAGAGGTAACAAGCTGCTTTGTAGGTTCGCAAAGAGGTAACCACAGCTGTGTGCAGACTTTTTCAGGAGCCAGATTGTCAAGTCTCCATCCTGTTACAGCACTGGCTTGGGCATAAGCTCAAATTGCATTGGAGTATTGGCATCTCAGACAGTGAAGGTCATTGGGGAAAATAACTAGAGAGTCGCTAGGAATTCATATCATAGTTTGCAAGGAGATTTCGGACCTATTAAGGCTAAAGAAACTGGCATTAGTAGTTTGAGTGGCTGGAAGAAATTTCCTTTTTAAAGTCCTTGACATTAAACTAGTTTGTTCTGCACAACTGAAAGGCCAAAGAATCAATATTTTAAACCTGAGTGAATGAAATTAAGCTTAAAAAAATACATAATTCTTCATGCTTTTAGGCAAATAAAAATTTTCAAACTAAAGCAGAATGAACTCTGTATTTAGCTGTATTTTTGGTTTTGTCTACCTCATCAATTTCATTTTAGGGACCCAGGAAACCTGGAACCTTAGCTTCATGTTACTAAACATTTCTAGTAAAATTGGAAAGGTTTTCTGCCTGGATTTTGGTCATTGTAGATGTTTGTTCAAGCTGCAAACAAGGGTGTGAAACGAGGTCCGACTCTGAGCTTTTCCATGACATAAGGACATTCTCTTGTGGGAGAAGTTAGTCCTTTTTAAACATGAAATTTGCTCTGTTATCAAATGAATTGCCTTACCAACTAATGGTGAAATACGTATCTTATAATTTTAAGAATTTTTAATGGATAAACCTTCCATCTTTTGTTTATTTAAAAAGAATTCAAACTACATAAAAGATTATAAGTAATTTTTCACTTGAAAAATAGGCAAGTATTCTGCTATTAAGCAGTCAGCTGGCTATAATCCTGCTGCACTGCTAGGAAAGAAAAAAATCCTTTTTTATTTTACAGGGATGTGATTTCTTCCTCTGACTTTGTAACAAATACTCTTTTAAAAACATCTAAAAATTTTGCAAGAACACAAGGAAGAAAAAATCTGTTTAGCTTTTGAATGATCTTGGCATTTCCTTTATTTATTGGATATCAGTGTGAAGGGTAGATTGCAATGTTTAACTGTCTAACATGTGCTGTGAAAGATTTCATTGATACTGCCATGTTGAATTGTTAGCCATTAAAAGTCTTTCCTATTACATGCATTTCTTCGCATTGTTACTAGAGATTGCTTTTTACAAGAGTGCTTTATTAGGATAGGACAATTTGATGAATGTCAGACAACATGGAATATATATTATATTTTACGTATACTTATATATATCTAAAATGAAACAAGAAGTACAATCTGATGACATATAATCACACACTGTGCAAAAAAGTATATGACAATTAGTACTCTAGTTTTAGAACAATGTATACTGTTATAGCTTTAATTCCAAAAATATACACACTCTAATATGGTAGTTGTCATCCCAGAAATATACGTGCTGTGATAGTTGTTGTTATAGAAATATACATACTGTGATAGCTGTCATTGTGAAATACATACTCAGTAATAGATGTCAGCAATGAAATATAATAATAATAATGTCTAGCAATTTTTCATCCCGGGTCCAAAAGAGCTTTAAAAATATAGTATCATGCCCAATTTTCAGATGGAGGAACTGCTGTCCAGAGAGGATAAGTGATTTGCCCAAGGTCATGCAGCAGACCCATGGTGAAGGTGGGAACATAATGCAGGTTTCTTTTCCTCTGGCCTGAACATCGTGCCACATCTCATCGAAATCACTCTATATATGAAAGAAATTGGATATTCTCCCACAATGGGACTTGAGACTGTTTAGAAACTGGCAGGACTGGCTCAGCACCTTCCAGAATCAAGGCTCATTCCCCTTGAACACAGATAACAGAACAATTCACAACAAATCATTTATCTGACAAATTAGCTTCCTTCTACTTCCCAGCAGATCACAGCCTTCTCAGATTTATTTCCTATCTGAAATGATTTGACAGAGTTTTCTGAGGTTTTTTTTTTGTTAAGTCTATGGAGATACTGTGATTTTTTTCTGGTTTTTAAACAGCGTGCTTATTTGCAATTGGTCTGAGAAATTTCATAATCTTAATACAGTGTTCTCGACTAGATAGAAATGCAAGCACGTCTCACTGAAAGTGTTTGCATCTTTAAAATTACTACTGCTATTGGTAATAAGTGTTTGATAAACACAGTCCTGCCAGGAAAGCTCATAGAATGTTCATAGAAAAGTGGATATCAGAGAAATTAATTAATGTAAAAATTCACATTGGGTTTTTTACAGCTTTTTCTTGGACTCCAGAAATTAGATATATTAATTCCTAGGATTCGTCTGCACACAAAATCTGATGCAATTAGACATTCCATACAACAAATACTGTTAACAGAACATCAATGTGTGAAAGTTAGAAAAAATAGTGATTTAACAATAGCAATGCTGCCATTACAAGCCTTGGTCATTGTGCAAGACACTGTACAAAAGACACATTTGTTCAAAATGGCCTTTAAGATGTGGATATTTTCAGTCAATGATTTTTTGTTTCCACACAGAATACTGCTGCCAGGTGAATTCTTTGCAGAATGTGAGTGGAAGCCTTTCTCTCTTGGGACTCTAACAGTGTACATAAAGAACGTGTTCAAAAGGCCACAAATTTCCAAACCAAATACTTGGAGAATCTGCAAGGACAAAGTCTGAGTAGCAATTTGTCTACAAGATGTTTTTATTTGGTTTCTATAGAACTGTTTATGTCTAAATCTCTTTTTTTTTCCCCCCTTTTCCATCTATGTGCAAATCGGTAACGACTGAAGGGAACCCTCAGACAATGAGTCTATCAGCCAAAACATTAGTTCAGCCTTTGTTTTTCCATCTCCTCTTTTTATTTGTACTAAACTTTTGAAATTATTCTTAATACAAATTAAGAGCAAGTACTTGACGTACTGATAACAGGCAGTGGTAACACGGGGCTAATACATTACAGTGGAAGATTAGAAAATATTGTATGAAGTCATGAAGGCAGAACAATTAAACATGTATGTAAATGTTACCACAGGCAGTAAATCAATAAGTCTGGGACTGTGAAGGGACTTTAAGAAATAGGCTGCATATCCTCCTTACAACTATGCAGTTAAAATATAAACATAACAGGAAAAAATTCCCCCCAAAATGGAAAACATTACCACATTCCCACCTGCAGAGGAGATGAGTTAGAATCCAGAACAGTGTTGTGTTTTTGTGTGGTGGGTTTGTCTGGCAGCAGGGAAGGGCCACAGTAATGGCTCCTGTAAGTAACTGCTAAGAATTCACCCCCACCCCTGTCTCCAAGGTTTTAGTAGCTGGAGGGGTGGCAGAAGGAGCCCCACCGAGACGGCCCCTGTGAGAAACTGCTGGAACCTTTCCCCAGGTCCAGGCTGGACCCACCCCTGCCCAGGGCTGAGCCAATCGGCACCTCTGCAAATAACATGTTTAAGATGGGGGTTGGCACGGCCCCAGGCAGGGAAGGGTCCAGGCAGAGCAGCCCACTGTCCAGCCACCTGCCCAGATTCTTCCGTAACCTGCAGTGGAGAGAGAAGTGGGATCTGAGAGAGACAACTACACACACAGACACTGGTCAGTGAAGAGAAACAAGAGGAGGGAGGTGCCCTGGCACAGATTCCCCTTCAGCATGGAGACCATGAGAAGCTGAAGTAGCTGTGCCTGTGAATTTTGAGGAAAAACCCACGCGACAGCCTAGCAGTCGTCGGGGGACTGTGACCTCGTGTGGGAAGGACTCACGCTGGAGCAGTTGGAGATGGACTCTCCCATAAGAAGGGACCCCACTTTGGAGCAGGGAGATACTGTGAGGAGCCTCTGAGAAGGAAGAAGCAGCAGTCTGACTGCAACCCCCATCCCCTGCCCCCCTGAGCCTCCCAGGGAGCAAAAGGTACAGAAACCAGGAACAAAGACTTTGGGCGTGGGAAGAAGGGAGGGATGGGGGAGAAGTGCCTTTCCAAGATGTAGTTCTTGCTCTCATTATCTTGATTTGCTTTTGAATTGTAAATAGTTAGTAACTTAAATTGTGGGGTTTTTTTTGTTTTCCCAAGTCCCCATGACCATAAGTGGTGAGTGAACCCTCCCTGTCCTTGCCTCAGCCCGTGAGATTTTTAAACAATAGGCTGTCTAATGGCTTTCTTTTAAACTAGTCAGTCAAGGAGTATTTTGCCCAAATAAGGAAGAAAATTCAGCAACACTTTTGAGTCTCTTGTTCTCTCCTTATCCTAGGGCCATGCAGGAGTGTCCTAGCAGGCTGATAGTAGACCTATTTGGTCTTTGGAGACTAAGGGAACTGTAGGTAGTTCAGACACTACACTGCAAGAATACTGCAAAGCTTTTTTTTTTTTTTTTTTTTTTCCAGTAACTCTTTTCTCAGACATGTTGATGTGTGGGGTCCCAGTTTACTCCTGGACATGCAAAGTCTATACAGCATACAAACATTGGACACAACCTTAGCTGACAAGTGAGCTAGATAGCTTTCAGGCCTAGTGGGAAAAAGAAAGAAAAAAGAGGGGGGAAACAAAACAAAGGAAGAGATCAGACAATTTTCTCAGCTCTGCTGTGAGTAATATTCATGCACGGCCATGCTAGCTTTGCACCTGGTTTTCTCATTTTCTATTCAGCTTGTCACATTTGTTTACAATTTGTCTTATTTTGTCATTTTCTTTGTGCCTTCTACCCTATGCCAAACATACTTGGAATTTATTTGCAATTCAAGAAATGTATTGCTGGTGAAGGGGGACATTTTTTGATGGGCTCCCCAAAGGGAAAGGAAGAGACTTCTTATGAGCACAGCAGAGGTGAGGGAAGTGAGACAACAGGTTGAGCAGAATCAAAATATTCGCCTTTGCTCTTCAGTAGCAGTAAAGGGGAAAGCATTTAATGCTTACGAGTTTAATCCTCATATGACAGGGAAGGAACAAATTCACTCAGGAGAAGAAGAAGAATTACAAAAATCATTTTCATCCACTCCTTCCTTTCACAATAATCTAGCATGATCTTTCATGGAACTAAGAAGAACCTGGTACAGGCCCTTGCTTGTCCATGTATGTAGCATATAAGACCAGAAATTCTCTATTTTAATAGTTTAACTTTCAGTTATGCCATGGATTTTCTGAGATATTTGTTTTGAAGTAGTGTTCTGCCTGAAAAAAATTAAAAATAAACCAACAAAAAAAATCCCAACAAACATCCCCCCCCTTCAAAAGAAAGCATAGAATTTAGGATCAGGCCCACAGCATTTAATATGTTTCAAAGTAATTTGGAAATTGTTTCCATTAAATTGATTCTCTGACATATGCTAGATTTCAGCAAAGAACTGCTTTGTTTCTAGAGTTTAGTTTAGGAACTAGTCACAGATTTTATTACTGAATATAAAGGTTACCAGATCTATAATGTAACATGGCAAATGAAGTGATAAGTGAATTCATGTTTGGTAATTTCCCACTTTAATTAGTATACCCTAAAAATGGTACTTTGCTCCATATACCTTTTTTTTTGTATACTGTGATAGTACTGAATTTACACAAAATCCCGGTTTGGTGTGTATTTACATTGTTTTAATTTCTGTATGTAGATGACACGTGAGGCTGGTGGAAGGGTTGCTTTTCAGGGTCATTTGAAAATTGTGGCCTTGTCCTCCTTTGATCATTCATATCCATCTTTTTCTGATTGCTGAGGGGGTCGCCTCCAGAGCCCATGGTCATGTGCC
The DNA here is from genome assembly GCA_011057875.1 of Pterocles orientalis. Taxonomy (NCBI): domain Eukaryota; kingdom Metazoa; phylum Chordata; class Aves; order Pterocliformes; family Pteroclidae; genus Pterocles; species Pterocles orientalis. Next base: position 1,586,410 of record WKFP01015331.1, on the reverse strand, counting down.
AGTAAGGCTCGGTTAACTCTTTCCCTCTGAATTTCTTCTGCATGTTCAGCTGGCTAAATTATCCTTCCTAGCTCCTAGCTTGATCCAAACCTGCAGAAGTCAGTGGAAAGACATTTATTTCAGAAACGACCAGGGCCTCAATTTGCTGTTGGTAATTTCACCCTAGAAGTGGCTTTCCTATCTTGTTCTGAGTTTGTCACTTTTCCGAGTCCTTCACATGCTGGGCAATTTGTTCAGATTGAAGACGCTTCCTCCCCTCTGCTCTCTCCATTGCATGTCTGTAAACGTACCCTTAGATCATACTACATATAGCAACATTAATTTGGCTGTACAAAGCAGCACAGAAACTCTTTGGCTCCTTCTCCTTCTTTGTGGTCTTCTCTTAGCCCTAACTTTAGGCAAACTGTTGCGCTAAAGAAAATGCACCTTTCTTGGGATTTCCTGAGTTACCTTCAGTATTGCTCTTACGACTGGACTTTGCAAACCATTCCTATTTAAATCCAGCTAAAGCACGTACTGCTCCAGAACATTCAGTGATGAACTCCTCAACGGAACAGAATGCGTCACGAGACGTGTATATGTTGTTGGGTACATTTCTGATCTTACTAAAGGGTCTAAAGATATTCATCTGCTTCTGAATGTGTCTGAGAGATCCAGAAAATAAGGCTGGATTTTAAAAGGTGGCTCAGATAAACTTAGTGTCCTTTAAATGTGTGATTTTGTTTCTGCAGAGTCCATCTACCTGAGTTGTGTGTGTATTTGTATATATGTATATATACACATGCACAAACACACATGTACATACATGCAGACATATAAGTACATTTAAACATGTGTATGTTAAAAATGCTTGAATGAAAAATATGTCAGAAAAATTATGTAACACATCATACAATGCATCATGTGTTTATAATATTGTTTTTCATATATTTAGTGTAGTTTACATAATGAAAAGAACAGTGATCTCTTATCGATACTACTACTGTTTATTGTTATTGTGGTGGTTGTTCTATTACTATTACAGCATTGTTATAGCATCTATTTTACTTCCTGATCCCAGAACAGCTATTTTTAGCTCACTTAAATGAAGATGTATGAAGCAACGGAAGATTCATAAAGTTACAGAAGGATGAGCATGAATGATTTGCGATAGCAACATAGTTTAGCATTAACCAACAGAGAAAAAAGAGACAGAGGTCCTATGAGGCAAGTGGGAAATGCACTCTGGAAGTCACCAGTGCAGAGACCTGCAATTTGCCCCTTGGATACGTAGAGCTGAGAAAAGCAGGACCGCAGAATGGAATTCAGTGTGAAACAGGTATTTTGCTGATGTGTATTTCGGGTTTTTACTGAAAAATCATGAGTTTATTTAATAAGAAGTCGACATTTAAAAAGAAAGAAAAAAGCTGAATAGAGGAAAAGAACTAAATCAACAGCAGCCTAGGAGTGTCAGGCCAATCCCTTGTGTCAGTTCTATATACCTTTATATCCATTAGAGGCCTGTCATCTAGTAAACACAAGAGAGAAGAAAGTAAGGTAATCTTGAGTCTCTTTGTTCAGATTAGGTTTCCCTTAATAGTAAATGCAATATCAATGAAATATTGTTAAAAATCTACAAGTGGTGCAACATTCAAGACACAGTTTAGCAATAGATAAGCAGGGTTAAGGTGGTTTCAATAACTTTTTTTTTTTATTTTTTTTTTTTTTAATCCCAACCAGTAGGATAAACCAGGGTCTGGAGAAGATTTCAAAATAATTTTGAGATGCCTGGATGAATTAATGTGACTTTCCCTACAATGCAGCACTGTCCAGAGACACTTAAACAGTAGTTCTTCATCTAATGTAGAATGATTGTGCTCTTCTAGGTCTGCATTACACTGGAGGTGAGTAAAGATAATCATACTAGCTTCTAATAGTTGTGAAATACAGGATTCATCTGCTTACCTCTCCACTTATATAAGCTTGACATATTTTGGGGATAATCTGGAGAGGATCTATACGTCTCAAAAAGATCTATCTCCATCGACATTTTTGTGTAATAATAAAGTTATTTACTCTGTAATTCACAGCTATTTCTGTGATTCTATTCTCTCCCCATAAAGCAAACTGAAACAGAAAAGCAAATCTCTTTTCCAAAGCCCTCCCTAGAACTTTTTGTTAGGATTTTCTTTCTCAAAAAAAGAAAACATCTCTTTCTCTTCCTCCTGATGAGAGTATTTCTACCTGCTGTTGGTCTTGGACCCAGATATTTCCTACCCTACTGACTTATGTTTTGTTAATTTCCTTTCCTGTCTCTCACATGATACTTATCGCTTTAGCTGTGCTTTATCTGCCACTTAAACCACAGTTCCTTATTTGATTTCTCTTTTATCAAGCACATGTTAATTTCCTTCTCTCATCCTCTGTGCCACTGCCTCTCCTTTTCTCTAGCAAAATTTTCAGGGCCAAAAGTTGCACCTTTGCTCCTGAGCATTGGGATATTTTACAGAACTCTTTTTTTTTTTTTTTTTTTTCCCTCTACCCCCTTTGGACCTATCCGTCTTTATCTTTCACTGAACAACAGCGCTGCAAACTGAGTGTGAGACAACACAGCTGAATGATTGATGCTCTCCAAGTCCTGAGTTTCTTTTCCTCGTTTATTCACACAATCACCCTCCTGAGTTAAGGGTTTCGGTTGGTACCTGCCATGGTGACTAGAAAAACAAGGGTAAACTGCCAAATCCCGCGACTGTTTTCTTGTTCTCATACTGCATTTCCTTATCGGTTGTGACAATGTGCCACAATTAATGATAGCAGAAATACCTATGTTTGATACCATATGCATCATACTTAGTGGTGATGGATTAGCAATCAAGAAAATTAATTCTACCTTTACAAAGTAACATCTGAACTTTGAAGTTAGACAAAAGATTTGTAAAGTAGTGGAGACAAAAAATTCTTTTGGAAATGGGATTGCCACATTTCCGTTGTACCTACGTAATTTGCTCTGAACTGAGCCCAAACTGAATGGTATATTTCACCCAAAAAATGCAAGGGTCACTTATAAAAAATTGAATTTCATGTAGCCCTGTGATTCTCAAGTGACACTTTAAATACAAAACTGGTCTTATCTGAATAGGAGTTTGAAAAGGGATTCAGGATAGCAGAATTTGATGCCAGAAGCACACCCAGATCTCCCAGCTGACCTTGGATAAATAGCTGCAGTTATTCCGATGCATAGTTTTTAATCTATAAAGCAAATCTTTCCTTAGTTTGTAAATGAATTCTGTGAATAAAATCTGTTAATAAATTCGAGAAATGTCTATATTGCAGAGAGAACCATCTTAAGTGCTAGAATAACAAAAACCCAATGATGGAAAAAGTTATTCTGTGCATCCTCCTTACTTCGTAGTCTGCAATGTCTTTAAAGAATCCCACCTAGAACTAAGAATTTAATGCAATGTTAGACACTGATTTATCTATGTTCCACCAAACACAGGTCATTTACCTTACTGGAAAAGATCATAGCAACTTAAACTGTGGTCCAGAATTATGTACAACATTTCTTTTTCCATATTAACAGTGATCTTACCTTTCTGAATTAAAATAATGAAGGTCATGACCATTTTATTATCTTAAATTGTTCTAGAAAGCAAAATAGATTCTTTGAAGAAGCTGAGAGCCCCTAGAAGTTCGTTGTCCAACCATGATAAGAGTACTGAAAAATCTGAAAAATTCCTTAGTGCTCACTGTGACTCTTTGGCTTGTTGATGCCTTCCTTTTGATGCTACGGCTGGGATTAATTTTTGCCTTATTTCAGCCAGGTACAAGCTAGATACCGTCATTGCAGGCAGCCATTCCTCATTGTCTTTGTTCTTAATGGATTAAACCAGTAATTTGGGGAGGGTATAATATATATATTTGCCATAATTTATACATGAGGATAAGAGTGATCTTATTCTAGACCACAATGACTGTAATAAACAGATCTCCATTGGTTATAAATGCCGAGGGCTACTTCCTCCAATGAAGACGTTCAGCTTTCAAAAATCTGCACCTATGGCAAGAACCTCAATTATTGTGTCTTTCTTTAACTGTCTCTAAAATTAGAGTAATATCTTGCTTCATAAGATATAAATAGAAACACGCACAAAAATGCAACAAATAAACTGACTGTGCAATAGTCAGACAGGCTGAAAGAGTTGGGGTTGTTCAGCCTGAAGAAGAGAAGGCTCTGAGGAGACTTAATAGCAAGCCTTCCAGTACCTGAAGGGGGCTAAAGGAGAGATGGGGAGGCACTCTTTATCAGGGGGTGTAGTGAGAGAACAAGGGGTAATGGGTATAAGCTAAAAAAGGGTAGATTTAGACTAGACATTAGGAAGAAATTTTTCCCTGTGAGGGTGGTGAGACACTGGAACAGGTTGCCCAGAGAAGCTGTGGATGCCCCATCCCTGGAGGTGTTCAAGGCCAGGCTGGATGAGGCTTTGAGCAACCTGGTCTAGTGGAGGATGTCCCTGCCCATGCAGAGGGGGTTGGAACTAGACGATGTCTAAGGTCCCTCACAACCCAGAACATTCTGTGATTCTATGATTCCAACAAGCAGTATGTTCTTAGGATAAACAGTGTTTTTCAAATCAACTGAAGACTGTGTTGACATTGAAAGTTTTGAGAAGCACCCAATATATTTTGTATTGTGATACAAAACTGGTGAGAGTGAGAAGAAAGTTTTGCACAGAGAAAAATATATGCCTGAAGATAGAAGGCCAAACAAGTGGTGTGATACTTTGGCAAATAAAAAGGAACCTTATCTTTTTCATATGAGAGTTTGGGAATGTTTTTACATGAAGATATAATGCCCTTTAGCAAACAATAAATGGAGGAGAACTGAGGGGCTTGAATTTTTCATATGGTGTGACTTCATGCGTATGTTTATTTATTTAATAAAAAGTCATAAAAATATATGGGTCTTTAATAATTAGGCATGTTGTTTTGCATTTTTGGTCTTATAAATGTTCCGCTTCTTTTCCCTTCCTGACATATTTAGTCAGAATTACTTTTATATAGATAGACTGTGGTGATTATAAGTTTCTAAAGGAGTTTCCATTCACCATAAATACTGATAGTTTTAAGCTACTGAAAGGTTGTTTACAGCAGTTTATTTTCATAACTGTAGTCCATAAGTCTGGCTTTTAGAAACAGCAGGGCTGATAAACCATGAAAGAGCAATTTATGGGAGATCCTGTAGCCTGGATTGCTGGAAAGAAGAGGAAGTAAAGAATTTTAAGAAATGACCACTATTGATCGCCTCATACAGTGGATGGCATTTTGCCTTCATCTTCAGGATAATTGGACTGGGGGATTACAAATCCATAGCAATAGAACGCTTTCCTTACAAGACAGTTAATGCACCATAAATCAGCTAGTAGGAATAGCTCCTATGTTGCAGTCTAAGTATGTTTTCATTCAGCTCATTTGCACTTCAAAGCCAAAGTCGATAATTCAGCTCCAAGTAGGTGCAATTGGGGGATATTTACCTTTTGTAGAATATGAATACAAGCTGAGAAAATCTCTAAATTCATTTGCACAGGACATTACCAGTCAGACTCTGCTACTCAGAGAAGCAGCCCAGCTTCCAGCTGAAGTCAAGAGGTGAGCTTGTAGCTGCTCATAAATCCCTCAAGGTCTGTGTGCTGTGGCTAACCAACGTTTACTCACTATTGGTGATCAATTGTTTTTTGCTTAAGAGGTAAGCATAGCCTTTGCTTTTTTAAATGCTAAATAAGCAGTCTTATCTCTGTCAGGGTGAATGGAGGTAGGTACCTTGAACCCAGGTTGTGTAGTGTCCCTCAGAGGGGAGGAGAGAAGACAGCTCTAGGAAGGCACAAATGAGCTCCTCAAGTCATGTGTCAATGTTAGGTGAAGTTCAGCTAGGTTTGAAATCAACGAAAGTGAGTCACTAAGGAGGGGAAAAAAAAAATTGAAGCGGATTCCTTTTTTCCACCCAGCATTTGATGACATTTCTTCCAAACAAAACTCCCATAATAACAGCAAAGAAGAAAATGTGTCATTTGTCTTTCCTTCTGCCACCCCTTCCACACATACACACACTCATACATGCACATATTCAATTACTTAGTCTTGTGCAGTACCTGTAAAATATTATATAGCTACACATTGTTTTGTGGGTTTTTTCCTACCTACATTATGTCTCAGAGCACAAAGAAATATGCATCCTTTTCAGTACAGCTTTCAGCTTTGAATGAAGCAAATGTATAGACGGCTTTATCATTCCCATCTGGCTCCATTTTCTACTGTGCTAAGAAGTGGGATTGAATCCAGTGTGGGCAGAAGTGATCTGAAGTATCATCTCCAACAGAAGATGAGGTAGGATTTTTTTCCTCTGTAGTGATGCTTTTCAACATTGGAACATTTCTCAGGTTTAGGGGATGAAAAGGAAGATGAGCATGGGATTGTATTCCATATTTTACAGATGGGAAATGAAGCTCTTCAGTTTAAACACCATACCTTTCCCTCAGAGCCTGGCTTCGCACCAGTACAGTCTGAAGCTCACTTCAGTCATTATGGCTGTTACCTGAATATTAGTTTTCAACAATCTGCTCTATTTGCTGGCCTTTAAAACTTTTTTCAGGAGAGCTGTAACTCGTAGTGTCAAGAAATCAAACTTCATGGCAATGAACTTGTTTTTCTTACTGTGTAAGGAACCCTTTTTGAATAATCCTTTAACTGTCCCAAGAGCAAAAGGCCACAGATAGAAAAGATCACTACTGAACTCCCATTATTCTAATAAAAACAATCCAGTTCACAATGGAGTGAAGGTGTTGCCTATGACTGGAATCTTCCCTTAAGAAAAAAAAAAAAAGGAATAGTAAAGGAGACAAATTTTCTGCTAGCACGGCATCAGTGGGTTACTGGACGGAGGGCCTTGCCTAAGGGATAGGAAGGAGACAAGGGAAGGGTCAAGGACTCCTAGCTGGGCATAGAAGAGGAAGGAATTCAAGTTTTGTAAAAGAAATGACAAAGAGCTGAAATTTTGTGTTGTACATCTTGACCTACTGAAGAAAGTGATGTCTGTTGAGAAGACAGTTTCAATGCCATTGAGTTTGACAGGGTTTAGGTGGTGTGCTTAAATATATCTGTGGAATCTGGTCTTGAAAAGAAATCTTGTGAAGTCTCAGGAGGCTGAGTGAATAAGTAATACAATATATAATAAAGGTTAAAAAAAACCCCAAACAAACAAATTAAAAAAAAAAAAACAAACGTGAAAGACAAGTCTCTCTTCTGTATAATTTTCAGGTACCTACCAAATGTGGAAATAAAAGTCCCATATTATACTAAGCAAAATCAAGTTAATTTGAAGTAGCTTTGAAGCAAAAAAAACGCTGTAAAAAGCCAAGTAATTTTGTTTTCAAATGAACTATATTTTATTTTCAAGACTGAAATTGTTTGCCTATGAACTGCTGTTCAATTGAACTAATCTCCGTGGGTATCAGTAGTAGCGTTTCTACTTCATTCAGTAAGCCATAACATAGTTTTAATCTAATCCTCGTTTGACAGAGATGTCCACATCAAAAAATTAATTTCCTGTGTATACAATCTTTGACAAGAGCACCCAGACTGACAGGTTCCTTGCAGTCCACATAAAAATGAAGGATCGACTAACCTGTTTTTCCTATAACCCTTTTGGCAGGGGTCATTTCTGAAACAAAACTTATTGTTGCTTCAAGCACAAATCTAGGAGACTTGGATACCGAAATGTGTCATCCAGCTGCTTGTGATGGGTAACATCTCACTGCGCAGCTAGAATTTTGTCCAATGGTACTGTGACAAAGCTTAGAGGAGGGGTGAAATAAATTCAGGTTTGCTGGCAGTTTATTACTGATTTAGATGAGGATTCAACCCCCAAAGTGTCTTTTTAATAGTCTTAACAATCATCTTCAGTGTATCATTGTAAGAAAAGAGTGGGGCAATGCATTCTTCTAAACAGCATTATCTTCCCCCACTGTGTTACCTGCACAGGGCTTCAGGTGTGAGTAGATCCATCTCCTGTTCTGCAATATTTTCTATTCAAAAGGGTCTGTAGTCTGCAGTGATTGCAGTTCAAGCTCTGGCTAAGAAAGCCTTCTCCAGAGCCAGCCCTGAGCTAGGTTGTTTGTCCTTAGAGCTTTGATCCAGCCAGGGCCACGTGATCCCAGAGCCCTATGGCACTTCCCAAACAGTATCATCTCTCTTGTAGTCTTTCTGATGGGCTCACACCAGCCTCTAGGTTGTGTTCAAAAGTGCAGGTAGTATGTTCCTCCTCTCTGCATTAAAACACAGTCTGGATTTTATGTTTTTTAAATGGTTATATGTCTCAAAAATAAATCACCCCTTGCTCATTCTCCCTCTTCTCCCACAATAAAAAGCTCACTCCATTAAGGAATATACATCCATTTGACATTTTCAGTCACTGTTTCCAAGACAGTAACCTAATTCTCAACTTCTTCCCTCCACCCTGTGTAGCTCAGGTTCACATGTGATCCTGTTCACATGTGGAGGCAAATTTAGTGGATGAATAAACAATCCATATTTGAGCATATGAATAAACATGTAACTATAGTAGAATATAGATTATCATAGAATCATAGAATAGTTTGGGTTGGAAGGGATCTTAAAGATCTTAAAAGTTCCAACCCCCCTGCCATGGGCAGGGACACTCTCCACTAGCCCAGGTTGCTCAAAGCTTCATCCAGCCTGGCCTTGAACCCCTCCAGGGATGGGGCATCCACAACCTCCCTGGGCAACCTGTTCCAGTGTCTCACCACCCTCACAGGGAAAAATTTCTTCCTAATGTCTAGTCTAAATTTACCCTTTTTTAGCTTATATCCATTACCCCTTGTTCTCTCACTACCCTCCCTGACAGAGTGCCTCCCCATCTCTCCTGTAGCCCCCTTCAGGTACTGGAAGGCTGCTATTAAGTCTCCTCGGAGCCTTCTCTTCTCCAGGCTGAACAACCCCAACTCTTTCAGCCTGTCCTCATAGGGGAGGTGCTCCAGCCCTCTGATTAATTTTGTGGCTCTCCTCTGGACTCTCTCCAACAGGTCCATGTCTTTCTTATGTTGGGGGCCCCACATCTGAACACAGTACTCCAGGTGGGGTGTCACGAGAGCAGAGTAGAGGGGGAGAATCATCTCCCTTGACCTGCTGCTAATGCTTCTTTTGATGCAGCCCAGGACACGGTTGGCTTTCTGGGCTGCAAGCGCACACTGCCGGCTCATGTTGAGCTTCTCATCCACCAGTACCTCCAAGTCCTTCTCCTCAGAGCTGCTCTTTATCCATTCTCTTCCCAGCCTGTATTTGTGCTTGGGATTGCCTCGACCCACATGCAGGACCTTGCACTTAGCCTTGTTAAATTTCATGAGGTCTGCACTGGCCCATCTCTCAAGCCTGTCAAGGTCCCTCTGGATGGCATCCCTTCCCTCCAGCATGTGCACCACACCACACAGCTTGGTGTCATCAGCAAACTTGCTGAGGGTGCACTCCATCCCACTGTCCATGTCTCCAACAAAGATGTTAAACAACACTGGTCCCAGTACTGACCCCTGTGGAACATCACTTGTCACTGGTCTCCACTTGGACATTGAGCCATCGACCACCACTCTTTGAGTGCGGCCATCTAGCCAGTTCCTTATCCAGCGAGTGGTCCTTCCATCAAATCAATGTCCCTGCAACTTAGAGACAAGGATGTCATGTGGGACTATGTCAATGGCTTTGCACAAGTCCAGGTAGATAATGTCTGTTGCCCTTCCTCTATCCGCCAGCGCCGTGACTCTGTCATAGAAGGCCACCAAATTTGTCAGGCACGATTTTCCTTTGGTAAAGCCATGTTGGCTGTCATCAATAACCTGCTTGTTTTCCATGTGCCTTAGCATAGATTCTAGGAGGATTTGCTCCATGATCTTGCCAGGCACAGAGGTGAGACTGACTGGCCTGTAGTTTCCCGGGATTGTCTGCTGTTCATAGATCTTTTAAATTTAGTCTGGGTTATTCAATTACTAACAACCTGAATTCTGTGTTACTGAATAGGCAGTTTTGTTCAAGTTCCTACTTTTGTTCAAGTTCCTAATGGCCCAGTACAGAAAGGATCAACATGGTGTCTTTCTTAGAAAATGCATCATTTTGTTACCAAATTTTAATGTAGGGGGCTTTTTTGTTTTGTTTTGGTTTGGTTTTTTAAGCACGACTGTCTTGATTTAACAGTGTACAAACAAGCTATATTGATTATCTCATGGGACTTTGTTACAGTTACTGGTGTACACATAAACATCACCCCAAGTTCTCTGCACAAAAGAGTAAATCAACTTGTTTTGAGATATTGAGCCACTATGTTATAGCTGGAAAAATCTGCTTGACCTTGGAAAACATATCCTTGCTATATAACTTGAAGAAGAAAGGGCACATGGTATTAGAAGTTGGTTGAATCCAAAAATTATTTTTACAGGTACCATTGTGACATATATTTTTGAACCAACTAAGAACACTTCTTACCTTTTATGGCTCCCTTCCTTTGTTTGCTTCATTCTCCTATTTCCTCCATAGTTTGACTTCTGTGTAGACTGTATTTCACGTGAAACCTCACACCCTCGTTTTTTAAACTGTTTCCATGTATACAATAGATGTCACAGTATATTGCGGGATACTGCTTTAAATTATAAACTGTGTTCTCACCAAGAGTCTCAAACTTCAGTATTTTCACAGTTTCTCCGAGAGAGTATTTCACGACAAACATGTCTGGTTGATGATGATATTTTTCCCAACATCCCACTACAATTTTCCATTTCTTTACTTTGGTCACTTACCGGTTGTCAGACCAGCTGCTCATCATTCTGATTATGGCTCCTCCCTTTGGTGTTTACAAACTTCAGATATTAAAAATAGCCAGTCAGAGCTCACGCTTGCAAACTTCACTCAATCTCTGATGGTAAAGTTGAGCTTTCTTTATAAAATCCCACTGAAACCACCTGAGATTTCTTTTCATAGAGGTGTAGACAGTTATTTGTGAACTTTAGTAACCTTTGAGAAAGAGTGCAAATATCTCTTTAAAGTAATTTCTTCCAGTGACCTTACTAAAACAGACTGAATACACACAAATGCTGATCAAAAATGTATTTTTATAAATATTTATCTTCTGTTACTAATGGACACATATCTATTAGTGACACATACAGATGCACTAAGATGGTGTAAATTACACAGCAGCTATTTTTTTAAAATCCAAAATCTTTAAAATTGTCATCTAATCTATAAACAGATCCTGAGAAGGAAGAATGATTTGGAGGCAATGTATTGAGAAGCAATCCTTGCTTTTCAGTGAGTCATCTTTATTACAAAAATTAAACACTTTATTCTTTTTCTTTTTTTTTTGTTTGAAAATTATGCTTAGATTTGAAAGCCACACTTTAACAATACATTTTCTGAAATAATTTTACTTCTTTATTCCTAAGCATTTGCTAGAACAGGCACACCTTTTAAAACATCGCGTCAGTCATCTAGAAGAAAAAAAATAATTGTTTAGAACCATAAAAAGAAAACAGCAACAACAAAACCCGAACCCAATCCAAATGTGTTAAATATCTCTTGAAGAAGCAGTAGAATCACTATTGCAGTACTCACTGATGGGTATCTGTAAACGATGAAGACAAGATAAAAAGGTAATAGACTCCAGAGTCCTACATACAAGTTTTGAAGTCAGAACATCTGATGTCTTGGCTAGACTCTGTCACTGATCTACTCTGCCATCATAACTCTATTTAATTTCCCACATTTTAGCCAGTTTGTTTATAAATTCATTGGCCCAACAGCTATTTATCCATATATATGGACTCCAACATGTCTCTGAATGTGGATGAGGCCACTAGATACTGTTATAATGATCCATTACTCTTTTGAGGTCAGATTGGTTGACCTAATGGACATTCTGAGCCATCAGTGCAATGAATAATGACTGCTTCATAACAATCATCACCAGTTTGCAACAGATTTTTTAAGAATAAAAGAGGTTAAATTCATAGCAAATATTATCTACATAAAACAATGTGACCAGCACTACTTGATAATTTTCATTGCTCGTCTCTCCAATGTACTGATGGAATCATTATATTTGCAAAACTGTTGCTGGCATTTTCCTTTGCTATCTCTGACAAGCTCTTTTGTGTCAATGCCATTACTTCTCAGGGATGCACAACCAGTGTTTCCTTTTCTGGAAAGCATGTTTCTAATGCACTCTTTGATGTATCCAATGATAGTGTCATGAATACTGACACATCACACCACTTCAGCAGTGGAAGCTACATCTGTCTTAAAGTTTTGTCCAACACTTTTTGACATTCTCCCTCCCAGTGGTGGTTTCAGATTTTTTGCTTTCAATTTTTCCCAGGGATGCATCTAGTAAGGAGGTTTGGGTTTTGGGTTTTTTTAAATAATTTTAATTTTTTTTTTTATTTATTTTTATTTTTATTTTTATTTTTATTTTTATTTTTATTTTTATTTTTATTTTTATTTTTATTTTTATTTTTATTTTTATTTTTATTTTTATTTTTATTTTTATTTTTATTTTTATTTTTATTTTTATTTTTATTTTTTTAATTATGTTGGCTTGATGCTTTGATTGCATACCATTGACAGAGGCGAAAGGTGCTCTTGTGGTTCGCTCATAGCCTGGTTCCCTCCTAGAAGTCTATCCCTATCCAGGCAACTGACTCAGGAGATAAGGAAGGATAGATGTTTAGAAACTAAATTTAAAGATGTTGAACAGTCAGTGCCTATTATAAAAAATTCATTTGTTTTACAGCTTTTCTATAAATCAAGGGGATATCTTTCCCATTTTAGAACCTGTAAAATTGTTTAGATAATATAAGTTCTTACGTGCCTCAGGCAAACAGGTGAAATCAAGTAATATTTTCCTCAAAATTTTGAAATTCTCATAGGAATGAGACTGAACACACATATAAAATGGTTACATATGTATGATGCATGCAGGACAGCTATCTCTTTGTCAAGTTAGCATTGTACTGAGATTTCTGTAAACCAGGGATCTTGTTTTACTGACTTTTTTGCTTTATCAGTGAGTGTTTCCCATTTTTGTTGTATAAACTTTCTACAGAAAATGGGATGTAAAAGCAATAGAAGAGATAGTTAAGCTGTGATTGCCTAAAACTGGAGTTCTCTGTTCCTCTGCTGTTTTCTTATGTGGCTGTGGAGCAGACAATTCTTTACCTTCTGCATCTCCAAAACTCACTAGAACCTCACTCTTGTGAGGTTGAATCAGCAGAAAACTGACAGACCCTCAGGCAGACATGTCCAAAGGAAGACTCAAGTGTCAGGCTCCTGTCCCACCTGCTGCAGCCATTGGGACAATATTTCACAGGTCTGCATTGCTTGTTCCGTCCTTCCATGTGTCGACACAGCCAGGCAACCTGCCATTGAGCTGTGGCTTTTGTGGAGTCAGGGGTCACAGGGAAAGCTTGTGGATCTGTGCTGCAGAGGAGGTTGGGTGTCCAAACAAAAGGAGAAACCTGAGTTATACCCAGTCCCCAATTGCAGTAAAGTTCATGCCTCTGCACTGATAACCTGCTGGGTTTCACATGTTAGGAGATAAGAAAGGTGAGATTATTTTTTCTCCTAGAGTGTATCAATAGTAACATTTTTTTCTGTGCCTTAAAAAGGTGGGGAGAATTGACGGTTGCAGGACTGTGGGAAGAAGCAGCACCTGGGTCTGTTGATCACCATTTACTACAAGGCTGAAGGATGTTCTGGTTCTGCTGGCTTGTTATGTAGATAAAGGCTGTTTTATTCTCAAATGCACAATGAGGCAGTACGCCGGGTAAAAAGTATAGCTGTAGGTATATTCACACTAGGAACACAGCACAGAGGGCTCAAAATTAACCACTAGAGCTGACTATGAAAGCAATACCTGCTGCTCCAGCTACTGAAGATAAGACATTTATAACTGAGGTCCAGGGTTGCACTAATGCAACTTATATCAACACCACTAAAAAATATGAATTGCACTCCATCAGGCATCTGCATCAAGCTGAGTAAGGTTGCATGTCTTTACATCACACAACTCATCACATGATAGAAATACGCCTTAGAAAACTCTTAATAAGAAAGTCTACCTAGCTACGAGAAACTTGCCCTACAGCTCTCCTGGAATGGTCATCACTACCAGCGTCACTCACTACTAAGCATCCCTCTGTGAGCCTGAACCACAAAGTATGTTAGTTACGGTTCCCAACTGTGGTAATTGGTTCTTATTTTAAGCTATTTCAAGTCTTGTGTTATTTTCCTTTCAACAGACCATCCTGATTTAAACCTAGTATCACCCAAAATAGCGGGCAGACACCAGCAGCACTAAGGAAAGTGACAGAGTTCTCTGAAGGTTACTTTAAAACTTGTGCAAGTACTGATCATCTCTCTTGGACCACCCCAGGACTTATAGGGTCTGTCCTGTTCACCCTGCTCCAAAACTGGAATGGAACAGCTAATAATTGCACTCTGTATTTAGAAACAATCCTGCCCATGTAATTTCTGCCACTTTTCCCTCTCATCCTTTTCTCTGCCACAGCATTTATACGAAGACAGGATCTTCATTTCAGAGGAGTCCATCTGCTCTGGCTGCTCATTCTCTTCCTGAAGTTATAAACCTCTATTTGCAACATCATAATCCTCTCACCACAGCAGCCTGTGGTGAGGTCACAAGTGGAGGATTGTGACTTCAGGTGGGGAAATGAGCAGCGGGAGCAGATGAACTGTTAAGAAGTAAAGATTCCATTTTCATTGCAGATGTCCTTTGCATTAAAGAATGAGGCTAGGAAATAGCAGGCAAGGGAGGACACTGAAGCAGAAAACTGTGCACACAGAAAGCATATTCAAATGCTTTAAACAGTTGCAGACAGTGAACTATCTCTTGGAAGAGCAATATCTTGAGATGTAAAACAATTAGCTTCTTCCAGTCATACTGATAATTAAGGAAGAAAAAAACAAAACAAAACCCCAACCCTTCCTAAGAAACCCTCTTCTCTTCTCTTCTCTTCTCTTCTCTTCTCTTCTCTTCTCTTCTCTTCTCTTCTCTTCTCTTCTCTTCTCTTCTCTTCTCTTCTCTTCTCTTTTCTTCTCTTCTCTTCTCTTTCCTTCTCTTCCCTTCCCTTCTCTTCCCTTCCCTTCCCTTCCCTTCCCTTCCCTTCCCTTCCCTTCCCTTCCCTTCCCTGTTACTATCAGGTCCCTGATTGCTTATTTTCAGTTGTTTCATATGTATTTTTGTAAATGGAAATAGTTTTTCTGAGTAGGAAAAGCTCACAGTTGGATTTTCAAAAGATTGAACAGTGTAAATACAAAATTCATGGGAACTAGGCCTTTAATATTCTTTGTCTGTCTTGCCTGCCTTCTTTCTCCATCATGCAGGTCTAAACTAAACCCAGAGTGATTTTAACTCAGCAGAGGTGTGTCGTGCTTACTGTGGTGCACTCCAAACGCAGTCCTCCCATTTTGCACAAGCAATCTGCTGCTCAAAGGGAGGCAGGTGTCTCTTGCACGAGCAAGCTACAGACTGCAGTGTTCACAAACACCAGCACACACACACACATAGAAATTGCAAGTCCAAAGGAGTTGGACAGGAGGCCAAACCCCCTCTGACAGTAAGGTCAGCACTTAACTGGTTCTCCATGTTATTACTCAAGGATGAGTGGATCTGAAACATGAGATTCAAGCACCATAAAATGTCACCTGGGATGTTTAGTTAATCGTCTCCTGATACAAGGTGCAGAGAGAACCCTACTTGCCAGAGTGCTACGTGTGAATTCAGTGGTCTGGAGAAGGGTTGCAGCAGGGATATCATGTTGGGAAGTGTCTCTGACTGTTTTGACTTGAAAAAATGAGAGGGAGGAGTGGGCCAGAGAACATCTGACATTTTTCCCCAACTCTTTTAAATACAAGATACATTACCTCTGGCGAAAAGTCACCCTGCCTATGTGAGTCTTGACATACTCCCTGACAGGAGAGGGTGACATGGCTGTTTGACATTCAGGGCTACAAGGTTGTTGGGCTGTAATCTCTAGTTAAAATTGAATCTTGTACAATGCACCCTTCCAGGACAGCCAGGTTCCTGATAATTATTTGAATGCTTTATTCAGATTTTATTTTCCCAGTGAAGAGAAGGGTTAGTCGAATTTCTAGTTCATCACTGGTTGCAGATTAGGGGAGGGTGATTTTTTTACTTCTTCTTTAATGGTTAGTGTGACAGAGCCAAATAACGGAACCAAATAAATCTGTGGGAAATTTTTTGTTTGATTGTTAAGAAATATCCTCTGTAAACTCAGGGAGAAAGAAATTTTATGTTAACACACTTTTCAATAATCCACTGCAACTGAAGAAAATAACTTTTTAATTAATCATAGTTTGTTAATTTCCTTGTTCTTATGATATAAGGAAGAAGAGAATGCTATACAGATGCCACAGTCTATAACAACAGGAATATCTTAGAAGGAAGGGAAGGTCAAATTCGCTTAAGCAAACAGCTAAGGCAAAGAAGCAGATTTAAACTTTACATTAAGACCTGGTGTGTTTGTCATTGTCATTGTCATTTGATGATGGTTTATACGTATACATACTATATATATATATGGTATAAAGAAAAGCTTAAAAGGAAGACAGGTCTGAATAATTCCTTAGGCGCCACATGTTACGCATCTTTGCAGCAACAAATTTGTACGGAAAAAAGTAAGACCTTCAGACCAAGCCACTCATATCAATTACTGAGAGAGCTAAGGATCTTGTCATGAGATTTTTGTCGTCACAATACAAGCCTGTTCAAATGGTTAGAGACCTAACGATCTGAATCTTAAAAGGTTAGTGACAGAGAGGGACTAGGTGGGTATTAAAACAACATTCAAGGGATGGAAGACACTGATGGCCCTTGGTGTTGCTTGTCAGCCTGTATGTGACACAATATTGGTTATCTTAAACATAACACCTGTGAAGGTGGAATCTACATTTGTTTAAGTGGTAGATAATGAATGCTGTTTCTTGACTACAGCTTTCCAAACACGCTAGCATAGGCAATGCTCCAGTGGTGTATGTTTCGAAGATCTCAATGATGGGCAATATACATTGAACAGCAGGAAATACTGAGCTTAAAGGACACACCAAAGTCCTAGAGGCATCCATAAAGGTAGATTCGATCCCTTTATACCACTTGAGTGACTTAAAGGAGAAATAAAGGAAGGAGAAATGACTCCTTAAAAAAGCCACTATGTAAAGAAATCCACTTTCAGTAGAAATATTCATTAAAAGTCTTGCAACAGCCTTAGCTTCGGCATATGGAAGTTCCAAATAAATGAGCAAGAAGGAAGGAGATGATGTGGAAAGACTATCATTCAGCTTTTCTCTCTGCCCCAAGGTTTCTAACAGTCAAAAGAAAGAAAAACATAAAGCAGCTCAAATTGGTGTGAAGGCTCGTGAAGACTAAATATCTCTTGATTACCATGAGTACCAAAACTCCCTCTTTTCTTCATCCTTTGATCCATGAATGAAAGATCAAGCTCAGAATTTAGTTTTTCTTTCAGTTGTCCTGAACAAGCAACAAATATGTCACATAAACAACTCACAAGTTCTTCCTTTCTGTGTTGTGCCCTTGCAGTAATGTGCTTTCCTTCTTATTTTTTTTATCTTACGAAAAAGAACCGAACTCCCCTTTTCTTCCCTTTCTAAAATCTGCATTGATTTACAATATAAATCTGATATGTTTAGAAATAGAAATTAAAAACTAATCTTTGTATCTGAAAGAGTATATCTGATGTGCTGGTCCCTGCAAAGGGATCCCAAGTCACTGGAAAAGTTTTTTCCCAATTTTTTTTGGAAAATGCCACCAAGGTGGCCTTTCCAATGCAGGTTGTCATTGCTGTGTCAGTAAAAGTTTCTTCTTTCTTTCTGATATACGTGCAGCACTTAAATTAATATTGACAGTGACATTTGAAATGCTATATCTCTTTTCCTCAGCTGGAACTGTGCTGGCAGTTCCTCCTGTGGATAGTTTTGCAGAAAACTTGATGAAAGCCCTGTAAACTTTCTAATTTTTTTGACACAGAGTCTGCAAGACACACACACACACATGCACATCCTTCTTTTATAATGAAGCTATTTTTCTCACTTACAGAACAGCGAGTTACCAAAATCAACAAAATCTGAGTCACAAAGCAATAAGTTCACAGGACATTTTCTTCTGCCTCACCAGGGTATTTTTTATGGGAAATCTTCGAAGTAACTGATTTTTTGTTTCTTTAGTGTCCGTTCTATGAGTATAGGTGAATATCAGGACATGCTTGTAAGAGTAAATGCCCAACAGTACACACACCCTTTCAGATTTCATGCGAAAGGCACTTTCTACAAAAAATGAAGTAATCCATCATGTTCAGAATCACTGTTTGAAATCCCTGAATATTTCACTGACGGAACAGAAGATGGCTTTTAAAAATGAATCAAAACATGAAAATAAAGACCTGAAGGTGATCTAGAAATGCAGGTATAAGAGTTAGGCTCTTAATTCTATTTGGTCTTCAAAAGTGTTTTCATAATTTTGTAAATCCTACTAAGTGCCTATTTTCACCTTTGGAACCTAAATGTATCTGTAAATCTGACTGCTAAGACCTACTTCTTACCGTAAGCTGAAAAACTGCCTTTTCTGTTGTACAATTACTTCCATTTCAATCCATGAAGGGGGAAACACAGGTTCCTAAATCTGTCACTGATACACATCTGAGCTTACATGTCAGACTTGGGTGACACTTTAAACAAAAATGAGGAACTCCGATGGTAGGGGGGGAAAGAAAGGAAAATAAAAGAAAATGAAAAAGAAAAAAAGAAAGAAAAAGAAATACAACTGCAGGAAGATTTTTTCTTTTACAGGTCAAGTGATCATATTTTTTTAGAAATGCGTGTCTGTCTATTAATCTACCTCTTCATAGACATTTATGGACTGCCTGATGCAGTGATGACAAAATATTTAATTCCTAGGTTTTATAAAATTGTTACATGATAAAAGGAGTGAGAATGCATTATTTACCCCTTTGAGGGACAAGCAGCCATGCAAACTCGTCTCTCGTAAGACATGAGAAAATCAGTGTTGAGACCCAAATTTTATTAATGTCCTACTTTCAGGAAAATCTTCAGTCAGAGCTCATCCCTTGTTAGAGATTGCCACAAAGCTGTAGGAGACCAGGAATCACATGCTCCATCACCAGGGGATAATATAATTTTTGTCTGTTTGAGGTTGTTCAGTATTGTTGACTTATGTTTTCAGAGCAGGCAGGGCAGTCAGAACCAACGTGCTTTGTCCTCTGCTTCTGTAATGTATCTCAAGAAGGTTTTGTAAGGGTCTTTCTGATTAGTATCACTCAAGTTAACATACTTACTTGGCAAACAAATCATCTGTCATGACTGCCAGAGCAAATATACACCATGAATGTTTTTATGTGCATCTGCTTTCCATACCCATTCACTGGCCACGATATCAACTCCACTGGTGTCACTGGAAAGACCTTTATTGTTTGGAGCTTAGCTTATCTGTCAAGGAAACTGGGATCTTTCTCAAGGGTAAAGACATATCTAGCCTGACTTTTAAAGAAAGTTGAACAGACATCTTACAAAATCCCCCCTTCATGCCACCAACTGGGCAGGAGACTTTTCAAAGTGTTCTTGGCTTAATTAGCATTCAATGAAGCGTATTGATAGCTTTTAATCTATTCCCCTGAAACATTTTGATTCTGAAATAATTATGGATGTGAGTCAGGGTAAATATGGCACCTAACTTTACTCCCATGTGGGTAAACTGCAAACCATGGCGTATCTGGAAGAGGTTTTGTTGTTATTTTTCTTCTTTTCCTATGCAGCTCACTGTGCTTTTGAAGCACATCAATAGATTTCTTTGATTCTGGACCAGCAGTGCTAAAATACTCAATAGATGATTGAATAGGATGGGTTGGAGGGAAAGGTTTGTTAGTAGCAGCCTCAATCAAAATACAAAGATTATACAAGTAGATTTCAATAGATTTCCTCTGTTTGCCTCTAAAATTCTAAACTTTGGGGGGTCTTGCATACAAGTGTGAATTTGAGTCATTTGTTTGTCTTGGCAATATAAAAAGAGAAATCAACCACCACAAGTACGACTCTCTTTTCCATAGTTTTTCAATATTGGATCTTCCAAACCTTCTTTCGTTCTTGCTGGGCACTGTCAGATTCAGAGTTTGTCATTTCAAGTCTGTTTAAATGTTTTTCTTTTTTTGTCAGCCATTTTACAAACACACAGACACCCCCCCAAAACTAAGTTTTTCTTTTTTTGTCAGCCATTTTACAAACACACAGACACCCCCCCAAAACTAATTCACACATACACAAACACATACAAAGTACTTATCTTCATTAGCTAATCAGATTTTAGCAAAGGTTTTATCAAAGGAGGAAAAACCAAAGCCTATCCTTCTTTTCATCTCCTCCTGTTTTAACATAGTGGGGAGACAAAAGCTTTCCTGACCTCAAAGGCCTCTTTACTTGTCTTGAAAACGATATTTTTTTCAGACTGTTCTACTTAAGCTTCTCTTTAGTTATTTGCAACTTCACAATCCCATTCACAAACTGTTGCCATGGTAAATAATTATATCACAGATGAATTGTGTATGCTCCTACTTCATGGCTGGAAGAGAAATTGTAAAAGGAGAGGTGAGAAAGAGAGAGAGAGAGGAAAAAAATCAAAATCCTTTAAAATTACAGGGGAGAGAGTTGAGAAATGATTGCCTCCTCGTTAACATAATTAACTCCATGAATTATAAATTGGTATTAGAACTTCTGACAAAAGGAGTAATTATATTTACTCATGTAAAATTAAACAATACAAAAAAATAATGTGATTCACCAGAAGCTCTGTTAATATTATCATAAAATTCAGAGATCCAAACAGTTCAGATTCAGAAGTGATTTCAGCAGCATAAACTTTAGTGCTTCTTAGATCTGGATAGAGTGAACATGTTTCCTCAGTGGTTTATAATCAAACTGGCAAAGAGCACATAAAACTACCCACTCTTCAGAGAAGGGAGTACTAATATACAGAGACAGCTGCATTCCTCCTAAACAGGGACTACTCGCAGGTAACTTTTTGTTTTTGCAGGGAATTTGTGCACACACACACAGACACACACACAAAGCAAAATAAATCCTGCAGTTGATCTCTGAACTCTGGGAAAAAAAGGAGAATGTAATAGATGCAACTGTAAGGCAAGAGGTAACCTAATCCCACTGTTTTGCCTTTGATGTTACCACTCCCATAAATGTCTATTTCCTTCTGTATAATGCACACCAACTTTGTGAACAGGATACTTCTTGCCCAAATTTAGATATACAAAACTCAGGGCTTAGTCTGACGTGGTTAGACAAGTTTCCTCTGGAATTAGTGTAGACAGACAGACAGCTCAAAACAGTGATTTGGCCCATCTGAAACAGAGCTCTGTAGTGAATGGGGCTGATTGCTTTACAGAGATGTCCTCTCTGTTTTTCTCTCAACTTGAAAGACACCTTTATTTCTTTCATTTCCAAACTCCTATCTAATTTCCTACTTTTTCTCTGTATTGTAAATATCCAACTGCACTTTTTTTCTGCTTGATAGCTTAAACTGTTGGCCATGCCCCAATAATCTAATGTTTCACATTTGCTACCTGGGTTTATCTATTTATTTGTCTATCCTTCTACTTATTTATTTATTTTTCACTGTTGCCCTTATTTCTTTCCCAACAGGAAGCACTCATGCAATCCGCATGAACTGCAATGCATCATTCATGAAGTTTCACTGTAGGTCTATAAAGTAGCAATAGGATCTTCGGAGCTGTCGTGGGTTAAGTAGAAGAGAGTTAATTTTTTCTTCCTTCTCTTCATAAATAGCTAGCAAGAAGCTATGTTTTGGATTCCCGCTCAGGAGAAGCTGATAAAGACCCGATGTTTTGTTCTGCTGCCAAGGTCAGTAGACAAGCAAAGAGACACAGTCCAGCTGCTAGCCTGGGATTTGCTCTTAGGTTCAGATTGAAACCAAACTGACCAATTATTATTCCATCCCATGCATGTCATACCCAGCATACAGGTGAGGACCCTTCCGGGAGATCGCTCTCTTTTACTTCCCTTGGGCTCCGGATCACCTCGCTTAAGGTGCCTGCATTCGCTCTCCCAAGGCCTTCCCCCCCCCCTGCAGATGCCATTAGCTCTCGGCCCGGGATGCTCATTATCTCTATTCCGTGAGTTTCGGGGTCCTCCTTCTCTGGGGGGATCATTAGCTGTTTTTCCCCTGCTTCAGTCAGCTCTCAGCCTGGGACGCTTGGGCTGTTATGTCCATTCCGTGAGTGCCTCTGGGAGAGGCACACCCCCCCCTCCTCCCTTTTGGGGGAATCGTGAGTGTGGTTTCGTTAGCCAGCAACAGGCTGAGCCTTTTGGGGGGGCGGGGGGGGCAGTATCACTGTGTATCACCTATTCCCTCCCTCCTCCGGGGTCGTTGGCAGGGAGTGGGTTGGGCCTTTGGTCATCAGGTGGGGAGGGGCAGTATCCCTGTGTATTACATTGCATCTTTGTAAATAGTATTATTTCCAATATTATTGTAGTTTAGTTATTAAATTGTCCTTATCTCAACCCACGAGTCCTCTTTGCCATTTACCTCTTTAATTCTCTCCCCTATCATTGGGTGGGGGCAGGGACTGTGTGAGTGGGTGTGTGTGGTTTGACCCCCAGACAAGGGCTAACCCGCCACAGGGGCTAAAGAAGTTGGTCCACTGAGCAATAGCCAGTATGACTAAATCTCTGCAGGGGGAGAAATGGGCAGAGATGGTGCAATGTGCCAGTGTTAAGGCAGTTGCACGTTGTAATTGTTCATGGATGCGATATTTACCCAGCTTGCAAAGTTGTTTTCCCAACTCTGCCTCCAACCAGGGGTCCACAGTCTCTTTGACTCATGAAACCAGACAGATATTTTCAGCCTTAGGTGAATGATCAGCTTTGAAATCCACAACCCTCCCCCTCCTGACATATTGCATTCGGGGACTGCATTTAACTTTCAACAGGTTTTTGTATCTTGTACAAATTCTACATTCCCCTTCCTGATCAGATGTATAAAAAGAGTAGTCGTTTCACCCAAGGCTTGTCTGCATTTAGTATTTTGCTCAGGGCACTAATTTCAGTTTTCGTGTTTCTACACTATTTTTTTTTTCTCCTGCTCTCTCTTTCTCTCTTACAACTTTGTATATGCCAAATGCCTCACCTGCCAACTGTTGGGAAAAAAATCTGATTTCTATTGAATAGTGCACTTTGGAATGAAAGAAAACATTGTATAAACGAGGCTGAGGAACTCATTCACCTATGCCTATATTACTGTGAAATCAATTATGCAGGGCTCTTTCGAAAGTTACTGATTGTAGCAAATTGAATGGCCTCCATTTCAGCATAATTTGGAGAGGTTGATGTAATCAGAGACCTTACACCATGGTGAGATACAAGATTCGTGATATTCAGATGGGAAAAAGGCTGCAATGGTTAAGCTTATTCTGTACTCTCCGCTTACCGGCTGTAATGCTTTCATAAGTACAAATGAAATTGTTTTGATGAAGGCAGAGGTGGTTCTGAGGGACAGGAAAAGGGGAGAAAAAGAGAAAGGGGAGAGAAAAAAAAACACCAAAAAACCTTCAACCAACCTACATCAGGTTGTTTGAAATCAAGGTACTGCACTGCTAAGTGAGGTGGCAGTGGAATCTAATCCTGAGCATAATTGGTTGCAAATGAAACACTTTAATATGAAATCTTGTGTTGTGCCCTGGAGCTGCAGTTCAGCTTTGCATGAGTTACGTGTAAGTAGAGGTAAAATGTGTCTTTTTTTTTTTCTTTTTTGCAAATGTATATTCTATTTCTGTCGGTTGGAAATTTGTGGAGCAAAATAATTGCTCTCCAGCTTATAGGAAAAGTTATTCTGCCCTGAGAAATTTTGTCCTCCCAAAAATAATAATAAACAAGTAAATAAAGAAAACAACTCCGGAACAAGAAAAATAAGCAAACTCCCAACAAAATCCATCTCAAAATGTGAGCCTGTGGCTCAGTGTTCTGTGGTGTGTGGATGTTTATTAAACTTACGGTGATGCTATCTAATGACATTTTATTTGTACTGATAATCTTTTGATAAGAGTCACACTAAACTCAACAGGTGGAAAACAGTGGAAAGTGAAGTTGTCTGAAAAAGAAAAGGAATATTAACATTTTGTCTTCTTAATTTCTCCATGCACCGGAAAGCTTCACATTCTGAACCCAATCTGGAGGTGAATATCAAAATTTAGATTTGTTTCTCTTTTTAAAATGAAATTACATTAATTACATGGTTCAAGATAATTTTGGGATACAAAAATTAGAAGAGCTAGTTCTTGCCGTAAAATTTGGAGTGAACAGTTCAAATTACTTTCTACGGTGTTCAGGTCACTCAAGCCAGGATCCTCCGGTGCCTCTTGTCACTTTAAAAGGTGTGATCTCTGCTTTTGCTCTCCCAATCTGTAAATTACAAATAATAACAATTCATCTGCATTTTAATTTTTTTTGAGGTAGGAATTAGACCACACAATTTCCATGCAAAATGCCAAGCACATCATGACACATTCCTCTCCTTGTTGTTCAGTCCATCTACAATACCATCAATAAATGAAACTCTCATTTCTAGATTTTCCGATTTACAGCACTAAGCCAATTTTCAGTTTTTCAGACTTAATATAATTTGAGTATAGAAGCAGAAATATTGTCATAGAGAATATTGCAATGTCACCTTAAGAATATTTTTCAGTTTAATCAATCCTAAATAAATGAATAAATTCACTTGATTGTCAGTGTTCGAAAAGATAAATTGTTATTGCTTTGCTGCCTACACTTATGTTCATTTCTGAAGAAAAAAACCCTCCAAATTTAACCATAAAAATTTAAAAAGAATAATTATGATTTTTTTATATTTGTCTGAAACTGTAAACCTGAGTCTCATACATATGTCACATCAGAAATCATCATTTCATGCAGATCTCTCAGTTTAAAAAGCTTTCTCCAGTGCCCGAAGTTTTCAGCTGTTGTGAACTTGGTATCCAGCTCTTCTCTGGTACCAACAAGTTAGGAAACTCATCAATGACAGAAACATGAAATCTGGGCCTTGACCCAAAAATGTTTACCAAGTATGTTCCAAGTGTCTGGAAGTTCATAATATTTTTTTATAGGATTCATATATATACTCAGTTAAATTTACCATAGGGTAAAACAAAGCTGCCTATGTTCATATTCCTACCTATGGAAAAAGGAAAATTGACTTCCTAATGGGCACTTTAAGTCTCTTTCTTTTCGTGACAAATTTACTCTGCACTATAGGTGGCTGCAATGTCTTCTCAGGGATGAAAAATTAAGAAATCTGAATTTTATTTAATACAATGTGCACCCTGACTGTATATTTCGTCCAAAATGTAAAAAGAGAAAAAGCATGGAAACGTTATTGATTATTGACTGAGATTATATGCAAGTGTAACTAAATTATATCAGGCTGATAGGGAGTTTGACAGAAAGGAGCCACAGAATCTTCCCTAGTCTTTATATGTAGAAACTAGAAGACTAAATCTGTTGTTTATCCAGATCCTTTACATTTATGATTTTAAAGCTGTAGGTATTTACTCCGAATAGGTGATTTTTGGAAACTAGCACAATTCTAAGGATGAAATTCCCTGAAATACACTGTATGTCACCATAGGCTAACTGGCAGCTTGCTGCCACAATAGCATTGCAATATCTTTATGGGGAGGAAGTAATATAGATTTCATTCAAATGCAAAGTATCCAGAGAAGCATCTAAAGCAAGCTTTTAAGTTTCTAAATACATTGACTTTGAAATTATCTGTTTCAAATCTGAAGAAATATTTGTATGTCCAAAATAACATGTTCTAGACAAGTTGCTCAAATAATAGGTACTGCCTCTTCCTACAAACAGTTTTGCCTCAGCAGCTGAAGCTTAATTCTATCTGCATCTGTCTTGTTGTCTTCTTAGCTAAATTCTTCTCCAAACATCTCAAAATATGGTCCACTTTATTTTGCTCTTCTATTTTCTTCACTAAAAGACAAAACCAGAAATCTGCCCATAACTTTCGGTTACAACTAGTTCTCCAACTTTGCTCTTAGTCCTCATGGCATGTGAGGAAAGAGAAAATTAAGAGGTTACAGCCTAACTGAGCAATTACATACTCCAAATACAATTGATTAGCAGATGTACAATGAACCAACTACAACACAGAATTCTTGTTAACTTCTTCAGCCTATATACCTTGAGCAATCCACATAGTTCATAAGTGGAGAAACAGCTAAGCCACCTATCCCTACTGGCTGAAAGATTTTTTTGAAAATATTTCTCATTTGCCTGAATTTCACTCTGCTGTTAATGTGAAAGGAGATGGGGGTAGAAGGGAGGAAAGAACAAAAAAACCCTGCAGATAAAATTAGAAATTTACAAGGGGGGATTTAACTATAAAAGAAGGGAAAAAAATTCAATATAACCCAAAGAAAAGCACGTCTCTTGAAAATAAATATCTCCCAAGCTCATAAACAGTGAGGCCAATGGTCATGAATGTAGCAGATGTTTATTGCCTCGTGCACCCTCTGCTACTTTGGGATAATCACTTAAATATCGCCAAATCCAGTTTGAATTTAAATTAGCTTCATATTTTCTTTCATGATTATTTCATTAAAAAAATCATATGATTAGCCAATTAAGCAGAGAGGGAGAAGGGGAAAAAAAAAAAAAAAAGAAAAAAAAACAGTAGGAGAGCAATAGCCTTTAATATTTTCAATTAAGATGCAGTGCCACCAATAAAAGAGGCTTACATTTTCATTTTATGGGCACCTATGGAGAGCATTATGACACAAATGACTCAGAGCAAGGTAATCGTTTCAAAATATATTGTAGTGGAAGACTGTAAACAGTGCAGTGTATTAGCTTAGGTGGCATGTGATGAAAATATCAAGTTTCCAGAACTGCATTCAGTATTGGTTTCAATATTTCTTACGGCATGTATTTGCAATGCATGTCTTCTTTTATGGGAAAGAAAGCAATGTCCTTATGGAGAGCAAAGCCTACTGCCAGGGAGGAGGCTGCTTCTTGAGCTGTGCTCACCTGCCATGCTGGCTTTTGATCTCGACCCAGATACACCAGGCTGAGACACCAAGCTGTGGAACAGGTTTCCGACACTTTGCAGTCTCATCAAAAAGCTTGAGGCTGGTGCAAATGAGCCATGTACAGAGGGGGAAATCACATCTTTATCAACAAAATGTCAGCTAGGAGCCACTATCACTGCCCATACTAAACTCAAAGAAAAAAATGAGTTTATCGGATATCCTTCCATCCCTAAAGCCCAATCAGAACCTCCATTATCTTCTTTATAGTAACATCCAAGAAAGTGTGTTAATACCAGAAGCATTGGGTTCGAGCTTTAGCAAGAGATAGTCACTTCAGTAAAGTCCAGTAAGTGATTTGATCTTTATGAAGGTCTTTTCCTAGTTTAAAGATATTTATCACTTTAGAATTTTAACTTTTTTTTTTTTTTAACTTAAAATAGGATAGTATGCATACTGACTTCCTCTGACAAAATCCTTTTCTTTCTTTCTTTTTTCCCCTCACTTTTGGAACTCCACAGTTTTCCCTTTATAGAAAAGAGTTTGCAAAATACAAAAAGGGATAGATCTGCTTGGCTAATACTTCACTAAATAATCTCCCACTACCTTGCTGACAGGAAAACCATGCCAAGCCTGTTACTTTTTACTTGCAATTTCCCTATGAGGTAGCTTCACGTGACATTCATTTTAGCAAAAGTTTTAACTTGAGACTACCAGGACACTTGCTTGATCTTATCAGTCTCCT
This sequence comes from Pterocles orientalis, assembly GCA_011057875.1. Lineage (NCBI taxonomy): Eukaryota > Metazoa > Chordata > Aves > Pterocliformes > Pteroclidae > Pterocles > Pterocles orientalis. The sequence continues at coordinate 1,558,441 of WKFP01015331.1, read as the reverse complement.
CTTTTTAATTAAAATATTAAAACAGGTGTACAGTGATACATAGAAAAGCAGCTTTGGGTGCACCTTCCTTGCTAAAGGAAAATAAAGATGTCAGGTGAAGGAACACGCACCTCCTTAGGAGTGTGGATAAAGCAATATCTGGGACGGAAGTCTGAAATAAAAAGGTTGTTAGAGATTGATGAATTTGGAGAGTGAAGAGGACAAAGCAGCTCTGGTGTTGTTTTGCACATGCCTAGTAAGAAGACTTGCTACTTCCTTCCTGTATATGTAACCTCCACCTCCCAAGGGAAATTTTGGAGAACTAACTTCCTTTTGCTGACTAGTGTCCATGAATTTCTCACTGCAATATTGTTCCTCCTTTTTAAAATGTAACCAAAGGTGAGGATGTCTTTGAATGCAAATGGTAGATGAAATTTAGCATCTGACAGATGAGAATCATCATAGGTTTTCTGTTATTTTGCCAAGAAGTTCACATTTATGACCAGCATTTCTGAAGCCCAAATATTTGAACTGGAGATCAAATTCTGTTGAATTACTTAACTGAACATTAAAATGTCATCTTTTCAATATAATGAGTAGAAATTGTATGATTTTGGATCAAAAGGTAATTGTCATGATTAGGGTGGAATGACAGTGGAGAACTTCACAGTCTCCTGAGTCCCGCTGTCAGCTTAGATGTTTTTCAGCAATGTATTCTATAATGGAAGCCGTATTTATGTATTTTACACTTCCTAGCAAAAAAAAAATAAATAAATTTGCTAAATTCTTTTACTCTGGTGTTTTACTACAGATTAGCTGGTCAGATGGCAGCAGATGTATGCAGGCATAATCAGTGGAGATATTGGCAAATGACACCAACAAGAGGATAAGGTGTAACCGGGGGGTAACACTGTGTGCTGTTAAAATGGTTGCTTCATTAAATTGCAGATGTGAGTTCTTAATAATGGTTTTGGATGGTGTTTAATATTCAAATTTGCAGGAATGGTTTAGTTTCATATTCAAATGAAAATCAAGTCCTTTTTTTTTTGCCTTATATATGTACTCGTTTAGATGCAGCAAATGGAAATGCTGCTATGGGAAAATCTGACCTCAGACCTTCAAAATGGTGGCAAATCCATGAGCAGAGAGGTTGATGATATGAATTGCCTTTTTAGTCAGCTTCGAAGTATGTGGAAATTTTCACATCAGCAGTCCCATAATTCAAGCTGAAAGAAGTTGATTTTTAATACATCCGAATACAACCCAGTAAGCATGCCTCTCAGACAGATTCTTTGAGGGAAGAATGTAATGGTCAAGGAAAATAATAGTGGCGAGGGATTTGCATGCGGTAGAGAGTAAGGGGAATATTCTCAGTGTTTGACCCTGAGCTTGGTTAAACATCATCAGGTGTTAAACCATTTGATTCTAAGGGAAAGGGTTCAAGGAACAGGGTAAAGCTAAAGCATCAGTGACAAAGGTACATGCTTGTCAAGGATATAATTCAGAAGCAGGCACTAAACATAATTACTGAGTGACATATGCATTGTTTCAGTACAGGGAATGAAAATAAAGAAGAGACATTAATCAGAATGATAATCAGTCAATGATGCAATAATGGTGATCTAGCTGTACTTAGTGAGAACACCTCATATCCAGGAAAATATCCAGGTACTCACCATTTTCATACTGATTATATAATGAAAAATGAGGGTAATGATTCAGGTTTGGCAGACACAGGGTTCTCCTGTGCTGAGAAACTAATAAATGAACACTAAATCTTGATATACTTATCACATTGGGGCTGTCAGGAGTGCACAATCTTTTCCAGAAAAGTTTCCTTGATCATTCAGTGCACCACAGTTTACTTTTCCCACTTGACTAGCACTTTAATAGCATAAAAATACTTAGGACTACATTAACACTTCATTTGGATATTATGTTTCTGATACGCTCAAATAGTACCTCTTTTCAATAGCAGAGGGTGCCTTAATTAAGAGGGGTCAGACTCTAATTTGGGCGGTGCTACTTGCACTATAGGGACACACTGTAGTCCCTTATATGCTCCTTGAATTTAGATTTCAGCATAGGCGTTTTACCAGTTGGATTGAATCTGGGTGGATTTTTTTAATCTCTCTACCTGCTCTACATATGGAATGAGAAGAGTTGTTAGGTGCTTCAGCAACTGATGAGAATTAAATTGCTACCCTCTTCCTCCAAGCTGGAAGGAAGCACTGTAGTTGCTGCAGCCACAGAAAGTGTTTCCTTTTTGGAAAGCTCAGTTATCAGAATTTAGACATAAATGTCTTAACTTTCTCTGAAACATTATGTCATCACTTGAAAATATTTTTTTGTCTTTTTTTTTTCATAATGGCAACAACAAAGCTGAAAATGAATGGTCATTTGCAGGTAGTCATAAATGAAAATACCCATTTATAAGCTAACTTATAAATAGTTTTGAGCATATACATAAAATTTAAGAGCTACCACACCCTCTAAGTACAAACCTATTTTCTATGCAGCATCTTTGTGAGTCTTTGGATTTTAGGGGTTTTTTGTTGTTGTTGTTACTGGTTTTAGTGGTCGCTTGGTTGGTTTTGTGGAAGAAAAAGAATATACCACAAGACCTGTCAAGTTTCTTGCACTTCCAAGAAAATATAGTTACTATATTCCTACTCTGTTACAGCATCTAATGCTCTGGATGAATGTGTCCTTATGCAAAGGACCAAAAGAAAGTTCAGAGACATTTTCCAGTCTTTCACTGCCTAAACTATTCTGGAACAATAGAGCTAAGAGTCTTGATTTAAGTAGGAGTTTTGATGTTGTTTCTATGATGAATCATTCTATATACGATCCTGTGAAATAACCTGGATCAAGAACTACTTCATATTTCCATTAAAAACCTGAATGAAAACAGAATTTTCCAATGCAAAGTTTCACTCTTGGCAACTAACCAACTGTACAGCCACAGGCATGAGAATGACTGTTCAGGCAGTAGTGCATGCTGAATGGAAAAAGTAATGTAGAAACAGGAATATTTTCAAAAAATATTCAGGAATACTCAGTGTTGATAAAGTCTCAGGTGGATTTTAATCTGTGTTTGTCTGCAAACAGGGCAGGAATTTCTCTCTCCAATGATTCTTAAGGTCGTACTGTAGATGCACTTCCAGGACTGACTGTGCTATTTGTTGTAGCATGTGACCTGTAAAGTCATTAGGGGAAGGGAGGAAAATTTCAGATTTATTTACAGTGATTTACAGTTTCTCTACCAAATTCCATCCAGGAAGATTACAATCATGTAAGTGTTTATTCTCACACACAACTAAAGTGATGTACCTCTTTAATGTACCTCTTAGATATTTGATGTGGTTTTCCAGGTCACATTCACATGAACACTCCTGTACCTTTCCTTACTGTGTGCATCTGTGTGCTTGGATTAAATTAAACACAGTAAGTCTACTCCAGTTATGTGCTCCTCTTTTCATAATAATGCCACTGGAGCATCCCACATCCTCTCAGGGCACGGATCACTGCTGTGATGAAGCCATTCTTTTTTACCTCCACAACTGTTTGTTCTTAATAAAGACATTGCAGGGTTTTGTTTGGGTTATTTTTGGTTTTTGGCAAACCTTTCCAGACAATACCAATAACGCAGTGTAACATGAAAGCCATTGCCTTTAAATTCTATTTTCTTCCCCTTCAGTCCGTACCTTGGACCACATCTTTTCCCTCTTTATATTCCTCACTTGTCAACCACTTAAATACCTTGTGAGAGAATGAAGCCAACCAATTGTCCATTTGATTCCTTGGCTTATTCAGCTGCTTAAGGATGGCTTCTTTACATGGCACTTCTCATTATAGATGGAATATGCTGTTACCCACACACAAGCATGGCACCTTTGTCTCTGAAGCAATGGCACTTAAACTCCAGGAAATTTTAATAGAGTAGTCCATATTCAGCATCTCGCTCTTCTTTATCTGCTGTGAACCAGCTTTCTCTTTCGTACTGCTTTGAAACGAATAATAAAAGGGAGTTCGAGCAAGCCTGGGAACACGTGGGTATTTCTGGGCCTGGTGGAGGATGTCTCATTATGTGTTGTCGCCGTCTAGTTTTATTTCTCCCAATATGACAGACGTTTTCTTTTGTGAAATCAATAAAAAAGACAAGAAAAAATTTTGATAAAAATAGATTGTTGGTAATAATCTAAGTTTACAGAACATTTTAACCGTTTGCTGCTAGTCTAAACTTGAGACATTCACTATTAAGAAATTTAATTTGACAAAGGGACAAACTTGACCACAGATGGAACCTGTGAGGCTTCTTCGGTTTCTCACACATTACTTCATTTTTCTCCTTCATTTTCTTCCCTAACTGAATTCCAGCAACTACTCCTATCTACACTGCCTGATTCAAAACCTATCAAAGTTGATGGAAATGGTCGTATTAACTTCACTGGGCTTTAGTCCAGGTCCGGAGCCATATGGCACTTGAACCAACCTTGACCTTAGTGGAGATGAAACAAGTCACCTCCGACATCATTATCAGTAGTTTTCTACAATCCATCAGTAAGATGTGTCACATATGCAGCATGAGTGAATCCACCTTCTAAGAGAGATACTTTTGCGCTACTGGCTGGTGGCCAGTCTGGTCAGTCAATCTATTCTTCCTTTATTATATGAGAAGTTATGCATATCAGGCATTTTTTGCTCCTATTTAAAAATGACAGGCTCAGTTCTAACTTTGCATTAACTGCTCATAAAGTTCTGCAAATTTCTCTCCTTCCTTTTGTGATTAGCACATTAATGATCTTCAGATGGTTCAGAGCAATGCTGCAGAAAGTTTGGATGACTAACAGACCTTTCTATTGTCACTGCTGGGGAATGTTTAAAAAAAGGTGATGTAATTAAGAAATATTCATGCAAATTATAAAAGGAAATGAATTGTGGTTTTGAGTTAAATAGGAAAACATTAACACATTCCTCACAGCAGCATGTCCTTGCATCTTTAGTACACTCAGGTCATAAGTATGCATCTTAAGCTACCGCTGAGCCATGATTCACCTCAGTGAGTCAACTGAATAGTGTCCTAAAACAGGCAAGAATTTATAAACTGTACATCACACATGTAATGTAAAGTGATCACAATCTCTTAATCATAACAATAAAAGTTAGGAAATTTTGCCTACCTTGTGTCATCTACATACCTCTTATTGAAGGATACTTTTGCATAATGCACCTAATACAATAATAAACTTACAGGAAGTTAGTTTTTTCTTCCCACAGGTATTTTTAAGGATTCATTATTTTTCCCTGTTCAAGGTAAACAAAATTTTGAAAGTCAAAAACTCAAAAATGTCCCTGAAAATATACTGTCCTTACTACATCTACAGTAAAACCAGTAAAATGAATCAGTTTGTGTCAATCAGCTGTTCTAAATCCTTGCCTATCAGTATTAATATTTTAAGCAAAAATTCCTTTTACTTTGTTTTCTGTACAAAATTCTTTGCTTAAGAGGAACAAAGTCTACTGTTTTAGTCTACTAAATGTTGCTTTTTAAAATGATCTTTCATAGGAAAACCTATACTCCTTACAGATAGAAGTTTTGACTTTGAAAAGTAAACATATTGTATGTGAGTAAAGATATGGGAGCAGAAAACCGTAAAACCCAAACTGTTGTACCAAAAAATTCCTAATCACACTTACTGAGCAATGCTAAGGTTAGTCCTGAGCTGAAAATCTTCCAAGGATAACCAGATGTTTCAGGTAGTGATTCTCTATTCAGTAGAATTTTGATTGATCGTTTGTTTAAATCAGTACTAAACTAGCATTACAGATTAGCTATAAATGCTTTCTATAATTTGGATTAGTTTCTGCAGTTTCCCACAGCAAGCAGAGACTACACCCTGTGTCAGTGAAAGATTTCATGTTGGAGTCCAGGAGCTACTGTTCTCGTGCTTATTCTGTGCTGTTTATCTCTGAGGTAGTGCCTAATCAAACTCCAGTGGGGATGCACAGACCTTACAACCCTTACTAAACCCTTAGCATGGAAATCACCACATTACACCAATAATTATTACCTTGCAGGATTTCTATACGTGCAACGTTTTGCAGTAAACTGAGTGAAGGAGATGCCTTACAGATGAAAGGACAAAGAGAACCCAGGGAGATATTACTGACAGACTATGGTGGTCCTGTGGGCAGATTTCTCCACACTGTCAGTAGGTCTTGAACCTCACTTGACAGTGTGTACCTCCAGTCTCAGAACAATTTCATGCTGGCACAATGCCCCATCTCTTTACCAATTATTGACTTATTTATGACTTTTTTGGTTCACGTCAGACTGAATGTTACAGGTCAGACAGCTGAATGATCCTGAAGAGCTTTGAAGAGGTGTCTCCTCAGATCCCTCTGATATTCACAGCACAGATGGTTACAGTGAATTTTTTTTTATTCCCTTTCAAAATATGAATTAGGTTTTTCCTCTAATCAGGTAGCCTTTGTGTTTGTACTCGGAGCAGCATTTATTTTAGGCCACATCTAACAAATTGTTCACAGGGTGGTAGTTGTGCTTCAGAGCTTCTGCTTCCAACTTATTCTTATTGGTCATACCGGCATTGTTTCCACAAGGTTAATTGATGAGACCAAACTCAGAAATGAGGGATCAGAAACACGACGACTCTGAGATTCATGAACAATAAAAGATTATTATAAGCAGTCCTGAGATGGTGAATGTAAAATAGTATTTAAAGTTTAGAGGAGGGGAGACCAGCAGCTAAATCATGAGAACATTTTACGAATGGCATAGAAATTCCTGGACCCTTACAGCACCTATTAGGTATGTTCACATGCAAGGGGTGTGCCTGTAAACTGGTTTGGATGGTCTGTGTTTGAGGATTTCATCATAACAATATTCTCAAAAGAAAGAAACCATGTCTCTGTTAAGTGGGCATCATTTACATTTCATCACTGCTTTTGTCTTCCATTGTTTTTTTGAGGAATATTTTGGATCAATGAGGGGAATATCTGTGTGATGTTGGGAAGAGGTCCCATACTTTCATCAGAAATTTATGCATCAGTCAGAAACTGTGTAAGAAGTTTGAGGGGTCCAACCTACTGCATGGATGCCATGGGATTGTACTCTGATAAACAATTGGGATCTGTTGGCTGTAAGGCACGTGCAGAAGCTGACAGCACAAGTGTACAAAGAATCAAGAGCTTCTAGGATACATCACGTTTCCTGTGTATGTGCAGCACAGTTGATAAATGGATTGTCAGAAGGCTTGGCACATCTGGAAAGCCTTTGGACCTACAGCACCTGTGCATGCAATCTTGTAGTGTTTGTGTACTGAAGATAGGTGCCTGCAAGGCACATCTGTATTGTGCAAGCTTCATAAAATTGATTAGTGTGTCCACAGTGACGTGCTGGCCAGCACTCCAGCTACCCAATTGCCTGTTCCAAACAATTACTCTGTCAGAACTAAGTCTTCATGTTTTGTTTGTTTGTTTGCTTGCGTGTTTGTTTCTTTTCCCCTCCTTGAGAATGTGTCTGAGAAATTCAGTCAAATGGTAGCCCTACTTTAGGGGAATCTGGCACCAAAGCCTGAATTCACCATTGCTGTAAGGATCTCATGTGACCTTGACTAAGTCATTTCTTCTCTTTGTTCCTCAGCTTCTATCTGTAAAATAGAGATAAATGCATTTCCATACCTCATGGGGGCCTGCTAAAATGCATTCATTACCAAGAAGTATGTTTTATCTCCAATTTACACATTTTTTCTCTGCTGTCCTTCCTAGAAATCTGATTGTCCAACCAGTCCCAATATAAACCTTCTTGCTTCTGAGCAGAAGCCAGGATCTACCTATTAAACTTCTTAGAACTGCCTATTGCATATTTTTCCTCTCTGAAACCACCAGTACTACTCTTTCTATATACAGAATTGTGGATTGAACAGGAAGTTTTCTTACACATATTTTTTTCATTATTTTCAAGATTATTGTATTTTAGTTATTAATTTTTTCTTATCTCAACCCAAGAGTCTCTTTTCTCTTTACCCCTTTAGTTGTCTCCCCCACACCTGGGAAGGGAGAGGGGAGAGGGTGGGCAAGTGGTAGTTGTGTTTTGCTGCCAGGCAGTGTAAAACTACAACATGGGCCAAAAAGTATTTGTATTTCTGTGATGCAGTAGCTGGGACAAGAGATTTAGTTGCTTTTTTAGAAAGAAGTCACCTTTGCTTTCGTCAGTGAGGTCAAAAAGATCTGAGCAAAGCAAGGATCAAAACAAAATAACCTTTTCCGAGGAACGTGTTTGTGGTGAACATGCAGCTAGGGTCTTTTCTGCTACTGAACTCCCCCACAAAAAGCTGAAACATGGCAAACGTTGCCTTGAGCAGTGGTGAAGAGCTGAAGAGTGGAAGAGACACCAGAGGTAGGAGGAGGTCAATGGGGACAGTGTCTGCAGCATCTCTGAGAACTTGATTTACACAGACCTATTTTATCAAGCATAGCTCTGTAGGCATGGGAACATACTGTAGATCACTACTGCCATCACTTCCTTTGACTGCCCTTTAGGGTGAAGAAACTGACCAGTCCCAAACGTAGAGTTTGGATAGAGAACTGTTAGTAGAGTATAAATCCCAAAGGAGAATAGCTAGGGTCAATTTTCTCATCAATGACTAAAAACCAAAGCAGGACTGAGTTTAAGACTGTGGCCCATGAATGTGCCGAGGAAATATCACTTACAGTTTCTTCATTGATGAGTTTTTCCTGAGCTGCTGGTTCATTCACTCAATATTTTTTTTCCCTTTAAAATAGTTCTGCAAGTTTGGTCACTGTTTCACACTGCTTACAACTGGGTAGCATTTTTGTTCACAATATTCATACAGTGCAAGTCAGTTTTATTTTTTTAAGGGTGAAAAGAGTTTTGCTACAGTTTTTCATATTTTATTTTCTTTCCAATAAGAAACTTCATATGAAAAATTGTAGCTTCTTTTTATCTACCACAAAGTACCCAGGAACAAGTAAATACCATGAAGACCATGTGACATGTTTCTCCGATCTGTTTTAGTCATCTACACACTATTGAAGCTGCACAGCTTTGTGCCAGCAGTTATTCACATAAAAATGTGGGAATTTCAATTGAGAAGAACCTCAAAACAATTAACTGTATTAAAAAAAATTAAAATACAACAATCCACCTAGATTTTTAGTCTAAAAATTCTGCCACACATGGAATATCTTTTATTCCTACCACTGAACTTGTCTACTGGTTAAAATATGTTGCTATAGCAGTCAAAATCTTTCTGTTTGCAGAGTACTGCAGCAATAATTTGTTGTGGTAAATTCAGTACTATTTTAAAGCCCATGTCCATTTTTTCCAGTGTGTATGTCTGCTGGTTTCTGTTATGATGGAATATATGCATCTATCTTATGTGATCTGCATGATTGTTAATTATTAATTGTTCTTTCATCCTTAGTTTTGCAGGATCTTTAGTCTCATGAGTTTAAGTGGTCTTGGTCAACAGATTCCAACTGTGGGTGTTTTGAATACATCTCACACTAAACTACAGAGAAGCCAATAATTTTACATTGCATGGATGCTAAGCTTAAACAACATGGAGAAGTACTGTCCAAGTAATTAAAGAATTATACCAATACACTGCATAGGACTTAGTATAGAAAGGCCACTTGTATATTAACATTGTGTGAAGGCCTTGATAAATTCCACCTAAGTTTTCGGTACACAGTTCAGGCACTCAAGCTGGGGGGCTAGTGGCCCTAGCCACCTCCAAGGTAAGATGCAGTCCATCCAGGACCTGAAAATCCTGCAGACACCACCAGTTCTCTCAGTTTTCTGAAAAAGCAACAATGGAATTGGATAGGATAGGATAGGATAGAATAGAATAGAATAGAATAGAATAGAATAGAATAGAATAGAATAGAATAGAATAGAATAGAATAGAATAGAATAGAATAGAATAGAATAGAATAGAATAGAACAGAATGTTTCCGTTAGAAGTGACGTACAATTTAGTCTTTCTGTTTAGATATCTGGTGTGTTAAAGGGAGATGAGGTGAGCCTGGACTGGAAAGCTGGAGTTGTCATGGTGTCACCCTTTATGATTCTGAGAGGCTTAGAGTCTGAAGCTTCATCCAGGTGTGTCCTGAAATGCCTTATTGGCCAGCAGTTTGTCAGTGCTTTAATAGAGACATAGAACTTTATCAGCATTTTTGCTTCGTGGAAAATGCTTTTTTGCCAATACCACTTATCTCACAAACTTCCAGTTGTAGGAATCCCACACCCCCGCTGTCAATATGGCACAGACAATTCCATAGTGCAGTCACAAAACTTAGTGTATGAAATCTGGAGTTTACTTTTAAAGGTCAAAACTTTTTTCCGCTCTGTGGGGTTGCAAGGCCACAAATATTCTGCCAGGCTTCTGTTTCAAGACATATCACCGGACAGAGAGCCGCCCTGAATTGACTTGACTTTAGTTCTGCATCTTTGTTATGCCATGGGCTCCGCTGTATTTTCAGATGGCCTTCAGCTTCAAAGCCTATCTCCACATGACAAATCCGCAGTGTCACTTTGTTACGGCAGTCATAGAAGTGAAAATGCACATCAGATGCTCCTTAAACCATCTGTCTTGGGTAGGTGCTTTCAAACCACGTGGGGCGGAAACATCTGATTGCTGTTTGCAAAGTTCAACAGCAGCAGTGTTTGCTACACTGTACAATTCACTGTACTTGTTACCTGAACAAGACATAGCATAATGTTAAAGACTTGAAGTATATTTCTGTTGAATGTAAAAGAGGGAGGAAACAGAGAGAGAAGAAAATGCCAAAGCTCAGAATATGAGACTGAACTGTTCCATGACATCTTCTGACTGAGGGCAACTCGCTCTGTACCTATGAGGGAATAGGATGAAGAAATAAGAGTTACTAGACTATGCAACCAAAAATTACTTTTTATTGCCTTAGGTCTCCTGTCTAGCCCTTAGGTGCTCTCATTTTTCAGCCACTTGCTGCAAGAGCTGTGATCGTTTTTCTTGTCATAATGCTAGGACTCATAACTGTGTTTGAAAGCTGAACTTGTTACATCAAAACAAAAAAGGAGAGCATGCCAGAAGATAGTGTTGTTGGTGTAACTTCCATACAAAAGAGTGACAAAGCCTAGTCTTTTTTTCCCACTGGAAACGAGACCCTAGGGAAATGGTAAGACCAATGACTGACATGATTTTGACTGAGAAACAAGAAACATTTTGATATTGAAAGAGTATGTTCTATTAAAAAAGCATATGTAAAATGCCATATTTTCATAAAAATGGTTGACTGGCCAGTTGGTTGGTTTTGGTGGTGGTGGTGGTGTTGACGGTGGTTTGGTTTACTTTCTAGGGATGCATGCCGAAGGGATGATTTTTGTGTGGGTGAGGACTTGTACAAACACCTTAAAAGAATAAAAGAATAATCTGGAAGAAAAAAAAAAAGCAAATTTTGTTTTTCCTTATTTTTCTTTCTAAGGAAAATAAAGCAATATACCTCTCAATCCACTCATAAAACTCCTCCAAATATTTAAAGAAACATCCTCAATATTCTGGTAATTTGAGTGGAAATATGTTAAAATATAGATAGTCATGCTCTCTCTTGGAGCAGAGTCACAATCTCTGAGACATCAAGTGCACTAAAAACTCAGGAAGACCTATTCAGCTGGTTATGTTCATCCTCAGCAGTTTTTATTCTTTATTACCTCATCGGGCTTTCAGCCCTCTAGTCTCCCACGAATTAGATACTTTGAGGGATGTCTGCCTGTGATGGGTCAAAGAGGAGACAACAGTAAAGCATGTTGTTGATTGAATCATAGAATCATTAAGGTTGGAAAAGACCTCAGGGATGATCAAGTCCAACCGTCACCAACAGCCCCTAACCCACTAAACTGTGTTCCTAAGCACCACATCTACACGTTTCTCGAACACCTCCAGGGATGGTGACTTCGCCACTTCCCAGGGCAGCGTGTTCCAATGCCTGATCACTCTTTCAGTGAAGACATTTTTTCTAATATCCAGCTTAAACCTCCCCTGATGCAACTTGAGGACATTTCCTCTTGTCCTATCTCTGGTTACTTTAGAGAAGAGGCCAGCACCCTCCTCACTACATCCTCCTTTTATGTAGTTGTAGAAAACAATAAGGTCTCCTTTCAGCCTCCTCTAAACTAAACAACCCCAGCTCTGTCGGCCTCTCCTCATAAGACCTGTGCTACAGACCCTTCACCAGCTTCGTTGCCCTTCTCTGGACCTGCTCCAGCACGTCAGTGTCCTTTTAGTGGTGAGGGAACTAAAACTGAACCCAGTATTCAAGGTGTGGCCTCACCAGTGCCTAGTACAGAGGCACAATCACTTCCCTAGTCCTGCTGGCCACGCTATCTCTGATACAGGCCAGGATGCCGTTGGCATTCTTGGCCACCTGGGCACACTGCTGGCTCATGTTCAGTTGGCTGTCGACCAGCACCCCTAGGTCCCTCTCTGCTGGGCAGCTTTCAGCCACTCTGTCCTGAGCCTGTAGCGTTGCAGGGGGTTGTTGTGACCAAAGTGCAGGACCTGGCACTTGGCTTTACTAAACTTCATACAATTGGCCTCAGCCCATCGGTCCAGCCTGTCCAGATCCCTCTGCAAAGCCTTCCTACCCTCAAGGAGATCAACACACCTGCTCAATATGGTATCATCTGCAACCTTACCGAGGGAGCACTCAACCCCCTCATCCAGGTCATCAATAAAGATGTTAAACAGGACAGGCTCCAAAACCGATCCCTGGGGAACACCACTGGTGAGTGGCCGCCACCTGGACTTAACTCCATTCACCACGACTCTCTGGGCTCGGCCATCCAGCTAGTTTTTTGTCCAAAAAAGTGTATTCCTGTCTAAGGAATGAGCCAATAGCATTTTTAGGAGAATGCTGTGGGACACGGTGTCAAAGGCCTTGCTAAAGTCCAAGTAGATGACATCCAAGTTGAAGTCTCCCACAAGAACCAGGGGGAGCGATTGCGAGACTTCTGCCAGCTGCTTATAGAATGCCTCATCTGCTTCCTCCTGCTGGGAGGGTGGCCTGTAACACACTTCCAGCAGTATATCAACCTTGTTAACCCTTCCCCTCATTCTTACCCATAAACGCTCAAACTTATCATCACAGTCCTTGATTTCTATACAATTAAATCACTCCCTAACATATAGAGCCACCCCATCTCCTCTCCTTCCTTGCCTATCCCTTCTGAAGAGCTTATAGCTGTCCACTGCAGCACTCCAGTTATGAAACTCATCCCACCATGTTTCTGTGGTGACCACCAGGTCATAGCTTTTCTGTTGCACAATGGCCTCCAGCTCCTCTTGCTTGTTGCTCAGACTGCATGCATTAGTGTAGATGCTCTTGATTGCATAGTATAATGTTTCTAGCTAGCCAACTGTTGCATTATTTTCCATTCAATGAGCACTTGAGTGTTAGCAGATTGCCTCCAGGTTGAGTGCACAAAATGCTGTAGGTGCATTTTGTGGCTCACTGAAGGGAACGTAACTGACACTGACACTATTTGGAGCTGAGACGACAATAATACAATGAGACAGAAACAGAGTCAGGCCTGAGTGCTGGCTACTGATTCCTTTTCTCTTTTTCTTCCAGGAGTGGCCCATCTTGCACCTTGGAAGTGACTGCGTTGGAGCAATGAGTTTATCCTCAGCTGGAGTAGATTAAATTTTGTTCTCAAGTGTATCTACAGAATTTGCAGGGTCACAAAGGGAATTTTACTCAAGGAACAGCGTTTTATTACTTCTCGGTAAATGTCTTCAGAAACATCTAGGGTGAAAGACATACGGCAGCATGAGGCATTCATGTATCACGCTGTAATAGTAAAACTATGTTTGTATCAAGGATCCTGTAGCAATATCTGTATAAACAAATTGAACTTGCTTGGTGACAGGGAATATATCTGGACACGGGAACCTGATCAACTACAGCATTATAAACTTAGAACTGCCTGTGGCATATTTTTAACCTAAGACACCTAGAACTCTTCAAATTAATTCTCAGATGTGGATAAGGAGTTAGAATAATCCAGAGATGATTTCTAATGAGTAGTTCTCGTGCAATTACTTTGTTTCAGAGGATAAGCAAGTTAAGCCAACACAGGTCAGGTTCATTCTGCTGCTTTCAGTGCCTGAGAAGAATCCCATGTGCTATTCATTTACGAGGATGAACGTAGCCACTAGTGTCCCAGAGACTTGCCACAGAGATCTCACTGCACTATTGCAATGTCAGAAAAGGGCTTGGTCACCTCTGCAGCAATGTTTCTCTTCCTTGGATGAAAACACCGGATGGCTTTCACAAGATCACGTCACATTTTCTCACCTAATTCTCCTGGGTGAGGTCCCCCCTTTTAAAATCCTTGTGACAAGAAGTCCTTTGAAGAGAACGAGAAGTAGAACAAAGACCTCTGATGGTTCACCAGGACACAGAATAGGAAGTAGCAGACCCAGTTCTGAATTCAGATAAATTCCTGGGTGTGCCGTATTTTCAATGCCCAAGTGAAAGCGAGGGAAACAGCTACACTGCCTACCACAAAGAAATAGCCACCAGGTTGGCCTCATCAGAGAAAAATGTGTCACAAGAAATCCCACAACCCCTTGTAGGGTGATTCTATGAGTATTTTTGGTTCTTTAGTTTTTTGGGTTTGGGGTTTTTTTAAAGGTGATGGCCATTATTGCACCGTGAGTGATGTGGGCTGTTTTCAAGGACACAAGATTGTCCTGAGTGATAAAACAGTGAATCAAAAGGCTTGTCCTGACAAAAAAAGAAAAAAAAGAGCGAACAGACACAGAATGATCCTCCTGAAGACGGAGACATAACAGCAAGTCATCATCTAACTCTTGGTTACAAAGATTAAGGGGAATGAAATGTGTTAAACTCTAAGCTCTCCATTTAAGCTTTTAAAAGACACCTGAAATGAACCAAAAAGATAGTCACATCATAAAACGATGTGGGTAAGAGACTGAGACTTGTGAAATGTCTGTCTCCATTACCCTGACAAAGAAACCAGTGTTGTGATAAAAAGAGAAACAAAGCATAGTTTTCATGTACTTCTGCATTAATGGATCAGAAGTGAAACCGGGCTTATCTTGTTGAATTATCAAAGCAGAAAAGCAGTGAAGACAAAAAAAGGTGGAGTAGTATAATCATAAGCAGTAAAGCATGATACTTCTAAACCTCACAAAGTCATGAAATTAGCTTAAAACACTACAGATGAGTTTGAGCAGTAAATATAAACATTAAATGTTCAATTAATTTTACCAATTTCCAACCTACATCGATATGTTTCCTTTTGGCCTGGCCCACCCTATTCTTGTTTCATGACCTACCATTGCACTCTCTAGAAGCTGTAGCTCTTAATCTCACGTTAGGGCTAACAAGGCTGATATCCTGCTGGGAGTGTGTTATAGGCCACCCTCCCAGCAGGAGGAAGCAGATGAGGCATTCTATAAGCAGCTGGCAGAAGTCTCGTGATCGCTCCCACTTGTTCTTGTGGGAGACCTCAACTTGCCAGACATCTGCTGGAAATATAACACAGCAGAAAGGAAACAGTCTAGAGATTCTTGGAGTGTGTGCAAGATAACTTCCTGACACAGCTGGTAAGAGAGCTTAGCTGGGGAGGTGCCTTGCTCAACCTGCTGTTTCCAGAGAAGGACTGGTGGGAGACATGGTGGTCGGTGGTCGTCTTGGCCTTAGTGAGCACAAAATCATAGAGTTCTCGATCCTAGGTGAAGTAAGGAGAGGTGCCAGTAAAACCACTAAGATGGACTTCCAAAGCGCAGATTTCAGGCTGTTTAGGACACTGGTTGGGAGAGTCCCTTGGAAGACTGTCCTGAAGGGCAAGGGGGCCGAGGAAGGCTGGACATTCCTCAAGAGGGTGGTTTTAAAAGCACAGGAACAGGCTGTCCCCATCTGCAGAAAGACAAGGGGCCAGAGAAAACAACCAGGCTGGCTAAACAAAGAGCTTTGCTGGAACTCAAGGGAAAAAGGAGAGTCTACAATCTCTGGAAGAAGGGTTAGGCAACCCAAAAAGAGTACAGGGATCTTGCCAGGTCATGCAGAGTTAAAATTAGGAAGACAAAAGCCCAACTAGAACTCAACCTGGCTGCAGTGGTAAAAGATAATAAAAAATGCTTTTACAAATACATCAACCACAAAAGGAGAGCTTTGGAGAATCTCCATCCCTTATTGGACACAGGAGGGAACATTGTCACCAAGGATGAGGAAAAGGCTGAGGTGCTTAATGCCTTCTTTGCCTCAGTCTTCAATAGTCAGACTAGCTATCCCCAGGATATACAACTCCCTGAGCTGGCAGGCAGGGACAAAGACCAGGACAGCCTTCCCACAATCCAGGAGGAGACAGTTAATGACCTGCTGTGCCACCTGGGCACACACAAGTCTATGCGGCCAGATGGGATCCACCCAAGAGTACTGAGGGAGCTGGCAGGGGAGCTTTCCAAGCCACTCTCCATCATTTATCAACAGTCCGGGCTAACAGGGGAGGTCCCAGAAGACTGGAAACTTGCCAGTGTGACACCCATCTACAAGAAGGGCCGTAAGAAGGAACCGGGGAACTACAGGCCTGCCAGCCTGACCTCTGTACTGGGGAAGATTATGGAACGGCTCATCTTGAGTGTGCTCACACGGCATGTACAGGACACCCAGGGGATCAAGCCCAGCCAGCATAGGTTCATGATAGGAAGGTCGTGCTGGACCAACCTGATCGCTTTCTACAACCAAGTGACCCATCTAGTGGATGAGGGAAAGTCTCTGGACATTGTCTACTTGGACTTCAGCAAGGCCTTCAACAATGTGTCCTATCGTATTCTCCTAGAAAAGCTGGTGGCTCGTGGCTTAGACAGGAACACTCTTTGCTGGATAAAAAACTGGCTGGATGGTCGAGCCCAGAGAGTCGTGGTGAATGGAGTTCAGTCCAGGTGGTGGCTGGTCACCAGTGGTGTTCCCCAGGGATCAGTTTTGGGGCCTGTCCGGTTTAACATCTTTATTGATGACCTGGATGAGGGGGTTGAGTGCTCCCTCAGTCAGTTTGCTGATGACACTAAACTGAGTGGGTGTGTTGATCTCCTTGAGGGTAGGAAGGCTTTGCAGAGGGATCTGGACAGGCTGAACCGACGGGCTGAGGCCAATTGTATGAGGTTCAACAGAGCCAACTGCTGGGTCCTGCACTTTGGTCACAACAACCCCCTGCAATGCTACAGGCTTGGGGGTGAGTGGCTGCAAAGCTGCCCAGCAGAGAGGGACCTAGTCCTCAGTGCTGGTCGACAGCCAACTGAACATGAGCCAGCAGTGTGCCCAGGTGGCCAAGAAGGCCAACAGCATCCTGGCCTGTATCAGAAATAGTGTGGCCAGCAGGACTAGAGAAGTGATTGTGCCTCTGTACTAGGCACTGGTGAGGCCACACCTTGAATACTGGGGTCAGTTTTGTTCCCCTCACCAGAAGAAGGACATTGAGGTGCTGGAGCAGGTTCAGAGAAGGGCAACGAAGCTGGTGAAGGGTCTGCAGCACAAGTCTTAGGAGAAGCGGCCGAGGGAGCTGGGGTTGTTTAGTTTAGAGAAGAGGAGGCTGAAAGGAGACCTTATCACTCTCTACAACTACCTGAAAGGAGGGTGCAGTGAGGTGGGTGCTAACCTCTTCTCTAAAGTAACAAGAGACAAGACAAGAGGAAACAGCCTCAAGTTACACCAGGGAAGGTTTAGCCTGGATATTAGGAAAAATGTCTTCACTGAAAGAGTGATCAGGCATTGGAACAGGCTGCCCAGGGAAGTGGTGGAGTCACCATCCCTGGAGGTGTTCAAGAAACATGTAGATGTGGTGCTTAGGGACATGGTTTAATGAGTTAGGTGGTGTTGGTTTGGACTTGATGATCCTTGAGGTCTTTTCCAACCTTAACAATTCTGTGATTCTATGATTCTATCATAACCTCCTTGTTCTGCTACTCAGGAAGCATCCAGCTTCATCACAACAGTAAGCTGCTCTGATGCCTTCTGGAGCACAAAACCTGGCAGAATGGCTTTGTGAAATATTTTTTTAAGTGAAATAAAAGGCCTGTTTTTTTCTCTGACAAATCATTAAAAGATGAAACAAAAAGAATTTTTAGAATTTCAATTTTAATCTCAGACTGACTTTAAAAGTCACTATTTCTTTTCATATAAAAATGGAAAAATCTAATAAAAATTTAAGTCATCATGATATACTTTGGCTTTAGTAAAAATATTTCAGTTGACCCGGAACACTCAATATTTTATTTTGTGGGAATTTCAAATTGTGTGTACGTGTGTTATCTTTTTTTTTTTTGTAGTTGTTTTGATTAATATTTTCATAGAAAAGGATTTAAAGAATAAAAATTAAGGTATTTCCTTGCTAAGAAAACAAAAAACAAAAACCAAAAAACACTGAATTTCTGTCTAGAAAATGTTGTATTACACGGGTCTAACTGTAATGGACTATTGAGTTTTCAGGTAAAGAGATGTTTCCTCTCTGTGCAAGGACATGTTAATTAAAACACATCTAAAACCTCTATGTTCAGTAATTTAGAATTTCTAAATAAACACAGTATAGCCAGCATTTTAGGAAGCATTTACTTTTAAGTGAAATAGGTCATGTTGCTTTGTCACAAGGTTAAATTCTTCTCTGTACCATACCCAATGTTTTCAACCTCATTTCACACTTATGTATTTTACCCTTTGTGGCACCTTAGAGAAATACAATAAAAGAGCATCAAACAATTCAGTACTAGGAATCACTTCCTTTTAGTAGTAAGAATAACAATATTTTTAAAATAATGCTTATAAGTAGGCAGGGTGGAAAAGTTAGAGTGCGAGAAGCTGAAATTGGAAAACCATGAGTGTTAAGAATGGAATGAAAATTTTAAGAAAAAAACCTCCTTTTTACCTTATTTAGTTTCTAGTGGAACTGATTTGTGATCACTAGGGTGCCATTGTGGTGTGTTTTGTTTCACCTATATCTGCTTTAGCTTCATTATAACTGTATATTCCCCTCAAATAATTTGTATGGAAACTACTGTATGCTCAGTGTCATTCCATGTCTTTAACTCCTTGTATCCAATTGTCGTGGTTTATAAAACCACGGGGACAGTTTTTGCTAAACACCTGGTGTGCTGAGGCAGGGACAGGGAGGGTTTCACTTACCACTTAGGGTCACAAGCAAGAAACTGACACGACTTGTGAAGAGCAAGAAAACAATTGAAATTGTTAACTATTTCATCAAGAAGCAAGATATTGAAAGAGCAAAACCACATCTTAAAAAGGTACTTCTCCCACCCCTCCCTTCTTCCCAAAGCCCAAAGGCTTTGTTCTGTACCTTCTCCCCTCCTCTTCCCAGCGGCACAGGGGGGCAGGGAGTGGGGGGATGCAGTCAGTCTGCCGGTCTTTCCTCCTCACAGTCTTTCCCGGCTGCCACGTGGAGTCCCCTTCTCACGTTGAGAGTCCTTCTCCAGAACTTCTCTGGCGCGAGTCCTTTTCCACATGGGGCTACAGTCCCCTGACAACTGCCTGGCTCCGGTGTGGGGCTTCTAGTTCCAGCGTGGGGTCCTCCACAGCTGCATCTTTCTTCACCACGTGGCAGGAGAAATGCTGAGAGCATTCTCTTTCATAATTCCGACTCAGTGTCTGCATGACCGTCTCCTTCAGCATCTTCCTTCTCTCTCCGCCTTCAGGCCTTCATCGGCCCCCAGGAAAACAGACTCCCGGGCGAGCCATGGCGGAGGCTTGGGCTACAGCAGTTCAGTTTGCAGAAACCAAGCAGGCGGCTGGACAGCCAGACCGGCCCGCCCAAGCCGGGCCCTGCCCGGGGCCACATCAACCCCATTGTTCTGTGCCCCCTCTTCAATATGTCATTTGCAGAGGCACTGATTGGCTCAGTCCTGGCCTGGGGTGGGTCCAGCCTGATCTGGGACACTTCAATCAGTTCCTTATAGAGGCTAGGTGATGGTGCCCTTCCTCCACTTCCCCCACTCAGTTACCAAATATTTGAAGGGGGGGCGTGACTCATTAAGAGTCATTTATAAAGGAGCCACCACTGTAACCCCTCCCTTGCTGCCAGCAGCAGACTGGAAGCTGGGGGAACTCTTAGCAGTTGCTTAAGGAACCATTATGCCCCTCCCTGCTACCAGACAAACCCCCCCCCCACAGAACCATAACACCAATGAATTATACTTTATCCTGTAAGTATATGCCTATACATCTCTCTCTGTAGAAAAAAAAAAAAAAAAAAAAAAAAAAAAAAAAAAAAAAAAAAAAAAAGCAAACCTTACTCAAATATAAGAAATGTCAGAATTGAGGTTACCTAAGCAATATGATTTTAACTGCCTCATGTCCACATATTGAAATACATGGTCAGAACCTACTTAATTTCCACACTAACTCAAGTTGTATGAGTCACCACAGTGTCTCAACAGTTGTAGTTCCAGTTCTTTCATGTTCTTTTCCTGAGCCCTGGCCTTAATTTACCTTCACCATGTGTAGTGCATCAATGCAGCTCTAGGGAAGTACTCCTACAGCAAATAATTTCCAATCTTCTTTCATCTCCGAATCCCTGCCCCAGATCCTCCCTCCCCCTATGATCATTCCTCCTGATAAAGCGGTCTGTACTGTGCTTTTGAATCCATGAGATTCATGAGGTCCTGTCTCCTGTATCGTGCAATGAGCTTTTTGTGCCATAAGGCTGGATGTTAATACTGTGGTGTCCGGGGAACAGAGGTCAGTAAAGAATGGTCAAAGAGAGACTTTATAGAATATATCTTTCTCTTTCATTAGAAAGGAAGCATCACTAGGGACATTAACAACTAGATTTCTCTGGTGACATTCCATATTCATTTCCATAAATTAAGGAAATAATTCCAATATTTCAATTCATAGAATCATAGAATGGTTTGGGTTGGAAGGGACCTTAAAGATCACCTAGTTACAAACCCACTGCCACAGGCAGGGACACCTTACACTAGACCAGGTCGCTCAAAGCCTCATCCAACCTGGACCTGAACACTTTCAGGGATGTGTGATTTTAACTGCCTCATGTCCACATATTGAAATACATGGTATGAATAATAACTAGGTATGAAGGGGGAAGGGGACAAAATGAGCACCTCTGGGGTTGAGAGGGTTGTTCGAGGCCTCGTACCAAACTTGATGGGCAAAGAGGGTGGAGTGCAAAGGGATGGAGTACGGAAGGGGGATACTGCTGTTCTAGGGGATCCTGTATTCTCTATGAAGGTGGTGCGACAGAAAACCCAGCTGAAGTGCCTTTATACCAATGCACGCAGCCTGGGAAATAAGCAGGATGAGCTGGAAAACGTGTTGCACTTGGAAAGTTATGACCTTGTTGCTATCACGGAAACATGGTGGGATGACTCCCATAACTGGAATACCACCATTGACAGGTATCGGCTCTTCAGAAGGGATAGGCAAGGTAAGAGGGGTGGGGGAGTTGCCCTCTATGTCAAAGAGGGGATAGATTGTGAAGAGCTGTGTCTGAGGAACAGCCACGATCAGGTCAAGAGCTTATGGGTAAAAATCAAGGATCGTTCCAGTATAGGGCATCTAGTGGTTGGGGTCTTCTACGGGCCACCTGATCAGGGGGAGCCTGTTGATGAGGCCTTTTTGCTCCAGCTGCAGGAGGTGTCCTGCATGCGGGATCTTGTCCTGATGGGGGATTTCAACCACCCGGATATCTGCTGGGATAGTGGCACAGCGGGTGGCAGACAATCCGGGAGATTCCTGGAGTCTGTCGAGGACAACTTCCTGGTCCAGGTAATAGACGGACCCACTAGAGGAGAGGCCCTACTGGACCTGGTCCTCACAAATGTGGAGGAGAGCATTAGAGAGGTTAAGATTGGAGGCAGCCTGGGCTGTAGTGACCATGCTTTGGTGGAGTTTGTGATCTGGAGGAAGGTGGGCCTGGCTAAAAGCAAAGCCAGGACCCTGTGCTTCAGGAGAGCAAACTTCCGGCTGCTCAAGGAGCTACTGAGTGGGATCCCCTGGGAAACTGTCCTTAAGGGCATGGGTGCAGAACAGTGCTGGCAGCTCTTTAAGGACACCCTTTTGAGAGCGCAGCAGCTCTCCATACCCCAGCAAAAGAAGTCAAGCAGGGGAGGCAGGCGACCGTCATGGCTATGCAAGGACCTGCAGCTTAAACTGAGGGAAAAGAGGGAAATGTACAGGAAGTGGAAGAGGGGTTGTGTAGCCTGGGAGGAATACAGGGCTGTTGCCCGTGTGTGCAGAGATAGGATTAGGAAAGCCAAGGCGCAGATGGAGCTGAACTTGGCAAGGGATGTGAAAGATAACAAGAAGGGGTTCTACAGGTACTTAGGCAGGAGGAGACAGGCCAAGGAGAGTGTGGTGAAAGGTAACGGGGAGCTGGCTTCCTTAGACATAGAAAAAGCTGATGTACTTAATGAGTGCTTTGCCTCCGTCTTCACCGGTGGTCAGGCTTCTCGTATCTGACAGGACCCTGAG
>WKFP01015331.1:1500602-1524259 GCA_011057875.1 Pterocles orientalis | reverse complement strand
TTTTTTTTTTTTTTCTTTTTTTTTTCTTTTCTCCTACCCTTTCCCATCTTACCAGGAGGGGAGAGGGGAAGGGGGGGTTGTCGCGACCACGTGGTGGTGGTCCTGACCCAAGACAATTGTCCCGCATGTAACAGTGTCCCGCACATCCCTCACTTTCTGAACACAAATATCTCCAGTTCTTTTACTCTTTCTTCATAAATCGTGTTTTCTAGAACTCTGCTCATGTCCGCTGCTGCTTTCATGCTCAGTTCACTTTCTTGATGATTAAATGGTACACAGAGACACTTGCACCCCAGCTGCACCTCCTGTGTTTGGCAGGCTGCTCAGCTTCCTGAGTTGGAACCCTGTTGTCCTTCAACATTTCTCCCAGCTTCAGCTGTCTGAAAGTTAAGTGTTCGCCTTAAACGTATCACTTCGGCTCTTTCTAGGAGCCTAGACAGCCTTCAGATGGCAGAGATGGGTAGCTCCAGAGTGCTAATCATCTCACCTAGTTTAGAGATTCGTCTTCAGAAGGTTTGAGATGCCTTTTCAGACAGCAGGCTTCCCCTGTTGACTACAGTGGGGACAAGCTATGACCAGAGGCCCATCTTTTACAGGACTAGTAAGATGAATTACCCTATTAGCAGAGGAAATGAATAATGTATTTTTTTCTTACAGGTCTGCATGTCACATCTAATTTTTTGATTTCTCATAAGATGAGAACTTCACATTTTTTTGTTCTCCTCTGTTAAGGCATTAATCGCCCTTGTGATTGAGCTCATACAGTAGTTATCATTAATATATTGGGTTTTTTTAATATATATACTTTTTACAAGAGATCTCATAGCCCTCTGCCACACCTGATCAGAAATAGTGCAGGAGATATGAAGGGAAGGGACATCAGGTCAACTGGAGAAACGCAGGAACAAGCAGGAGCTCACACAGTATTTTTCTCACATTCTTATGATGCATTTTTATAATGTCACAAATCTCTGTCAAAGCACAAGTAAATAATGAAATAATAAAATGAAACAAAATAAAATAAATTATGAAGGATGCTAGCTTACCTGAAAGAACAATTTAATGAACGAAAGCATGAAGAACAATTGAAAGGCACACGACCTGACATTGGAAAAGAGAGTAGATAGTTTGGAAAATCTAGGAACATATTTGTCTATTACTCTTTTTTTTTTTTGTTGTTGTTGTTGTTAGACCTAATTTCAAACTTGTTAAGCACTGTCATAAAAAATAACCAAATGGACATTTTACTTTAAAATCCTTTCAACTGTGTGGTCATCTTCTGTTTCACAGCGCGAGGTTTTATGGGATGAGCAAAGTAAAAAGGCTGTTATGAACTCTGCACAGCACGGCAAATAACTTATTTGACAGATGGATCTACTGGTGTTTTTTTAGGGCTCATTGCAATTTGGATAAGGATGCTGTTTAAGATCTAGCACTACTTATTGCACTGTTACCATGTCATGAGAACTGCAGAATAAGAAAAATTGTCCAAGCTAAACAAATTTTCATTTTTTGGCTAAACTGTTCCCTGCCCAAGTAGTTCCCCATAGTCTGAGTCACAGTGGACAGGTGTAGGAAGGATTCTTGTACTAGTTTTCACATGGATGAAAAGAACTTATTTTGAAATAGCACATTTTGTGAAAAGTAGAGTTAAAGTTAGAAACAGGTAGCTAAAGGTAAGCCACAATGCGGAAACCATGCTTGCAGCAGAGAACCTCTGCTCATTAGATTGCTAACTCACAAACTCATTAGCTCTCTGCTCCATTTAATTTCCTGCTCATCTTTCTGTTCAACTCTCACCTATTATTTGCTCCATACACCATACCTGACTCAGAGTAGGTATAAAGCAGTTCATTTCAGTGAAACTCAACGGGGTTTAAATACAGACTTGCCCCCCTTCCCCATTTTTTTTTTCATCTACACTGTATAGAATATATATGATGGTAACAATAAAATAAAAGCAAGCAAAAAAAGCAGTCATCAACCTTTTGCGTACTTGGAAAAAATAATACGGCAGAACAGATTTGTTTCCAAATTTAGTCTTTGTGTTTTTCTTCATCAAACTTGAAACCATATTACCCTGAAATCTTTAAAACTGCAAATTGGCTAGTGTGTGAAGGACTTATGCTTATTTAGTTCAGAACTTCAGCTCTTGCTTATAACATAAAAACTTGTGTATAGTCACTGCAGTCAAAAGGATTAGTCATACACTAAAAGTGAAGCAGAGTTTGCTGCAGAAAACTTAAAATTGAAAGGAAAAACACAAGCTGCCCAAAATAATGCTAAACCTAATTTGTTGAGCTAGGACCACAAGCACCAAAAATGCCACAAACTTGTGGACACTTGTGGCCTAGAAAACTAGCTTGTGCTTGTGGATCTTCACCAAAGTTAGGTAGAATGAAGTGTATTATTACTTACATTTCATGAGATTCCAAGTAGCAGATAAGATCATTGTCCCACAGTGCTGGATTTGTTACATGGTTTACTGCTCTGAAGGGCTGAAATCATAAAATGTTGGGTAGGTAAATCAGAGGAAAGACAAGTTTCCCTATATCAGTAGGCTCCCATTTGGAGTCCCCATTTCACTGTTCTGGGGTGGAAACTTGCACAAGACTTTCAGACAGAGCAACAACCCAGCAAGCCCCAAGTCTTATTCTCACACTTTTGTTACAAAACCAACCTTTTTTGCCCAGCCTTTTCCAAAAATAAATGCAGTGGGTCCCATTCCCTTTTGACTTAATGGTGTAAAAAAGACAAGGAAAAAACCCCAACTTGCCTCTAGTTATGTACTTGGTAATTAATTTTAGGTACAATAGTTTGCCAGGGAGGTTATAGCTCCTCATCAAGAGAAAGGTATCATATTGATACTGATGTAACTCAAACCCTCAAACCAGGATTAGGTACAGAAGAGGTTCTTTTTTTTTTTTTTTTTTTTTTTTCTCCGAGCCTCAAGGAAGGACATCATTATAACTTACAGAAGAACCATGCTTTAATATTTTGGGGGGATGAGACTTTCCTGGAGCTGCTGCTGCTGTTTATACTTGTCAACCAAAGGGAAAAGTAGACAATGGTGGCAAAGGTAAGCAAGAAATAAAAATAGCACCAAATTAAGAGTAAATAAAATTATTTCCAAATCCTGTGCGGAGAGTCAGTAGTAGTCTACATCCCTAACAATGTAAGAAGCAGAAAGAAATTGGGGGGAAAAAAAAGCATGTGAGATGTAAAAAAAGAAGACTCTATAACAATTCAGCTTCATTAATGGGAGATACTGCAAGAGGGGAGTTCAGGGATTCATTATCTCAAAAATAGCAGTCCAAACTGACAGGAGTGGGTGAAAATTTCCTGACCCCATGGACTAGTGGATTTCACAGTTCCCTGTATTTGTCTTTTTAAAAGTTAGGAGGTGGGGGAAAGAAAAAGAAAAGGAATAGCCTGTTCTCTGAAGCCTTGGGGGTTTTCTGCTACTGTGGAAAGGAAGTAGAGGGAAAAAGAAGCATAAACAAGCTAGAGCTCCTGCCCACAAATAACCAATAGAGACGAAAAACACTATTACAGCTGTACAATAGTTTAAGGTCAATGTATTCCCTCTTCTAAGCCTATGAAAACCTATCCCACATAAGGTATTAAAATTCATAACACATGAAAATTAGGAACTCCTGGAAGCAGTTTCTCCTATAAGTACAAATTTTCACTGCCTACATCTCGCATTTAAAGGAAACCACCCAGATAATTAAAATGCCTGTAAATGAAATGTCAAAGTTAAATGTTTTTCTTCTTTTTTTTTTTTTTTTTTTTTAAAAAAAAAAAAAAAGAGTCCTAATCCCTAGGGAAAGTGAAACCTTTATTCTAAAATAATATGGTTTAAATACCAGTATCTTTGTAAAAGAACAGAATAATTAAGTATTGCCAAGTAAAATGGGTCTGTAGGTCTAACCATTTCACTGCTCAGTATGCAACTCTTATGAAGGAGGAGAGGGTTATGATAAGTGTATGTATTGTTTTAAATATTGCCATCATTTCATTATTTTAAACATGAGTCAGAACGCATGCAGCTGTCAGTCCAGTATTTTAGGAAGAAATTAATCATATTCCCAGAAAAATTAATAAAATGTCATCAGCATTCAGATTCCTTTTCATAACTCTCATTTTTCTCTGATAGATGGAGCTGATGAAACAAGGAAATAAATTATGCACAATTAAAATGAGTAAAAGCTGAAAAGACTGTATCAGTGATTATGTTAAAGAAAATGGGAGGTGGAGGGAAGCTGTACCGTTAAGAGAATTCAAACATGGGTTGGATTCCCTCTTTTGTCATTCATTGACACTGATACCTGAATTTTAATTGAAACTTCCTATACGGTTTGCATCTGTCAGGATGAAGTAGTTCTTCAGCAGCAAGAGGGTCAAGATTTGTTGTGAGCTGGATTTCAAGATAGTCAGGAAGGTGTAAGAGCCCTTCTTAACAGTTTCCATCTTCGTATCCGGGAAATGATCCTGGAAGCTGAGGGCTGTCACCTTCCCTTTTCATCATGAATGGGACTCAAGTAACACAGAGCATTTTGTGTCTTCTCACTTTGTCAGCTAAACGGGTATATTACTTTTTACATCATGGGAGCTGTAATCCATTCACGGAACTACAGCCATGATGAACAATGGCAATATAAGTCACCAGCCAAAATATCTCTGAGGTGGTGTGTTATCATTTGAACAAACATATTTAAACTATAATTTTTTTTAATTGTTTAAAAATTGGGGGGTCAAGTGGGCAAGTCGAAATGCTGATACAGCATTTTTAACCTCAGATCAATTATTTTTGCTTTTTTTTTCTGCTTATTTATAGTTATTTAACTGCTATTCATAAAGAACATTCTGCAAAGGAAAAAAGGGTCTTGTTTTTGAAGAACATCCTTCTTGTTGTTTAGAACTTGGGTACTGCTAGATTTGCTAATATTATGGTCTTCCACAAGAAAAAAACATGGAACAAAATAAAACACTGCAAGTTTTGTTAAAGAACTAAGCAATCAGGCTGATAGAGTTTAACAGATTAGTTTCTTTGGTGGGTAAAGAATGTCACTGATTGACCAGTTAGTTACCTTTGTGTGGAGTCTCTTGCTTTTTGGTTGGAAAACACTGAAGTTGTGCTTGCCTAATTTATTCTTACTTCTTCCCCTCTGCTTGATGTTGTAATAGTGTGTGGCAAGCAGGTGAGAACTTAACGTTAATTCAGTCCAGATATATTGCACTAATGCCTTTGGACAGCAAGAGCCTAGCAAGGAAATAATTCAGTAGGATACTCTAACATTTTCTCATTTACTGAGTGATGGGTGAGTTTTACTATCATTTCCCCCCTCTTGTGTTAGAAAGGAGGAAGGATAAATGTGATGGTTATGGTTTCCACAGTATCAAAAGAAAACCCTGTCACCTGACTACAATATAAAGTGAAAGAGTAATTTATCTGGTACTATGCTTACAGGTGATACTGAAACAAGTCTCAAGTTACACCGAAGAATACAGAGGAAGGGATTATCAAGGTTGTCTGCTGACATATGAAAAACTCAGTTCTCACCAGAAGCTTAAGGAAATTAAGCTTCAAAGCCAAACACATTCAACAGCCTTAAGAATCATCCATCAACTATAAAAGGAAAACTGACTCAGCTGTTGAGAAACTAAGTTGAAACTCAAAAAATCGCCTTTACTTTTTGACTGATACCACTAATTTCTTCAAAATTTTCCAAGTTATTTCATCTCTTAGTTCTTCAGTATTTCAACCGTAGAATGGGGATAATCTTACTCATATCCTCTTTTTTTTATAAATTGAGATTCTGTGGTAATGGAAGTCAGACAAAGGGACAAGATAAGCAGGACAAGCGTAAAAAGTTAAAAAAAGGGTTTCCATCAGACTTATGGTATGCTCTCACAATCTCAGCTGAATCCATGAAACAGATGGGTCTTTCCCAAGATCGCTTGTGACAAAGAGAGGCCAGCTTTCAATCAACACCTATTTTTTTCATTATTGTTAGATGTCTTGACTAGGGGAACATTTTAATCCTCATAATTTTTCTCATAAGGAAATTTGGTATAAAGGAGAAAGGACTTTGCTGGGGTGATGAGCAATAAAAAGATCATGCAGCAGTTTGCTTATGCTCTGAAACTTACAGGGGAATAAGCCCTGAAAGTCTACACTGGCAAAAATGTGATAATATAAACATTATTGCAGTTCTGGGTGGAAAAATGATTGGAATTTTACATTTCTGATCAGCATCTCAGTATTTCCTTCTGCTCTTTTGTCATAGAAATGGAATAAAACTGTAAAAAATGAAGCCTTTATGAGTAAGTGTGAGGGAGTAGCCACCCTAATACAAACAGAGGAAATGTGCACAAAGCACTAACAGATGTCTTATGTCATATTGTAGGACCTGGTCTTCATAGACTCGGAGGGGTCTTGCCTATAAAATCATATATACTAGCATGGAAGAAACCTTACTGGTCTGGCGATAAATCTCCACATCCGTAGCCCTGAGGATACTTACCATCATGTGACAGTACAGTGCTTGTGAACCACATCTGATTTTGTTGGTTCTGTGGCATCCTACAACTGGACTTTGCACAATGGACGTGGTTCGCAAAGTCCGAGTGTGGCAGTTCATTTTAATTCAGATGCCTATGGATAGATTAACACAAAGTAAGAAGTTGCTACAGGACTTTAAATTAAAGGTGATGATAAGTAGTGGTGTATTGAGTTGTGCCTTAAGGACTAGCGCGGAGTCCAGCTTTATCTTCACTAATGATCTGTAAATGAGAGTCAATAGCAGAGTTATTAAATTAATGGTTGCAACTAAATTGGGTGGTGTTGCAAATCCGAGTGAGATTAGAAGAGTAACATAAAAGGATATACGAGGCAAGGTGATAAAAGAACAGTCCACAACTCAAAGCTGTCCTGTATGCTGAAAAAACAGCTGGAAAACAGGTATACACTGAAGGAGACTATGTATATACAGAGGGAAAAAGAGAGGAACACTCAGAAAGTAGTGCTGTAAAAGAAAAAAAATATAGAGATAACTGTTTAACAGAATGGATGCTAGTTTGCAATGTGATATGATACTTAGAGCAGGCAGAAAAACAGTAGATACACTTCTGTTTGCATACACAGAGATGTTATTTCAGGGATAAGGAAGCAGCAAATTATCTTTCTGTTGCACTGTAAAGATAAAAGGCTTTGAGTTGTGCAAGTAAGAGACAAATTTCTACCCTGGTGAAAAGGTGTTAGTTAGCCCCACTTTAGTTCATCTTTACCTGGTGAAAGACCAAGGATTAGATTCTTTAGAGTATTCAGGTATTTGGATAGATATGTACCTAGTGAGATTTTCAAAATTATCTATGCATTGATTTTGATGGGAATTAGGCATATATGAACAGCTGGAATATTCATTTGATGTCTATTTGCCTCTTTATGCATGTTAATAGCTATATAAGTGTTTAAGCTACTTCTGAAAATGGATCTTAGCTATTTAAATGAATTGGTTCTTATGATGCTTAGGCTGAAATGACTTTAAAAATCTAGGCATTAAAACCTGATCCCTGATATTTCACTTAGAGCTAAATGTAGGACTCATGTCCCCTAACACTGGTTGCCTAAAATTTTAGCCTCCTGTCTAAGTCAGATGTCAAGCCTTTCTGTAATCAACGGAGGGAGTTAGATACCTCCAGAGGGTGATTCATCCTAAAATGGTGCCTAAGAAAGGTGACCCGTTTTCACCTCTCTCCATTAACTATAGAGACAAGCTAGACAATGATCCTTGCCCAGAATTCAGCTTTTAGACAGTGTAAGTTAGGGAAAATCATCCCCACCGCTACGATCCTCAAAAGTAAAATCCCAGAACTTTGATTTCAGGTTAACGTCACCTATAAAAAAAGAATAAAGTTTTTATTTCAGCAGAGAGAGGTAGGCTGTCTGTTGCAAATATCCAGAGTTATGAAGGAGAACTTTCTGTCATCGATACTGGCGTAATATTCAGCTGAGAAGTACGAAGAGAAAAACTAAATAGCAAGTTTTACGTGTTCCAGACAGTAGAAAATAATGCTTATTTTAGATATTTATGCTTAATCTTTATTAAATTAATTTTTAAGTAGTGAAGCCCATTTGTGGTCTTTTTGGCAAGTGCTATATCCTGTTCTAAGCTAATTTTTACCTGAACTGAAAGTGCACTATTTCTTTTCATTGTCTTCATAATCAATTTTAGAATAATTACGAGAAGTGTTTGTTAGGCCTGTCTCTCTTTACTCTATGAAGTAAACAATACCCCTGTTGTCCCAGAAATTTGCTATTCAGCTTTCAGCAGGTAATCCAGGCAAAACAGGATCTTGTTCCCAGATAAAAATAAGTTCCCTAGGCAGAGTTTGGAAAGGGGAGAGAAGCGCATGTGACTGAAAGACAGTGCTGCCAGCATGGTGCTGTGTGCTAGCAGACTTCCAAAAATAATAGCAACAGCTTTTCCTTTTTTATTTTCTTTTTTAAGGAGCTGGTTACAGAGGACCTTTTATGTTTAGATGAGAAAAAATCTATACTAAATTCTTTTTAAACTTTGCTGCTTTGTTGTGCTTCTTTAAGTCTACGTCCACAGGGAGATGCGGTACCTGTGGTTTATGGAAGATGGCAAAGATATGATTAAATTAGCCCTCCAGTTTCAACAACAACATCAAGAAAAGTTGTCATAGTGCAGTAAGGTCTTCCAATAGAATGTGGTGGAGTTTTTTGTTGCTGTTAGGTTTTGGTTTTTTTTCGAAATTATTGAAAAGAATTGCGATTCATTAATAATATGCAATGCTTCCATATCAAAGAAGCATTTGGCCAAAGAGATCAAACTCTTTTATAAAGATACGAGTGACACTACTGCTTCCTTTTATGGATATTGATATTGAGGCAGAAAAAGACTACAACAATTGTCGAAGGCTGCACAGAATGTCAGAGAAGTGGGAAGGCTTGGCATTGACTTGTATGCACAATGGCTTCACAGAAGGAGGAAAGAGAGCAAAACTTAGCTTTTGGAACTGAAGTATATACTCAAACTCAAGTTCCATAGTAGCACAGTGAAGACCATTCCATGCTCTTTTCTTTCTTTATCTGTGTTTTAAAGGTGCTGTCTAAGAGAACTGCTTTCTTTCGTGTAGCCATGCACTTTCATTTTTCTACACAAAAAAAAAAAAAAATCTCATCATACCCTTCACTGCTATGACTTTGACAGTTAACTACTAGATGGGCAAGTAAGACACAGAGCACTTAAAAAAGTAGCCGCAAGGTTATGTGAGGATTGAGGAGTTGCGAAGGTGAACCTATGCAGGATGAGTCTTCTTTTTTGGAAGCTTGAATATTGGATTTATGGTTCTAATCTGCATTAATTCTACGAATTACATTTTCAGCATAAATCTAAAGTCACAGATGGGTTATAAACAAATAAATGACTGAACAGTGCTTGCACGCTAATTAGCTTTGACATGATATCTAACTGGGCTTATCCATGACCTAGATGTGGAAACTTGATGTGTTCTATGGCCTTTCACCCATCCCTGGGAACCAAGCCTTCCAAAGGTATATCTCTGTGTATATCTATATTAGCAACATTAATCTGAGGATTATACCCTCAGGCCATCTAAATTACTTGTTGCTCAAAGAGATGATACTGTCAGATACACACACAATTACCCAATCTGCATATGCAAATTCAGGCTCTAAATAATAATCTTGACTAATTGAACCCATACGGGTTACTCCAACAGGATGTAACACACATTAATAATTTCTATAGAGTTTTTTAATCATCCTTAAATTTTTTTGTTCCACAGTTCAAGCCATGTATGGGAAATTAATTATCTCTAAATTTTGAGAAACCTCTCAAGTATCCATTTAAGAATAAAATAACTCAACGATTCCATCATAGCCTGTCTGTTCTGTGCTTCCACAAGCAAACTTTGCACTTAATGAGCTTCTTACAATGGAAATCCACTGCATTTTAGGAAAAGAAAGCCCAAAACATGTAAAATCTTATTGAAGTGGGCAATTCACTTCAGATATGAAAAACTATTTCCATTCACTTAAGCTATTAAGAGGAGATCAATTATTATTTTTCTACTTGGAATAATTGTGCTTATTTGTAGTAACAACCAATAAATTAATTATTATTTAGATTAAACCTTGCTTCGTCTTTCTGTATGTGTGTGTGTTTTTCTCAGGATATCAGGTAGACTTTTTTAATACATAAGCAGCTTCCTTAATTGTTTGTTTGGGTCTTTCATGTCCTCACAACTGAAAGAAGAAAAATGGAACCAAACAATGAGACCAAGGAGTAAGAATGCAAAAGGTAAAAGCTGGAATTGAGTTGTTGTGGTCACTTCTGAAAAGGCTGTGGCCTGCTTTAGTATTTATTATTATTATTATTATTATTATTATTATTATTATACCAGATTCCAAACACATGTCTCTAACTGACATATCTTTTCTTCATCATTGTATGGACAGGATAATTTTAGCAAAGAAAACGCATCCTTAGTTACTAGACACTCTCCTGTATTTCAGCTGCAGTTTGGATGTAGTCTGTCTTCTGAAATTTGCACTGAAAATTTGGAGTGAAATAAGCACCCTTAAAAGATAAAAAAGCATAAATCAGATATTGTTCTTGACAGGAAAGACTTGAGATGACTTTTCAAATGGGAAGCTACCTTGAGATCAGAAGACTTAACTCCTTTCACTGGGTCTCAATTTTTGAATTTTGGAGAAGTCTGAGTGTTGATGGAATAAGTGGCTCTTAATTATAGTGGTCACACCTTCATGTAAAATTGAAAAAGTGATTGACGGAGGACGGGAGGAACATATTTGACCTACCATCACTCTATGACCTATCTGGCTTTACTCTAACAGAGAGGTAGAGTGAAATAATAGAAGAGGTGAATATCCACCAACCTGGCAATATTTTAGGATCTCTGACAGTCTTGTACTGTGGTTATTACTCTGTGCTAGGCTATGCTATAGTGTCTTCACAGTTGTTATCATCTGAGCCAGCTAGATAGAAGCTCATGCAGTTATTTGACTCCAGTTTTAAATTAACAATCTTTTTGACAAGCATCACTTAAAATGCATTTGAAAATCTCAATCTACATCATTAAATAACACCTAAATCCAGTGTCTTCTTGAGTTAAATTTAATAGATATTGGATTAGGTCCTTAAAATGCAGTGCTG
This sequence comes from Pterocles orientalis, assembly GCA_011057875.1. NCBI lineage: Eukaryota > Metazoa > Chordata > Aves > Pterocliformes > Pteroclidae > Pterocles > Pterocles orientalis. The sequence goes on along the minus strand of WKFP01015331.1, from coordinate 1,513,028 downwards.
CAGCCTCTACTTAGTTCATTAAGGGCATGATCCAAAGTCCAGTGACATCAATAATAGCTTTTGTATTGACTTCACTAGTTTTTTGATCAGACCGTAAATCCCTGATCCAAGCAAAGCTCTTAAGCTTGTGCTTATATTCATTGCTGGATCCAGTCCTGATTCGTCCCAGATAATGCCTGTTATAGTTCTCCAGATTCCTTGTGCAGTTTCTCTTTTATTGCTGTGATTAAAATGGTGGATGGGGACAATATTTTCACAAACTCTCTGATGTGTGTACAGATGAAAGTTACTTTTCCAACTGTTCTACTGCAGGACGCAGGATGGATCACGGCAGGTCTGCAGACTCTCTAAGCTCACAAAAACATATCACAAAATATTCCATTAAAGCCGAATGTTATTTCATTTTGTGTGGTATCAGACCCCGAAATTGTTAAAAGAATTGAGGACTATATTGCACTGACTGAAAGGAAAAAAAAAATCTCCACTAACCCACAAGTTCTAAGAGAAGTTATCTCAGGAAGAAAAAGCTTTAGATCTGGGTTACAATAGAGCTGCAAACACTGACAGATGACGAAGTGTGGACTCTGAGCAGTGCTAGACTCTTCTAATGTTATAGATTTTAACATAATTATCAATGCTTTCCTTTCAGCTATTATGCCATTTTAATTGCATGCAGCTTATTTCTATGGTTTATAGAGCTATATTTGCAACAAGAAAATGAAAGCAGCAAAATGAAAATGGAAGAATTATGCTAAAGAATCTTCTGAGTTCTGAACCACTGCTTTCTGCTTTATAAGTGATTCATTTTTTTTTCAGTTTTTGCCTTTATACTGATGGTTATTATAGGTCAATGACTGTCTAGGTATTTTTTTTTTCTGTTGAAGAAGTCACCTTGCAAAATTTTCAAGCTCCAAAACTTCTGAAATGTCACTTGTCAAAGTTACATTTTCCATTTCTTTGTTTTGTTGGTTCTTCTAAATAACCAAGGAAATTTTTTCCATTCTTGTCTGTGTCCCTTTCATTCATGTTGTAGCTTCTTTCCCACTCCTGACTCTGGATAGATGTTTAGCACTTAACCAGTAAACTGAGAAATGTCTCAGGCCTTGTAGGAACATCCTCATTGAATACATTTATCTCTATTTTTTCCCCATGCAATGATGTTAGTCTGTTCCTTTATATTCCATGGCAATACATTTTAAAGTAACTGAATCTATGCATTTTAAAGTTGAGCTGGTTGCTTTGGTTTCTGTGGTGCTGGGGTTTGCAGAGCTACCTGTTGAAGTGGAACCATTCCTTCCTTCTTAACACAACCACCTTAGCAGCCTAGGAGTTTCATCATAATTAATGTTATTACAAAGAAGACCAAAGGAATTTGCAGGGAACAGATGCTTCTTGCCAAGCTCTGTGGGGTGAAACTCCCATCTGCAACATGTGTGCTAAGCATCTTGCTCAAGAAGAGCCCACTTTTGTCTAGAGTCTTCCAGCCACTACAGAAGGTATATTGAAAGTGGTATTATCTATCCACAGTACATGCAAGAACTTGGCCTGCCCTTGCTCCAAGCCATGTAATTGCTGTTGAGCTCTGAGACAAAAATAATAAGCTCTGGTGGGAGGGAAACTGAATTATCTAGGGCTGAACACTGCACTAACTCTGCCACACAGCTTTTTAAATTGGAGCTGGCTCATGTTTCACACTGTGGTCAGAACTATCTCGTATTTGTCCCGTATCAGCCAGGCAGATCAATCGTACCACACATAACTGTTAGTAATAATGGTCTTTTTCAGTGCTTTTATTACAACAACATTATATTTACCCTCCAGGAACTGATATCAGAATCTTGTCCCCTGTTTATATGTATGTGTATAAATATACTAACTGCCAGCAGGTGTGCTGAAGAAAAATAAGAAGGTTAGAAAATGTCTTGCAGATAAGAATTTCTTTTTAAATGTTAATTTTTTAGTCTTCTGCCCCTGCCCCTGGTATGTCTGACTGTAAACTTCATCTTTAGACTTATTTTTTTATTATTATTATCGCCATCATAGCTAGAGCACATACAGGCAGAACATCGGTTTAGTGTGACCTTTCTGAAATCATAAGCAATTCTTTCTCTTTGTCATAGCGATAATAGAATGGATCAGATACTTCCTGAAGACATTATAACAGAGTTCAACTGTCTAAGCTGTACACTAATGAAAAATGTAAAATCCATCTCTTCTCTACAGTGGCCTCTAGTAGAACAGAGATGCTGTCTTGCAGAGAGCTTTCCATATGGTACATTGGGATCTCTGATATTTCTTGTACTGGATGGCAGATTTCAGCATGGGCAGGTCATTTTTTCTCTTCCCCTTCTGCGTGTCATTTCTATAAAGACATGAATGTATTAACTAATAAGCTTTTATCTACCTTTATTCACACTTTCCTAACTTCCCTTGCAATAGCAAACTATAGTGTAATACATTTTCTGTTTCAAAGAGATGAGACAGCTGAGGAATGTGATAAATGCTTAACTCCTTTAACTTTTTATATGGAACCTAATCCTTCAGCAGGTGTAAATGAGTGTAGCTCCACTTACTTCACTGCACTTTTACAGCCACACCAGTTGAGCATCCAACACATACTGCTTATTGGATTGGTTTTGCCTTTATGTGCAAGAAAGGGAAGTGTTTTAAACACTTTAGGTGTATTTTTTGGTACAAATAGTGATGGGACAGACTGAAACTTCTGTAAACAGGATTCTTGTGTCCATTTCTATACCAAATATAATATCACTAGTAGAGCTGTCTGACTTCCCTTTAACTCCTTTAAAAAAAAGCGCACACCATCTTCTTTTTAAATTTTTTAATTGTTTTTCTTCTGTGTCATTCATTCCATCTCACTTCTGCTCCTTTTGACCTCTCATTTTGGTGGAGGAGGAAAGGAAGATGGTGAAACAGTGCAACATAGTGCTTGAATTGACAATTTTATAAAGTCAAAATGATCAATGAGCTGTTGCATTTGGATGGAAAATAGTGAATTTTGCATTGTGACCTTTCCAAACAGACAGATTTCAGAAGTCTTTCTTCTGTAAAATGTTCATTAGTTTGACTTTTCTTTGTGCTTCAGAAGAGAAACATACACTGAAATACCAGAGTGTTTTACTGGACAGGCACTCTATTTTCAGGACAGTTCTAATTTTAGTTTTTGGCCTCTCTGCTGAGACTGCCAATAAGACTGCTAATTAGTGTCCATTTCAATTGTGACATTTTTTATCTATATCTCTATATATTAACTTTTGAAAATGAGAGGACAGTGTGTTCCTAGAACACTTGTATAAGTCTCTCATTTCTGGAATATCTGTTAAGTAATTCTTTTGTACAGCACTTTTTAGGATATTCTGTGACTATGTAATGTGCAGTTTCAGACAGAAATTTGGAGACTGGATTTTATACCCCTGCTACTAGTTTCACATGTTGTTTTGGATATTTGAATTACTTTTGCACCTTCCCACCACATTTTTTTTTTCCATCTAAGGTATTAAAATATCAGATCAGCTATAATAATGGTGAAATTTAAACTTTTATTCCAACAGCTTGAGGAAAGAGGTTAGGGTTTGGGGTTTTTTTTACTTTAGTTTTAGAAAGTAGAATATGGGACATGTAACTGGCCGCTGTAATTTCCATTGGATTTTCTCTATTGCTTCCTCGGAAGGCTGAGCTCTTGTTGGGCAACATTTGTGTAATTTTGGCCATTCATGATGAGAAAGGACTATGACAAAGTTCTGGTTACTGACCTCTGCATGAGACAAAAGTGATCAATCTGTTACATTGGTTTGCATGACTAGTCAGAAAAGTAACCATTGTTTTGCAGCTCCAAAGAGCTAAAATTAGGGTGGCTGAAAAACAAGATTTTGTTTTGCAAAAAATATCAACATATATATGGCATATATATATGGTTTTGAACATTAGTGACTGAGATCTTTCAAAATTTACACTAAAAAATGCCAAAGTCCCTCCAATGGCTTAGTAACACTGCTTCATTTATGCCAGGCATAAAAGACACACATTCAATAAACCTTCCAGAACTGAAATAGGAACTTTGGCTACATTTTAACACGACTGTTGAGTGCTATACCTTTACTATCAGAACAAAGAATTTTCCTCTTTCTTCCTCTGAGACTTCCCAAATATTTATAGGAAGAAAAGTAGATGCAGCTGAAGAGACTCAGAACCTAATTAGAGAACAAAAAAGTGTTCTTGAGGTCAAAATAGTGAATTATGACAATGGAGGCATCTGTTCACCCTCTAAATCAAACAATATAGACCTGAAAAGGGAGTTCATCAACCAGTCCATCTACCCAGTGAGCTGCTAGAGAAACTGGACTGAGGAAAATTTGATAGAGTGTTGATAATTGGTTTAATCACACACTGAAAGCCAGTAATTCTCAATCAGCTTGAGTGAGACATAGCAACCAGAATCCAGTATGTGATAAAAACATGCGAAGGATTCAAACCAACTCCAGTTTGAAGTGGAGCATGGTGAAGATCAGTTTGTGTCCTTGCTTCTTTAACGTACTTCACAAACCTATTTACTTGTTTCACCCTTCAATCTCTTAGTAAAAAACAAACAAACAGGTAAAACCAACACCACCAATAAAAATAATAGAATCATAGAACCTAGAAGGGTTTGGGTTGGAAGGGACCTTAAAAATCACTGAGTTCCAACCCCCCTGCCATGTGCAGAGACACCTTCCGCTAGATCAGGTTGCTCAAAGCCTCATCCAGGCTGGCCTTGAACACCTTGAACACCTCACTACAAAATCTTCATTAGCTTGATTTGCAAAAATGACTATGCATTCTATCCAGTGATGCTGCTTCAGGAAAGGAAAGAAAGTCTGAATGGTTGTGAGACTCCCTTTCCTTGTACCTGAAAGACATTTTGTAGAAATGGAGCACGAGAAGAAAAACAAGAGCTCCTTTAATTGCCAGAGGAAACAGACCACTCTCTTACCAGCAAAACAAAAGATTTTCTTGTTGCTGCTCATAAATTGTTGTAAATTCTAAGTGGAGTTGAAAAGCCTACACTTTCCACTCTGACAGAATAATTTTGGTAGCATTTTCTGATCTTTTACATTCTTTTACTATATAATGGTCTAATTCATTGATGATAGGGCTCAAAATGACCCTCAGAGGGCATCTAGTCCCCCCTTCTGCCCCAAAATATGGTCAAGAACTACAATGTTGTTCCTATCAGATGTCTGTTTAAGCTTTGGATTTACTAACTTGCATTCCCTTACATATCCAAAGTGTGTTCCTTAATTTTCTTTCTATATACATGTTGATTATAAACAACACAAAACTTCACACTTTATTTAATTAATCCATGTTTTCTAGGCATCTGACAGTTCACCTTACTCTCCTCTGAGTTTTTACAAACCAATCCATATATTTCTTCAAATGAGAGACCTCAAACCAGCTGTAGTATTTTAGTTGAAAAATGGCCAATAACAAGAAAAAACAAAAAGATTATGTGTGTATCTTGCATGTGGTACTTTTACATATAGACCCCAGTATGTTGATGGGGGATTTTTGTTTAAGTCTGAAACTGTTGAGTCATCTTCAGAATGTGACTCACAAAAAGCACCAGGTCTACTTTATTCAGAAATTTTGCCTGATCACTGGTTCTTCGTCTTGTATTTGTGCAGTTAGTTATTTTTAAATGCATATGTCCTTTTTAAACTGCATCCTATTTTTCCAGACCATTTATCCAATTTGTCAAGATCATTTTACATTCTAATCCTGTCCTCTAAAGTGCTTGCAGATCCTCCCTGCTTGGTATCCTCTGTGTATTTAATAACCATAATCTCTCTTCCATTATTCAACTCTTTAATGTTTCTTAAAGGACTGAGTACTGAAATTACCTTAAAGTATGTCTCAGAACTACAATATCTCCAAAACCTCCTCTTATTTTTTGAAACATACATAGAATAACAACCTTCCCTTAACCCTGCAGCAATTTAGAAAAATATTACACACTAATCAGACTGCCAAAACTGCTGTTTGTCTAAAATAAACAAACAAACAAAGAAGTGCAATTACTAATATTAACTACTGACGCACTTATTAAATGTGCTGAAGGAAAAACACTTCAGTTTGTAGAATCTAAGTGGCTGAATAATATCAGCCCATATTTTTACTCCATGGCAAAATCACACTAAGTTAATAATACTGTGGCAAGAAATGTCAGGCAGTGGGCCAACATGCTCTAAAAGGTGCCCAGAAACCACAGAAATTACCTTTTTTTTAAGATTTTTTAATAATATTTATGATTATAGTCTTTCTTTTGAATTTAGTAAGGACCAAAATAAAGTTTCAGAAATGCAGGTAGCAGGACTAACTATTACATATACAGTGCAATTCTTCCACATTTGCTAAGTTTTTTTTGTGTACTTGCAGTAATGACCTTCAGTTACCTTTACAGCTCAGATACCTTTCAGTTGGCTTTAGATATTGAGCAGCTAACTAACCCTAACCCTACAGTACAGTAGCTCTGACACTGGTGTTCTCTGGTTGGTGGTTTTTTTTAACCTTGGAATTATTTCAGTGTATTTTTTTTGCTACAGACAGAAAAAGTTCATGGAGTATAAGGCCGTATTAATTTTATTTATTTCTTCAGGATTTTTTCCCCAGATGGTATTTTTTTTCCCTCTGAAAATGTAGTAAAAGAAAACCATAGCAAGCGATCTTTCACACTTAAAAAAATAAATAAACCTATCTATACTTCTTTGTGTAGGAGAGAAAAATAAACTCTATGTCCGTGAGCAGTGTGAAATTCTCTTGCCCCCAGAAAAGGATGCTTTTTGGTATTTTTTTTTAGGATCTTTTTTATTTCACAGACAAAACTCCATCCTTTCTCTTCTTTTGAATGCAGTTGTTATGATTTCAAGAAGAATAAACAATGAATAGGTTTGGACTTTTTACAGTGGATTTGACAAAAAAAAAACCAAACTGAAAAATAAGCTACTGTGATAGGGCCATCAATGTACCTGTTTTAATTTCTCAAATTGTAAATGCCAGGGGAAAAAAAAATATAAACATATATATAGTATCAGCCATTGCTGAAAGCTTTTTCAGTAGATATCACCAGGTTTGCTTTAAACTGACAGGTACCATGCAACAGCACAGACTGAGGGCCAACCAGGTAGCGAGCAGCTTGGCAGCAACGATTGTGGGTTCTAGGTGGATAATAAGTAGAACATGAGTCAGTTATATGTCCTTGCAGCAAAGAAGTCGGACAAATCCTGGGCTACATGAGCAACAACATAGCCAGCAGCTGTTGGGAAATGTTCATTCCCTCTATTTGACCCACCCAAGACTGCATCAAGAGCTTTACCACGTCCAGCTTTGAGGTCTCCAGTTAAGAAAAATAGTGAGAGACTGGAACAAGTCCAGGGGACGCCACCAAGGTGGCCAAGGGGCTGGAGCACATGATGGGCAATGAAAGGATGAGAACTGGGTTTATTCAGAGTTCAGTGAAGAATGGCTCTGGGGAGACCTAACAGGAAGGAAAGACAGAGATCAGAGCAAGCCTCTTTAGAAGGTGCACAACACAAGGGAAAAAAAAGCAGTATAAGTTATAATACAGGAAATTCTGATGAGGTACAAGAGGATTTTTAATTTTTTTTTTTACCCTCACCTGAAGGTGGTCAAACACTGGAGCAGAAAAAGCTTAGAGAAGGTGAGAGAAGTCCGTTCTTGAGGCACTTTCAGAGGTCACCTGGATCATGCCTGAAAATGCTGCTCTGACTGGTCCAGATTTGAACAGGAGGTTTCACCAGACGACCTCCCTACAAAAGTACATGACTCTATGATTTTATGCATTCTTTTGAATTTGAGGGCTTTGCCTTCATTACAAAGAAGAAAGTTGGGAGGGCCAATGCAATCCTAGAGAAATATCAAATACAATTGCAAAATTGTTCTTACAGAGGTGAGTAAGAATGCTGGAAAAAATGCCACAGGAAGAGGAAATAGTTCCTATGAGTGGGAAAGAAGGATTTAATTCCTTAACCTTTTTGAGAAGATATTGCTCCTCCTGCACAATGTCTGATAACTTCTGGGCTACAGGCTGGCTATGGTGGGTGAGTAACAAAATTCTTATGTATAAAATACTGAAGTGCTCTCAGGGGGGCGGGAGGTTGAGGGAGATGAGAGAGGGAATCTTCCTCTCTACCTTCCTTTATTCTTTTTAAAAATTATTATTATTTGTTATTATTGTGATGGTGCCAGGACAATGTCTCTGCAGTGTCTCATTCTTAGGGGAAAAAAAAAAAACAAACCTTCCTCATGAGTTGGGGCTCCCTAGGGCCTCTTCTTAGTATGCAGTCCACTCTGAAAATCTTGTCCTCAGAAAGGTTTCCGTCGACCTTGATGTCAGAGTATGTATATTGCAAGGCAATCCTTACCTATCACAGCTGCGGTCCACCTAACTAACTACTAACAACCAAGTCTCTAACTGCCTTCCTAATTATAAAAAAAACCCCCCCACACACAAAAAAAAAGAAGGAGATTGGAATCCCAGACCGATAAATGTTACTCAAATTGCTCCAAAATCCTGCAGACTGTAATGATCAAAAGTATTTAGGCACCATGCAGAGAGGCTCCTTTGGACTTGGCCTGAGGCACTTCAGCAAATGGTACCCAGCTTCCCAACACATTTTATAGTAGGGCCCCACCTATAAACAGTTTACAAAGAACTAAAACGTGATTGCTACAAGCTACAAATGTAAGAAATCTGTGTCATGAATGGCTGGAGGGACATGAGTGAAATGTGTTATAGATTGTTATAAGCCAGCTATTGACCTTCTAGCCTCCAAAACCTACTCTAACCATTTATCAAAACATCTACTAATTATTTATTAACCATTTAGAAGCTATAAAAGAAACCATAATATAATGTGTAGCTTCTGTGTTTCTACGTGTCCTGCCACAGGGCACACAGTGGCAACAAAAAGGACAGACTTAATATGGCAAGGATTCCTGTTTCCCGAGAAATAAAGATGTATTCTGAGCCCTTAGCTGGGATTCAGGAGTGAAAATAATACGTCTTCCTCTGTCTGCTCTTTAGTCAGAAGCCCATCCTCTCCTCAGATGCAATTTGAAACTGTGGGGAGAAGGGGAGCTAAAAAGATATCACATTAAAATTAAAACCAGAAAAATTCACCCAATCCTCACACAAGCCGCTAGAGAACAGAACTTCTGCAGTGACTTCTATATCCAGCCAGGAAACTGAAGACACAACAGTAGTAATGGACTGTGGTTTTGCTCTTGTAGCTTGGAAAGGTCCACTGTTTTCACGGCTACAATAAGGATGCTAGGTGCCAACAGTCGGAGGAGGATTGTCACAGGTAAGTGACACTCTGGTGTAGCTGAGAGTGATAAGACGGGATCTCACTGAGCTGAAACCCCAAATAAAGTGCAATTTCTTTTCTCACAATATTTGAATATCTCATAAATGTTGATGGAAGCTGAGAACATTCCTGCCAGACAAGGAATTGCTCACATCCTTGTATTTCAGATTTGGAAGCTGGTATTAAAAATAACAACATGAACAATCAAAGCCACATGCAAGAAAACTATAACAGATCTGTGCAACAACTATGAAGCCTAATGATTTTGCCCAGTGTCATACTCTCAACAAGTAGGTAAGACGAAGTCAGATATCTTTGATGAATGTGAGCATATTTGCTTAACTAAATATGGCTAAGTTTAATTCTGCATCACTTATCTTTCTTTTGAACTTAGACACAGGAGAAGATACACAAATGCACCACAGATATTCCAATTTAAAGACTGAATTTTGTGTAACTGATGGATGTAAGGAGTCTGACATAACAGTTTCCCCAGTCTCCAGGTTAGCCATCAGATCTACCTTCTTTCTTGTTATACAAAGGAGTGGTGAAAAAAACTGTGTTGCAAACCAGCATTGGGATATATTAATCTCTTAGTCTCTCTCTCAGTTATAGCTGCTTACATCTGGAGAAGGTGGTAGAGAAGAAAAAATGGCATAAAAAGCCCTAGTCAAGCTCAAGAATTATGATAAAAGGTTGTCATAAATACCCCAAAGATGTCCTGATTTTGTTTCTATGGCATAATATTTTAGATTAACTATATTACTTTTAAAGGTCTAAGGAGCCGGCATACAATTAAAATGTGAACAATAAATATGGAAGATGAGCCAAAATCCTAGTCAAAAATAACCCCATGTCATAGCTCAAAATTTGGAACAATTCAGCTCCATTTGGCTTGAGCCAGCTACAGATTCCACATCTTTCTTGTGCTGGTCATTTGAGATCTACTGTATTCTAGTGGCCATTTGAGATCCGTTGCATTTCTCATGGTCCCAAGGGGCAGAGTTAATGTCACTTAGGTTACTTTTTATCCACCGAGATGCAAGAATTGATCTGTATACATTGGAAATATGTGTTAAAAATGGATTAGTTGAAACCACTTTCAAGGATCTGTTTAAGTCTTCATAAGAAAAAAAAATCTTCCTCTGGTTTGCAATTGTAGTGGGCTAACTTCACAGGCATGCAGCTGTTGTGCCTCTATTGAAAGGTTGCAATTTTTTAATAATATTTAATTTCATGACTTGTATCATATTTTCAGATACTCAGACTCTGTTTTTTCCTACTTCCAACTGTATCAGGTAAAACACAAGGTACAATAGCTATAAAACAGATAATTAAAAGGAATCACTATCCAGACAGCCCAAATCTTGGCTATGGAAAGTTGGAAAACTGGGATGAAGTTATGATTCAATCTAGAAAAATTATGCAACAAAATCCATACACTCCAGCTCAATGACATTCCCACAGGATGATGTTTCCTACAAAAATAATTTTTGTTCTGAGACCAAAGATCTGAAATGAAAGGAGAGAAGGTATTGTAAATGTTACATTAGCTTAAAGTTAAGACTATGCTTTATTTAACTTTTCTGTAAAAACTTTAAAGTCTTCAGGATACCTTATCTAAATTATTACATCTGAAGCCCTCATAGCCCTGAAGTAGATTTACACAATCCCTGTTACATCAAACTAAAGATATGTTAATTAAAAAAAAAACCAACACCCTAAACCAAAACCAACCAGACAAACAAAACCCCTCTGCTAAAATTTGTTATTCTCATAGAATCATAGAATCACAGAATGGCTAGGGTTGGAAGAAACCTTAGAGATCATCTAGTTCCAACCCCCCTGCCATGGGCAGGGACACCCTCCACTAGCCCAGGTTTCTCAAAGCCTCATCCAGCCTGGCCTTGAACACCTCCAGGGATGGAGCATCCACAACTTCCCTGGGCAACCTGGGCCACTGCCTCACCACCCTCAGTGAAAAACTTCCTCAAACCTACATGTATTCGGGCACTCCAGATGAAGGTGGAAATTCATGTAGCTCTGTTAGAAAGGATAAAGAAGGTGCTCCTTAAACTGACAAGTCACTGAAGGTGATGGGACCAACTTCTCAATATGTGAAACCCAGAAAATTTGCATCTCCTTGTGACTTTTTATGAGCTGAACACTTCAGAGTCCTCCATTTCAAATTTAACCACTCCTTCTCCTACATGTGTTTGTAAGACTGGGATGTTCTTTCTGGACCATTAAAATCAAGCTCCCTCATCGTGTAGGCAACCATGGCTTATAATCTCATTTATAAATTTATCAAGCTCTATTTTTAAACGAGTTATGTTGTTTGATCTCACTACTCCCATTGAAGGTCTGTTCCAGAACTCCACTCCTCTGATGGTAAAAACCTCCTTCTAATTTCAAGGCTAAATTTATTCATGGGCTGTTTATACACATTTGTTCTTGTGCCAATATTGGCCTTTGGTTTAAACAGCTCTTCTCTCTCCCTGATGTATATTGAACTGTTAAAATATCTGTTAAGCTGGAAATACATTAGACACTGGGTGAAAATCCACCCCTTCAAAGATTAATAAACATCAAAGACAAAGGAATTGCAATTCATAGTTGTGTCTTTAGCCTATAAGCTCTTTTACTGTGCTTGTTTATTTTAGCTTTCTCTTCCAGACCAAACCTATGCACTCTATAGTGAGCTGTCCTTGTAGAACCCTATTAATAATAAATACCAATGGTACACCAGTTTTTGTCATGAGAATCAAGTGATCTTGCTGGTAATTCCTTCCTTTAGCCCTATGAATCCAGATTTAAAATTTGGATCTTACAGTTGTGCTTTAATAAAAATGTAATCGTGAATGCTTCCCTGATGTGCAGGTACCTATTGTTTTCAGTGGGAATTGGCTCAGGCCCTTATTCAGTTTTAATCAGCATGATTTTCTTCTCCACACAGACTTTTGGAACTGAAACTCATTAACTGATACGGGAAATAAGTTCCCTTTTTCCTCTCTCTTTTTTTTTTTCTTTTTTTTTTTTTTTT
>WKFP01015331.1:1469738-1498087 GCA_011057875.1 Pterocles orientalis | reverse complement strand
CTTTCCAGCAGTTCCCTGTCCCTCTTGAACTGAGGGGCCCAGAACTGGACACAATATTCCAGATGCGGTCTCACCAGGGCAGAGTAGAGGGGGAGGAGAACCTCTCTTGACCTACTGACCAACCTTCTCTCTCTTTCTTTCCTTTCTTTTTCTTTCCCTTTCCCTTTCCCTTTCCCTTTCCCTTTCCCTTTCCCTTTCCCTTTCCCTTTCCCTTTCCCTTTCCCTCTTTCTCTCTTCCTCTTCCTCTTCCTCTTCCTCTTCCTCTTCCTCTTCCTCTTCCTCTTCCTCTTCCTCTTCCTCTCTTCCTTCTTTTTCTGTTTTCTCTCTCTCCCTTTCTCTCTTTCTTTCCCTTATTCTCTCTCCCTCTCTCTCCCCCCTTTCTGCTTCCTCTTTTTCTTTCTTTCTTTTCTTTCTTTCTTTCTTTCTTTCTTTCTTTCTTTCTTTCTTTCTTTCTTTCTTTCTCATTCATTCATTTATTAGAAGGACAGGGAAAAACTCACTCTGAATATGGTAATTTCTGTATTGAATGACAGGTGGACAGAGGAAGGACTTCAGTACTAAACTATCCTTCTGGCAATGAATATCTGCCAGTGTATTGTTCTGACCATTTTTAAACAGATAGAGATTCCATCTTTGCCCTTGGGATGACTGTTGAACAAGGCAGAACATATCCCTGTCATAAAGGTTTCCCTGGTATTCAGCCAAACTTTTCATTTTATTTCATTACTTGAACTGAACCCTAGTAATGTTCTTCTGACCTTAGTGATTGTCCCATTAAAAGGTCCATGGCACGTCCTTCTACCAGGGACACTTAGCTGAGATTTACTTCTTCAAACTTCTCCCCTCAAATTTGTTCCTTTAACCCTGAGATGGGCTGAAGAACACTGTTCCAAAGCCAATGAAGTCAACAGGACCCCTTCCAACATATGAATTTTGAAAAAAGAAGATATTGAGAAAGAAAAAAAATGGTGCATATAACAAGAGGAATAAGTAGTGAACAAGTATAAGAAGGGATAGTGGGAAAAATACATTAGAGAAAGAAGGACAAGAAAAGTAGAGAGGTAACAAGTACTTCACTCCACCTCTTTAACATCTTTCAGAGACATACAGGATTGGTTTCACGTCTACTGATCCCTAATGCTTTGTTGAATCTTATTTTAAATTACTCAAGCAAAAGGGCTTTCACTTTTTCCCTTGTTCAATTTCATCCCATTATTTTTAATTGTACTCTCTTGAACTACCCTAAAGTATTTGTCTCTTTTTGCTCCGCCTTTCAAATACCCTTGGTTATGTGTTTTGTTCTCCCAGTCCTAGGTCCTTGTTTATTCAGGCTAAACAAATTCCACTCTTTACATCTGATAATGTCTGTATGTGAAAGAGGGGGATGGTGACTCCAAAATTGTTTCATTCAGAGAACAAGGTTAAAAATATATTTCTGGCTGAGTATCTTGTTTTATTAGCAGTGCTTAATTGATCATGGTGGAAAGGCTGTTATAGTCAAGTGGAGGAGGGTGTTACCTTCCAAAGCATTTTCCAGCAAATTTACTTAATTGTTTCTGTTTACTACATACCCATTAGTGCTCCATCACGCATTAAAAGCAATGGGCAAGATTAATAACAGCCTGCTCACCCCCAAAATATCAGAGCCACTTTATGTATTGATGGCAAGTGACTCATTAAGTTTAAATGGGTATAAGCTATAATTTTCATCACATTCCTGTTTTTTTTTCCTTCCTGAAACTCATCATAACTCTAATGATTTAATACTTTATAGAAGCAGGGAAGATCAGAAGATTTGCCAACTCCAATCATGAGGAAGGATAAATACTTGGTAATATTAACGCATAACACAACAACAGTTAATTAACATCTTTAGCATGTTTGCTGAATTTCTATTTACAGATTACAGGACAATTTTGAAAGGGAGTAAGTGGTGTCTAACAGAGACAAAGAAGAACAATGTTCTCTGTGCTGTTTTGGAGGCCTCACAGAGCACAGAAGATTGCTTCTGCTCTGGAAAACATACCTGTTGCTTTAGACTTGAGGTAAACGCATTCCTACAAACCTATGAGGAAAAGAAAGGACTCAGGCTCAAATAGGTCTTTAGCAATATGCACACTGAATAGCTTATACATATAGTAAGATAACGAGCAATTTCCCCATGTTTGACCAACTATTCTTTAATGGAGAAAGTGAAGTACAGTAAAGTCAGTTTATGCCCCCATCTTCCTGGTTTTCCCTGTTCATGCAACTAAAGACAATAAAACTGCATTGTCACAGTATTTAATGTTAAAAAAAAAAAAAAAACACCAAACACAACTCTTTTTTTTTTTTTTTTTTTTTTTTTCAGTAATAGGAGCTATTGCATTGTGTTCCCGTAATTAGACCATGTCATGTCACGTCGCAATGTAAAATGACACAGTGTAACACTTTGTGACATGTGATAACTATGATGAATTACATTCAGAACAAAGACCTGCTTTGAAAGGATATATCTGATCTGGGGCAGAGCAGGTATTTCAAGCACTCCATGGATATTTTGGATTAATGGATAATTCCCCATCACATATCACAAATGTTTAATAATAAGATTATGAACACGCTGGCAGAGGATTTTTCCTGACTTTTATCCTAACATATCAATTTTTTATTTACTGTAGCAAATGAATAACTTCTATGCTTGCAGTGTGTTTGTGTATATATATATATAAAGCTAACTACTTTCAAAGAGATAAGCTTCCTATTTGATTTCTTGGAATAATCATATTAAGGGATAAATTTAACGTCAGAGAGGGGAGAGGTATTCACCCTTGAAGCAGTGTTCCCTTAATATTAAAAAATAATAATAAACTTGTACTAATACACCAACGGAAAAAACCTCCTCAAAAAAACCAAAACAACCAACCAAAGGTAATTTCATTCAGACGTCATAGAAAGTTTAAACATGAATTCTCTTAAACTTCAACTGTAGTTTTAAACTAAAAAAAAAAAAAGTATCTGAAAAGTGTCTAAAAAATGCCATTTTTAGACTCTCGCAGTGACTTTCAGATCAAATGTGCCTGATTCATGTCAAAACATGATTTTTTTTTTCCCCTTGACTGCCAGTAGTACAGCTGCAAGTTGGGATATGAAAATCAAGCCGTGTTCTTCTGTCATTGCGCCATCACCAGCAATGAGGATCTTGCAAAGAGAGCTTAGCTGCTGACAATTTTGTTGATGATGCATGAGGCAGAGAAGAATCCAGCACTCTTGTCCAGACTTGTATTGATTTTGCAACAGAAAGTTTATAAAAAAAGGTTTTCTCTTTTTTTTTTTCTTTTTCTGTGAATAAAGTTGACAGATATAACTGGAAAACAAACAGGGAGCAGGTCTAGAGAATTAGTAGTTATGTTTCATGTACGTATTTCTCTAACTCCAGAGGTATTTCTAGTTCTTTTTTGAAAAATCACTAAATAGTGGGTTGTAATCCTTTCCTTTGCTTATTGAACTTACTGTATTTTAAAGGTAAACTATTTTAATATCGCTATTGATTTTACAGAATGTGCCCTATTCAAGCTGAAATAAATGTGGCAGCACCCTGCAATGCAGTAGGAGTTTTGGACCAACTTAAGACAGACCATCAAAATGTATTTAAAGGGGGTCAAAAATGTCCTTGTGCAAACTGATGAAAACAAAATGTGTAACCGAATCATAAAATTGAATACCAAAAAAAACCCCAAACCAAACCAACCTATGAGGAAATGAGTCTCTTGCTACTTTAGAGGAAGCTCAAATCTCCTGTGTTTGTATTTGAGACCCAGTTTCTCTTTAAAAGCGTCAAACACCATTATGGAAAACGTGGCTCCTTCTCAGATCCTTCTTCCTTCTGGCCTTCCTATCAGACTTTGTATCTTACAATATTCATATGTTTTCTCAGGCTGAAATTTGCTGTGCCCCTGGGGAAGCATTTCGGTACTCTGATATTTGGTGTTTCAGATGTGTGATAGCAACCCTGGGATTTTAGATCATCTGTTTCTTAGAAGGGTTTTTTTTTTTCCTTTTTGTTTGGTATGGTTTGTGGGTTTTTTCCTAACATGTTTGATACTCAAAATGATGCCTACATTTCTGATTGCTTTTCCATTTATCTCACCTGGAGTATAGCTCCTCCTACTCTTAGGAAGAAAAAAAATATTGGAGAAGTTATCAGATGTGTTCAGCTCTCTGTACAAGCAAATGCACAAATAACAAGACTAAGTAGCAGGTTTGCTGACAGCTTGTGGTGGCAGCCATTCTGTGATTCCAAGAGGCAATCTGATGCCATTGAAACCAAATCATACTCACACATTTTAGCAGAAGAAACACAGCAGTATAACCATGGATTTTTGTACCGCTCCTTACAGTTTATTGTCCAGAACAACTCTTGGCTTTGCCTAAGCTCCAAGGTAGCCTTATACACTAAAATTTTGAACCCATTCCTTGGTAAAAAATCTAAGAACCACCCATAGGCATAAGACTGAAAGGGAGCACAGGATGACATTTGGACCATAGTTCTTTACAAGGCAAAGTCACATCTCCTCAAGTCATTCACCACAGCCATTTCTCTTAACTGCTTTTAAAGTGCTCTTAGAGACTTCTTGATATAGACATCTTATCCCCTTGATCTTGTCTGTCTCAAAGGAGCTGGGTTATTTTTCTAAAAGAAAAAAAAAAAAGAAGAAAAAGAAGAAAAAAAAAGAAAAAGAAAACAACAACAAAAACTTTTTGGAAAGATATCTTGTTAATTTGTAGAACTAATTTAGAAGGGGGTCTAACCATTTCTGAAAGATAATAAATTACATGTTCTCAGTGTGGATATGTGAGAAAGGTTCCTGGACATGTTGCTCCTTTTCCACATGGAGAATCATTATAGCAGAGCGCCAGCTCTGATTAACTAGAAGGGAAGATGAAAGACAGTGAGGATAATGTAATCGTGTTTGATGAACAGTGGACCTGAATATGCTTTAGGTCAAGCATCGCTAATATGCAGTCCCCTAACAGGAAAAGCTCACAACATTTTTGGAAGGAGTAACACTGTCTTTATATCAGTCATGAAGAAGAATATATTAAAGTAAGGGTGGTTGGATAAATTAAGAGTGGTAGAAAGAGTAGGAAAAGAGGAGGAAGCATTAGGCCAAAAGCAATGAAACACAAATGCGGGTCCTGGGTGCTGCTAACAGCCTCTGGGAATTGTCTGTTTTCCAGCTGAATTCAGTAAAGCTGTATTAAGTGGAGGAGAGATTAGCTGGAGAAGCAAAGCAGATTTGCTTTTGTAGTCTGGGGATCTGTGAGTCCCAGCTTTTCGTACACCCCATGAGTATGCTAAATCTGCACTTGAAAGGATGTGGTCTGCTGAGTCATGCCATACTCAAAAAAATCCAAGCCTTTCCTTCCTGCAGGGAAAGTCAGCTGTGACAGGGGAAACAGGATTCATATAGGTTTCATGAGGGCCGTATAAACACCCTACGTCAGACACAAGTGTCTTGGGGGGCTGTGCAGCTTTCGGTAGAACAAGTAGAGAGGACTTGTTTTTCCGTTCTTACATAGAAGTTCTAGTTTTCCTTATCAGAAGGAAGGTTTCACATCCCATCCTTCCCTATGCCTACCTTGTTTCCTGAAAGTTCTGCGCTATCCAAAGAGGCAGAGTGTAAGTCTGTGTATGATGAGTGTATTGGGTCATTGCTCAAGGAGGGAAGAATTAAGGTCGGATTGGTGTGTACCTTAACGCTTCATTACTTGGTTTTCAGAAGATTAATTTTAGGTACTCTCTACATTCTGGAAGGCCATTAGGTACCACTGGGCCACCTTATCTCTGTAATAATGAAGTCTGGGTCACTTTTTCTTTTTTTTACCCAGAAACAGAACAACAGTTGTGACTTCTGTGGTGTCCCTTTAGATTGACAGTCATGTAAAGAGGAGTATGATACCCAGTCGCTGATGTCTGATGAAGTACCTTTAAAGATAAAGGAACTTTTTTCATTGCTTTTAAAAAGAGTTGGTTGAATGGATCCAGAGTTGAACATTTCCAGCTGCCATTTCTATTGCAAAAGACTGACCCTACTGAAAGGTAAATTCTTTCTCACTGGTTTATTGTTAACATCATGCAGATCGATAGGAGTTATAGACCTCAGGGACATGTGCAGCATTCCTCACATCCACAGATTTACTTAGAGTGGAAAAAACAGGGATGAAGGCTGCATATGAATTCAAAATATGTAACTCACTCAAAAAGTGATTCTGTCATTAAAGGTATAAATATGTTGCCTCTTTTTAGGAGAATGTCTTATGTCAGTTTCTTAAATAGCATAAGTAAAAGGCATATGTACAGTTCTCATTGTACACAATTATCTACTGCACATCCGCAATGTTTTGTGAAAGGTATATTTATGAACATACAACATACACAATTGCAAAGGAAACCAAAATATCTGAAAGATGAGAAGTAGGAGAAATTCAAAAGACTTCCTCCAAAAGGGGAAAAGAAAATGCCCACCAGAGAGGTGTAAAATGGATGTGTTGATATGTTGAATACACCAAAGATCATTAAAACCTTGAACGTTGGGGGGTTTTTTGTGTTCGTTTTTTTTTTTAAAAACAACTGTCCTCACTTTAAAGAAAATGTGCAGCTGTTCCTTTAACATTTTATAATTATAAGACAGGCAGAAAGTGTTGGAAGTGTGTGTGAATGGGGGTTAGCATGCTGAGACATTGTATTTCAGCTGTGAAAATCAATACATGCTCCAGAGATAGGGCACTTGATCAGAAAGGATATTGCAAGATACAAAAGAGCAGATATGAAATACCATTCCTGTGAAGTTCATTTCTTGCTCTTATTACATCAGTTCAGCAGAAAACACGGTGTGCATGAAACTATGGCAGTGCCAGCAATTTATTATTGCTCTTCCAAGATTTTTTGAAGTTTTGCATGAGATTTTAGCACAATTGTGCTTTGTGCTGCTTTTTTACCACAGATTTAGAACATGGAGGGCTAGATGATGCACTTGTGAAGGGTTTCTTGTGTATCAGTCTCTTTCCATCCTGTTTCCAATTAAAACAAAAATGCAGTTCCATATGACTCTGCCCAGAAAACAAGATCATTATTACATCAAACGAGAAGAAGAGGTTTTCTTTAGGAGGTTTTCGGTTTTTTCTACTTTTGAGAAGATCCTTTTTACTATTATTTTTGTGAGAGCAAGTAGAAAAAAAAAGAAAGAGAAGGAAATGCAGAGGAGGATATTGACCCTGGGAATACATTAGCTTGGAAGACAGTTTTCACACTACTATTGCAAATGGCAGACTTACCCTTTATCTTTCTCACTTTATTGTTTCTGACTAGCAATTGTATCCTGGGTCTCACAAAATTTCACAAAATCCCCATCATATAGAGATAAAAAAAATAATAATTTAAGACATTAGTGGTTTCCACTCAAAGAAGATGCTTGCTATGAAAAAGTGAAATCCTGTTCTCCTGGGGACTAGGCACCTTTCTCTGTAACTTCTTGTGTAAAGTCATTCAAACCATTTCACATTTCTGTTTATTTTCTTTCATTTTTCATGTTGATAAAAAACTTACCAAGCTGTGCAGAATAACTTGAATTCTACGAGGAAAGTAGTTCTGTATATATAAGTCCCGGTACCTATTAGTTGTCTCCTTTCCTAAAAAAAAAAAACAACAAAGTAGTAGTTGCCAAGCTTAACTTCATTTTGCATCTCCTTTAAAAAAATTGTATCTTAAAACTTGGATCAGTACAAGAGAAATTTTAGACAGGTTGGTGGTTTTTCTTTGATTGGGGTTTTTGGGGGGTTAGTTTGTTTGGGGTTTTTTTAGTGATTTTCACCAAAATCTTGTTTAGACACTTGAAGTTAAAGTGAAGCTCTTAAGAAGAGAAATAAGTGGAGGTTTTGTCAAGTCCAATACATTCAGGGCCCGGCAGCCCAACCCAGAGATACCTGTAATATGAATGCAAGAGACTTACGTACCTTATTGATCTTTCCTAACAAGGAATTAATCTCTGCCAGCTTCATCACAGGAATGGATTCCAAGAGGAATCAAAAGCCCCTGTTTCAATTTGTGATTTTCTAGCTATTCCTCTGAACACAGTACTCCAGGTGGGGTCTCACAAGAGCTGAGTAGAGGGGGAGAATCACCTCCCTTGACCTGCTGCTAATGCTTCTTTTGTTGCAGCCCAGGACACGGTTGGCTTTCTAGGCTGCAAGCGCACACTGCCAGCTCGTGTTCAGCTTCTCATCCACCAATACCCCCAAATCCTTCTCCTCAGAGCTGCTCTCTATTCATTCTCCACCCAGTCTGTGTTTGTGCTTGGGATTGCCTTGACCCACATGCAGCACCTTGCACTTGGCCTTGTTAAATTTCATGAGGTTTGCATGGGCTCACCTCTCCAGCCTGTCAAGGTCCCTCTGGATGGCATCCCTTCCCTACAGCGTGTCCACCACACCACGCAGCTTGGTGTCATCGGCAAACTTGCTGAGGGTGCACTCCA
This sequence comes from Pterocles orientalis, assembly GCA_011057875.1. Lineage (NCBI taxonomy): Eukaryota > Metazoa > Chordata > Aves > Pterocliformes > Pteroclidae > Pterocles > Pterocles orientalis. The sequence goes on along the minus strand of WKFP01015331.1, from coordinate 1,489,571 downwards.
TCCCACTGTTCCATGTTTCCAACAAAGATGTTAAACAACACTGGCCCCAGTACCGACCCGTGCGGAACATCACTTGTCACTCGTCTCCACTTGGACATTGAGCCATTGACCACCACTCTTTGAGTGCAGCCATCTAGCCAATTCCTTATCCAGCGAGTGGTCCTTCTGTCAGATCCACGTCCCTGCAACTTAGAGACAAGGATGTCATGTGGGATTGTGTCAAAGGCTTTGCACAAGTCCAAGTAGGTAACGTCTGTTGTCCTTCCTCTATCCACCAGCGCCATGGCCCTGTCGTAGCAGGCCACCAAATTCATCAGGCATGATTTTCCCTTGATAAAACCATGCTGGTTGGCACCAAACACCTGTTTGTTTTCCATGTGCCTTAGCATAGATTCCAGGAGCATTTGCTCATGATCTTGCCAGGCACAGAGGTGAGACTGACTGGCCTGGAGTTTCCCAGGTCTTCTTTATTTCCTTTTTTAAAAAATGGGGGTTATGTTTCCCCTTTTCCAGTCTGCAGGAACTTCACCAGAGTGCCACGACTTCTCGAATATGATGGATAGTGGTTTGGCAACTTCATCTGCCAGTTCCTTCTGGACCCGCGGATGTATCTCATCTGGTCCCATGGACTTGTGCACCTTCAGATTTTTTAGATGGTCTCAAACCTGGTCTTCTCCTACAGCTGGCAGTTCTTCCTTCTCCCAGTCACTGACTTTGCTTTCTGCAACTTGGGCAGTGCGGCTTGAGCTCTTGCCAGTGAAGACTGAGGTGAAGAACTCATTAAGTACCTCAGCCTTCTCTACATCCTGGTTCACTAGGTCTCCTGCTTTCTACCATAGGGGGCCCACATTTTCCCTAGTACTCCTTTTATTGATGACATACCTATAGAAGTTCTTCCTGTTACCCTTAATGTCCTTGGCCATGTTTAATTCTTTTTGGGCTTTAGCTTTTCTAACCTGATCTCTGGCTTCGCAGTGTCTCTGTATTGTCCCCAGGCTACCTGTCCTTGCTTCCACCCTCTGTAGGCTTCCTTTTTTTGTTTGAATTTGCTCAGGAGTTCCTTGTTCATCCATGCAGGCCTCCTGGCATTTTTGCCTGCCTTCCTCTTTGTTGGGATGCATCGCCCCTGAGCCTGGAGGAGGTGATCCTTGAATATTAGCCAGCTTTCTTGGGCCCCTCTTCCCTCCAGGGCTTTATCCCATGGGACTCTTCCAAGCAGGTCCCCGAAGAGGCCAAAGTCCGCTCTCCTAAAGTCCAGGGTAGTGAGTTTGCTGTGTGCCCTCCTCACTGCCCTGAGGATCTCGAACTCCACCATCTCATGGTCGCTGCATCCCAGGCTGCCCTTGTGTTCCACATTCCCCACCAGCCCTTCCTTGTTGGTGAGAACAAGGTCCAGCATAGCCCCTCTCCTATACTAGTAAAAGTGTATATTTCCCTTCCTTTGCCCCTTTCCCAGTAAAACGGTGTCTCTGACACTCCTTCAGTGACAGAGCTGTGCTGGCAGAAGGCTGTGTCATCGTCAGATTTCAAATTGCAGCTGGTTGCTAGCTCCTGCAGCAGAGCCGTGACACTGCCCCTTCCACACAGCTCATAGCAAAAGATATATTTAACTTAGAATAATAGCCCAGCAAGAAGGTGGGAAAGACAAGTGAAATGCCTATTCTGGCAATCATTCCAAAGCTGGTGTTAATGTCTTTGGATTGCAAAGTGGAGAAAAATAAATAGCTGAAGTGTTTTACCGATTAATGCAAAGCAAATAACTCTCAACAACCAGGGTCAATGGCTGTCACTGTTGCAGCTGCGATCATCACACAAACTGTCCTCAGTTCATTCGTGTAATGTCCTACACCTGCACGCTGGCTGTAAAGAGTTCCCAAAGTGCCTGCTGAGTCACAACAAATGGCACTGGAGTGGGACGAGACCTATCAGTTTAACTGCCCAGATAGCAATGCTTGTTGGGGTACACTTGGTTCTCATCCAGAGGGCACTTACAGAAGTTTTTCACCACCAGTGCCATCCTCACAGCTTCTCCCTTCTCAGTCGTCCCAGGTTTCTCTAAGCGAGAAAACAAATAACTGACTGAAATAAATCTAGCAGTCAGGACATTTGGGTTTTTAAATGCTTGTCAATAACAATATACTTATTTCACGTTTCTGTTTGAACATAATCCTAGAGATTAGCAATTAAGAGAAAATAATAGAGCCTGATCTTACGTGATAGGAAAAGCATTATTATTCCTGCTATACAGATGTAGAGAAAATTGGAAAGGGTTCAGAAAAAGGGCTAAAAGGATAAGTCATGCCGTCTAAACATGGCTTATAGGCAGCTCTGTCTACCTAGCTTATTAAAGAGAAGGCTAAGACATGATTTGATTGTAGTCAATACATAAAGAAAATTTCTCACAGAGGCTGCTGTAAGCTAGAAATCAGAGCATAACAAGTTTCAGGGGCTGGGAGACCTCCCTAGTAAAAAGCACATTTGTAACAGCAAGACCAGAATAACTTTGAGTCATAATGGACTCACAATTACCTAATGTCATTTCATCAAGATTTCATTTCCCCCACCCTATAAAGGACACGCTATAATTCATCCACCAGATAAGTATTTGCTGTACAAGCTAGTGAGTGAAATTCATTGGTTAAACTAGATCATGATAATACCATTTTCTGTTCTTCTAAATCTATCTGCATCTCACGAACAAGTTTTGCTTCTCTTTTCACTTCTGCACTATTGATGCAGAGGCTCATAGGCTCCTCTTTCAGAATATACTGCTATTTAAGAATTTAAAAATCCTGATTTTCATAGCAGCTACCATCAAAGATTTACCCTAGTTCCTGGCCACTCTATGGGGAGAACTAGATAATCTGTCACATCCAGACATAGTTAAGACCCCTAGCAGTGATTATCTGCAGTGAGTAGTTCAGCAGTATTTTCTGCCATACAGTCTAATACGATTTTTAGATGATACACAAGTTAAAATGCTTGTGAAATCCAGATAAAACAAAAATAAACCTGAGCTTACTGACATTTAATTTTGGAGGCGTCTGCCACTCAGCAGTGTGTTACAAGACACAATATAGGAAAAAGAAATTTTTTTTTAAGCTGCAACAACTTGTGATTTTATGGGGAACTGGAAGTTCTTCGTTCAGACCTCAGTGTCTTGGCCAAGATAGCATCTATCACATTTAGATAGAGAGACTTAATTCAGTGCATGGTCAGTCAACCATAAAGTTCATATTTGGTTCGGGATATTAAGTTTCCAGGCATTCAAGGAGACTTGTGCCTGTGGAGTTGCTTTGGGCCCGTGTCTACTGCAGTGCAAAGGAGAATAAAGTACACTAGTGCACGGTAGGAACCTTCAGTCTCTAGGTCTGGCCCTTGCTATATACAAATGGGTAGCACAAGACAAAAAGCCTGCTAGACCATAAGCACCAAAAGCGAATGACAGCAAGAAATGTGTCTAGCACACACAGACTGTGAATTTTCACAGCAAACCAACTTCATGTTATTTAGCACAAGTTTTCTGTAATTGTGATACAGTGGGAAAAATTACAGTGCTCAATGGCCCTTAAACTCTGCCTTCCATCTCTGTGATGGGGTCATCCGGCTGTTGATAGGTAGGGTGCAGGGGTTCGCAATACAAAACGTGTAGAAATAATGGATGACTCAGGACCTGTTAAAGAACCTTTTTGTTTCCTGTGTTGTTAGTGCTTCAATTGTTTGTCTGTGTACTTGCCTCAGTATTTATACAAAGGTTCACAGTTCCTTTGCCACTCCTGCTGTGTAACCATCAACCATTAACTTTCCTTTGAAATCTCTGAAATGTGGGGATGTACCCAGTTCATTCGACACGGCAGGAGGCTGCAATGCACTAGGGCATTTTCAGGCCAGTCAGAAGACAATCATACGCTGGTTACCAAGGCAAATCTTTAAACTTCTATGAAAAGTCTGAAAAATTTTGCATTAACTTCAGCCATATCTGAAGAAATGAGAATAAGTTTGATAGATGCTAACTGGGAAAAGAAAAATACCCCAAGTTTTCTATACTAAGCAATTTGCAGAAGTCATGGGGAAAAAAGAAGCGGTTAAGAATGCAAAAATTTAGGTCAAAGAGAGCTATGAAAATGGGAGAAATGTTCTAGGCAGACCATTTTACTGTCAAGAGGAAATATGATTATAAAATACATAGGGAAAACTGGACAATGTCAGAAGAATGAACTCAATATCTGAAAAAGAGCCCAGAGACCTAAGAAGTTATGAGTACAGGTAATAACAGGCAAATCTGAGTAGTATTTTAGTGAAAATCAGAGGGCAACAGCACAGTCATAAAGGCCAGAGAGAAATGGAAAACGTGGAACACACTGTGTCAATTTCTACATAAAAAAGAAAAGATAATGAGCTTTAGTCAAGAGTGATTCACTGGATGGGAGCTATTTTGCATCTGAGACGCTCCTGAGACCTCATTCCCTAGACACAGTGACTCTGAACTCAACACACAAATTCAAACTCCCAGCAAACCCTCTAGCATTTTGCTTGTGTTGCCCAGAGTTCTGGAGAGGTTTGCAATGGGAATAAGCTTCTAAAACATGTATGATATTATCCTTGACTATTTACATCTAATACAGGTTCTGTAGCCATGAGAATTTGCCATCTGACCTTGCCACTCGGGTTTGAAACACCAGTGTTTGTCATCTGTTTTAGCTGAGAAATGCCTTTTCCCAGCTATGACCTTGCCCAAGCCATGTTGGATCTATGTCCATTATCCAGTTCCTCCCACAGAAGTCTGCAAACCCATCTGAATTCTTTCAGCCAGTCACTGAGAGGCTTTGCTTCTTTAGAGCATGCTATGGGGTGTTAACAGAATGCTTCATGGCCACAGGACATAATTTTGGATGCATTCGTGCTCTTCCCGAAAAGTGGAACTATACTAGACAACTTAGAAAACCATGCTCTCGGTTTGCAAACACAGTGTTCGGATGAACAGACAAAGATTTTATGTAAATTTATGTAGAAATTGACACAGTCTCTTCCAAGTTTTCCATTTCTTTCTGGCTTTTATGACTGTGCTGTTGCCCTCTCATTTTCACTAAAATACTACTCTGCTTTGCCAAGAGCTCAAGCCACACCGCCCAAGCTGCAGAAGGCAAAGTCAGTGACTGGGAGAAGGAAGAACCCGCCAGATGTAGGAGAAGATCAGGTTTGAGGCCATCTAAAGAACCTGAAGGTGCACAAATCCATGGGACCTGACGAGATACATCCACGGGTCCTGAAGTTACTGGCAGATGAAGTTGCCAGACCACTATCCATCGTATTTGAGAAGTTGTGGCACCCTGGTGAAGCCCCCCCAGACTGGAAAAGGGGAAACATAACCCCCATTATTAAAAAAGGAAATAAGGAAGACCTGGGAAACTACAGACTGGTCAGTCTCACCTCTGTGCCTGTCAAGATCATGGAGCAAATGCTCCTGGAATCTATGCTAAGGCACATGGAAAACAAGCAGGTGGTTGGTGACAACCAATATGGCTTTACCAAAGGAAAATCGTGCCTGACGAATTTGGTGGCCTTCTACAACAGAGCCACAGCGCTGGTGGATAGAGGAAGGGCAATTGACATCATCTACCTGGACTTGTGCAAAAGCCATTGACACAGTCCCACATGACATCCTTGTCTCTAAGTTGCAGGGACATGGATCTGACGGAAGGGCCACTCACTGGATAAGGAATTGGCTAGATGGCCGCACTCAGAGAGTGGTGGTCAACGGCTCAATGTCCAAGTGGTACTCGGTAACAAGTGGTGATCCACACGGGTCGGTATTGGGGCCAGTGTTGCTTAACATCTTTGTTGGAGACATGGAACAGTGGGATGGAGTGCACCCTCAGCAAGTTTGCCGATGACACCAAGCTGCGTGGTGTGGTGGACACGCTGGAGGGAAGGGATGCCATCCAGAGGGACCTTGACAGGCTGGAGAGGTGGGCCAATGCAAACCTCATGAAATTTAACAAGGCCAAGCACAAGGTCCTGCACATGGGTCAAGGCAATCCCAAGCACAAATACAGGCTGGGCAGAGAATGGATAGAGAGCAGCTCTGAGGAGAACGATTTGGGGGTATTGGTGGATGAGAAGCTCAACATGAGCCGGCAGTGTATGCTTGCAGCGCAGAAAGCCAACCATGTCCTGGGCTGCATCAAAAGAAGCATTAGCAGCAGGTCAAGGGAGGTGATTCTCCCCCTCTACTCTGCTCTCATGAGACCCCACCTGAAGTACTGTGTTCAGATGTGGGGCCCCCAACATAAAAAAGACCTGGACCTGTTGGAGAGAGTCCAGAGGAGAGCCATGAAGACGGTCAGAGGCTGGAGCACCTCCCCTATAAGGACAGACTGAGAGAGTTGGGATTGTTCAGCCTGGAGAAGAGAAGGCTCCGAGGAGACTTAATAGCAGCCTTCCAGTACCTGAAGGGGTCCTACAGGAGAGGTGGGGAAGCACTCTGCATCAGGGAGTGTAGTGAGAGGACAAGGGGTAACTGGTATAAGGTGAAAGAGGGTAGATTTAGACTAGACATTAGGAAGAAGTTTTTCACTATGAGGGTGGTGAGACACTGGAACAGGGTGCCCATAGAAGCTGTGGATGCCCCATCCCTGGAGGGGTTCAAGGCCAGGCTGGATGAGGCTTTGAGAAACCTGGGCTAGTGGGAGGTGTCCCTGCCCATGGCAGGGGGGTTGGAACTTGAGGATCTTTAAGGTCCTTTCCGACCCAAAACATTCTATGACTCTATGATTCTATATGTATCCACTTGAGGGCATCATTGTGGCCCTAGTTAAACTGAAATAAATTGCACACTTTTAGGCTTGCAATTTTTCCAGTGGGAATACTTCAGTGTAGAAGCACATTCTAAACATCGACCTAAATGGGAAGGTAGGACCCAAGTGAAAATCATTGATCAGCTTTAAATATGAATGGGTTTAAAAACAAGAATTCTGTATTGTGGAGTGCTATTTTATTATCTCCATTATCATAATAAGCAAACAAACAAAGAAACTTACTGATCACGGCAGTTGGAGTATACTTCATCCTGATCTGGAAATTAGTTAGGATAAGGTACAAGACACTGAAAGTGAAAGCACATTTATAATTTAAGGAGAAATCTACAAATGCTTTTTCAGTGTTAAACTCAAGTGTTACAGTCCAAAACAGATGAGAGAAAGACAGTATGTATGGATGTGCATGTACATCTACAGGATACAGAGGCATAGCTATGGATATTTTGGTTAATAAAATTTTTTATGTGATGATTTTTTTTTTTAATTTATGTTTCTTTTTTTCCAGAACAGCAAAGGAAAGAGAAAAGGTAATTTTTTCCACTTTGGACTTGAAAATTTTGTTTTACGCAGCAGTTGCCCTTCTCCTCTAGCAGTTTTCAACTGAGTTTTGCTGGGGACTGGGGAAGGGAAGAAGGAAAAGTTTTTTTCTTTTAACTCTCAGTATTTTCCACTTGAATGTGGTGTCGCTTTCTTTCATACCCTTTCACACACACACTGATACCGACCACAAGCGTTAAATGAGCAAATTATATATGAACAGCGCTTTTACTATTCAACCTGTTTAGAATTAGAGATCTGAATAACAGATTTGCTGATAGCTGAAACCCTTTAGTTTAAAGACTTTACATGGGGTTATATATACTGGTCTTTCAGTGTCGAACACTGAAAAATGAAGTTGCAGACAAATATTAACTCAGCCATATAAACCTACTTATGAAGGGGAAAGTAATATCTCATGCCTTACACTTGGACACAAGAATGAACAAGGAAATGAGTTGTTACATAATTAAAAAATTTTTTAAAAAATCCAAAAAACAAAAAAACCCAGGAGAAAGGTTTAATAGCTTTCCGAAATTTGGAATAGCTTCCTTCATTTTTATTCCCTGGCTATTAAAATGTGTGATTTATTTTCCTGCTTTTGGAGAAAACCAGCTGCTAACAGGTTAATCCCTGAGCACAGCATCATACCTTCAATAGCCTTGCTCTCCCGAGTTCCCAGCAGACAGTCTGCAGCTCAACTGATGTAATGCTGTTTGGCTGCACTTTAACTTTCCTCTTTTTTCTGTGTGTATGTACTCACTTTATTACAAGGGAGAAAGATAACCCATTTCCAGTCCATCTATCCCAACACCATAAGAAGCTGAGGCAATAACAATTATCTCTATCTTTACATTTTCTCTCTTCTCTGGATAGTTCTTGTACAGTAATGAATTGTAACAGCTCCTTCACATAGACTTCTCTCCCATATAATTAATGTCCTAAGATATTCTGTTTACTGGTGAAGCAGTTTGAATCAAGAAGTGATTACTTTTGAAGTAAATGGAGCTGCTAACCACATTCCACAAAGACGACAGCAGTTTCACTTAAAAAAACCCACAACAAACCAACCGAAAAAAAAAAAAACCCCAAACAAATACAATCCACAGAGAAAACAAACAAAAAAAATATTTGCAAAACCAGTCTCTTTGCATTGGGATATTTGTCCTTCATACATTCCCCTTCCAACAACCACCATTACTTTTTTTCTTTAATTTTTTTTTTTGTTCCATAGGTACAACAAGGAGTGTCTTAATCAGAAGGCTGATTTTGAACTCTGGCTAGTCACAAGTTGAATTAGAATAAGTTACTTTTCTGCAAATTAAAAATATAGTCAGATCCACAAACCAGCGGAAAATGCTCTTTCTCTGAAAGACAACTTCTCAAGGAAACTTCAGAGCGAAATATTTTCAGTCTTGAACGTTATATACTCAATATTCTTATGGAATGGTAGATATAAAATAAGTATGAGATAACCTGTGCTAACTGGCATGGGGTTGATAGCCCAGAAGATCCCTTATAACTTAGCCCCTACAGTCTGAACAAGGGCAAAGGAGACTTTCCATGACTTAGCAGAGGAATTACTTCTGGAAGCCTTGCTTATTTTCCCACCCAATCTGCTTCCTGTTGTCTGGTTTTGAGTCATCTAGAAAGGGAGTTTAATATGTGTGAAAGAAAATGTTAGGAAAGGGATGTCTGACACTTCCTGTTATAAGCCAAACATAAAAGCCTCCTGTTTAATTCCACATATTTACAGCACTAAGGGTAATTATACTGTCTCGTGCTTTAACAAATTCCTATCCAGTTCTTTGAGAGGTTAAGAGCAACGTTTTTCCCCAGCCTGACCTATGATAAAGGTATTTTCAGGGAAAATGGGAGCTGATCATCTGTGATTCTCCCTGCCTCCTGTCAGGAACTGAGGCATTTCATACTTTAGCATAAGCCACAACCACTAGACTGTTGTAGTGCAAGTCATAACCACTCTGCCATTCACCTGGACAATTGCATCTGATCTGAATCCTGAAAGCATTGCTGTGAAACTCCAAACTAGTAATCTCTTTCCCTGTCCCTGTGCCTATATTCCTCCTAGAAAATTTTTTGGCAGCTCAGCTTAGGAAAACTCAGTCAACCACCAACTACGCTTAGGCTCCTACCCAGATAATGAAAAGGGAGACATTTCACTCGCACACTATGAATCACTCTTCAGAGGCACCAAACACTCTCTGTTCATGCAACAAAGTGCCTGTGCAACTAATTTACACCCTCAGAAGCACTCTGCTGGTGCCAGGCATCTCCATTTTGGATAGTGACAAACTGAAATTAGGTTTCTGAAATACACCATCAAGGTGTGGTCTGGGATACACCATCAAGGTGTGGTCTGTGCTGTCAGGATTAGTTCTTGCTTTCTTAGACATTATGAAGATCAAAACAAGTACCTGTATCAGCCCTTCCAAACATAGACTGAGGTCAAAACATGGAACTGAATCTGAATTGCCCATATTGCCATTAACTGTATTTGTTCTTTGTTTTGAACTCTTTGTATTTTCTAGGTCATATTTAATCATTTACAACTCACCGATGGATCTCCTTAGTAAGGACACGCCTGTGCTTGTAACAGAGGGCATCATTTCACATTCATGAGAAACAAAGCACCTAGTAAGTCTCATAACATCAATAGGCACTCGCAGCACTGCATCTTCCTAATCTTCCCACTTCATACCCTTCGCTGTCTTTCCCTACTCATTTTGCCTTTGAGATGTTTGGAAGCCCTTGGCACTCACATTTTAATATTCATCTCCACAGTTTAGTGGAGGATCCTTATTCGAGCAGCTGATTTATTAGACAACTAGGAGGAATAACTAATTAACTGGATGTTCTTATAAAGCGATTGTCTTCCAGCAATGATTTTAGTAAAGGTTTGCTAATAACAAATAGATCACTGTTGGAAGAATCCTGTAGCGGAACATTAGTTACAGTTATACATGATGGTCTGGTGATCTTCTCTGGATCTTTGGCTGAGAAGGCTCAACAACTGTAAAGCAGAACAAGTCTGCACAAGCGTCCATTTTTAGACTAACAAATACGACCTCATCACTTCCTAAGATGATTTCTCCTTTCCAAGAACTTGGTATGGACATCACCTAATCTAAAGAAATGCTCATGAATGCACAACTATAATCTCTGGGATCTGCATGGGGACTTCTAAAATTGAGGTTATGAACTGCTGGAGCTTAAGCTAAATGCAGTGCAAGTCCCACGGGTGGTAGTGGTAGGAGACCCATATGCTTCCTTGCTCACACACAGATGGAATGCGTAATAGACATTGAACAGCTGAAGATGTGTGATACTGACTCCTTTCCTCCTAAATCTTGTGTGAATGCATGCACAGTTCCAGTGGCAAAAACTACGGCAGTAATGTGGATCTAGACTTCATCAAAATATAAGTACTATGTCCCCTCTGTAACAAGAAAGTCAACCTATTATTATAACAGTACTTATCTACCATCCAGTATCCATGCAGTCTCAACAAAATACGTATCTTTCTTGAAGAGAATTATGATTTCCTCTTTCTGATATATAGGTAAAGCTTCAGTATATAATTGAGTTTCTGCTACATCATGTTTAGCATTACATTCCTCTTCGTAAGATTCACTAATACGATAAAGAAATGCTGCCATTATTTTACAATGATAGCACTTATTTATACTCTTTTAAAAGTATAGTGCACAACTATGTGTTTATTTAATCATTTATAATTGCCACTGTTTTGGAAATAATTATATCCCCACACAAAAGTATTCTTAACTGCTTTTCCAGCATATTCCTCTATGGAATCTGCAACCTTTTAAAATTATGTATTGTACGAGGTAGTACAAAGCCATATTTGATCTGCAACTATGTCTATGTACGGGCCCTGAGAGAGTTAGGGTTGTTCAGCCTGGAGAAGAGAAGGCTCTGGATTGACCTCAAAGTGGCTTTCCAGTACCTGAAAGGGGCCTACAGGAGAGATGGGGAGAGGCTTTTAAAAAGGGCATGTAGTGACAGGACAAGGAGTAATGGATTTAAATTGGAAGAGGGCAGATTTAGACTAGATATTTGTAAGAAATTCTTTACTGTGAGAGTGGCGAGACACTGGAACAGGTTGCCCAGGGAAATTGAGGATGCCATATGGAGGTGTTCAAGGCCAGGCTGGCTAAGGCTTTGAGCAACCTGGTCTAGTGGGAGGTGTCCCTGCCCATGGCAGGGAGTGGGACTGGATGATCCTTAAGGTCCTTTCCAACCCTAACCATCCTATGATTTTGTGACCCTGCCTGACCACTGCTTATTCATGAACCACTGGATAGGATGGTTCACTGTTTGTTCCAACTTCCTCTAAATAGTTTGGTACATTGAATGTAATCTTGGGTTAAAAAGAAAATAAACAGGTTTTAAAAATTCACTTTATATGCCTTATTGTTAATTTCAAAGTATATGGAGTTTTTGGGGTTTTTTCCTTTAATAATGTGGAGATTTAGATTCTCTTAGTACATAGCAAACACTATTCTCTCCTGTAAAACAGTGGAGGACTGTCTTGGTAGTTACAAAAATAAGATGTGAAAAAAAAAAAGATACAGGATGTCCAGAGCCCTTTGAATTCAAGTATAAAGTAAGATTTTTGTTTAGTATCTGACTGGATGCAGATATATTTTTTTCCTTTTTGGATGATAAAGTACTCCATTTTTGTAGAGGGATTTGACTGTTAATAAATGCAGGAGACTGGTATGGAATTATTATTCTGCACTGTTATTTACTTGTTTCCATTTGAAGAACATTGTAGTTCAAAGTTCAGACAAGATATGAGAAAGCAGCACATCTGTGTACTTTTCTTTAATTTACAATTCAATTCTTCCATGCCTTTTCTTTTTAAACACAGTCTTAAATGTATCATGAGCAAATAAGTATGTGAACAAAGGACAACAATGTAAGCGATGCTTAATGCTGGAAGTTTTTGTTCAACTATGTGTAGAAAATATCTTACTGAAGAAGTAACAGTATGAACCCTATTGTTTTCCAGCTTACCAAAAGGTATTGTATTAGTTAAGCATCCAGAGAACAAAAGTGCTTGCAAGCCTTGGGACTGCATAAACTCAGTGAAGAGTTTGGATTAAATATTTGGTAGATATAAACTATTGGTTTCTGTAGTATCTGTGTGAAGAGCACAGACTTTGAGGAAGGCCTGTTGTACGGTGAAGCTGAGGAGATGAGAAATAAAGCTTCCCTCATTCCCTGCCCTTAGGAGAAGCCTCTCATGACTTCGCAAAAGAAACCTTTTACTGTCTGACCTTCAGTTTCCTGCTTGCAAATAAATTATAGCATTCTTTTCTTTTCCATTCTGTCATTACACTGAGAATTTTTTCAGACACTGACTGTCTCAATAAATGTTTATATGATGTTTAAGAATTTGGGAGTATGGTGTTCCTTGGACAGTTATTTCTGCTGCAAAACAAACAAACAGCAAAACCTACTCTCACTTGGTGTGGCTAAGGAAAACCTGCTCTGCAGACCTCTGCCAATATAGAAAGGAACTGTAAGTTCTCTACTAACTTGTTCAGACACCACTGTATTGGTCTCAGCAACCTGTTATCTGAAAACCTTTCATGATTTCAAGCAATGTTACTAAGATCTCTCGTTTGTGATTCATGCTTTCATTTGATCCGTGGAAAAATGTGTACTAAAAAAAAAAAACAACCCCAAACCCCCTTTTTTTTTTAATTACACTAAGATTTTGATTTTAAGAGAGGAAGGGATTTATGTTTTATTGACTATATGCCTAAGTATGTTTAGTGTTCCAGGTTTATGCTGGAAACTGTATTGCTTTTGGTGCCAAACAAGTTGATGACCCTAATTTTTGAAAAATGTTTTTTACTCGATTGGATATTTTTTAATTGTCTGAGTCCAGATTCTGAAAATCCTGTCTTGGATACAACCAATCTTTAAGCACATTATCCTAAGAGACAAGACAACCAACACAGTCTTCATCCTTAAACTCTTTGGCTACTCACTCAGATTATGTTAAGCCCAGTGAGTGAGATACACAAGAACTTTAAAAGTCATAGAATAGAATCATAGAACAGTTAGGGCTGGAAAGGACCTCAGAGTCCTACCTTAGGACATCTAGTTCCAACCACGTTGCTAACGGCAGGGACACCTCCCACTAGACCAGGTTGCTCAAAGCCTCATCCACTATAGGGCACTACAAGGTCCCCCTGGAGCCTTCTTTTCTCCAGGCTGAACAACCCCAACTCTCTCAGCCTGTCCTCATACGGGAGGTGCTCCAGCCCTCTGATCATCTTTGTGGCCCTCTTCTGGACCCACTCCAACAGCTCAAAATCCTTCTTGTGTTGGGGGGCCCAGACCTGGACACGGTACTCCGGGTGAGGTCTCACGAGAGCAGAGTAGAGAGGCAGAATCACCTCCCTCGACCTGCTGGCCATGCTGCTCTTGATGCAGCCCAGGATTCAGTTGGCCTTCTGGGCTGTGAGTACACACTGTCAGCCCATGTTCAGTTTTTCATCTTCAAGTCCTCAACTTGTTTCCTAAGGAAGACAAGGTAAGAAAGAGAGGGCAATTCTGATGTTTTCATACTATCTAGTGGAGCTAGTGATAAGTATTGTACAGTTTCTCATGCTAGTCAGACTTTCTTGCAAGCAAATAAGTTCATGTCTTGATCAAAGCTATTTATTTTTATAAACCAGTCTGGAGGCAGCAATAATTCGAAGCGAGACTAAGTCTACTGGATTTGGAGGTTTTTAGCCAATCATCAGCTGAATTTCTCAGATTTACTGATATATACAAGTTTCACCTCCAAGAGGAGCCCAGCAGCAGTCTTAGACTCCAGTTGACTGGTAAGCACTCCACAAATGCCTTCCAGAAGGCTAGACTGGGATATAGGAACCTACCTGCAGATTCTGTAGACTATCTTTGCTACAGCTATGTCCTGAGAAATACTAGTGTCAATTTTCCAAAAGGAGCAATTGTCCCTAAGCATGGGCTGTGTCGCATTAAACCAAATTCAATTCCTGCACAGGAAGGAAGCAGCACAAATGCCATGGAGGCAACATTGCACATAAGCTAGACTTATATTAGATTTTAATTGTTCTAATTTAATGTTCCATATTAGGTTTCATCTGGCAAATTGGCAGTGGGAGAATGCTCTGTCTCACGACTTGCTGTCCATGGGACAGGTAAATGTCAATGCAACAGGAGCTTTATGCAAAGAACAGGCATATATGCATGCAGGCTTCTGCACATTGCTACAGACAAAAATTCAACCCAGATCCCTGTCTTCCAAAGGGCTCTTCAAGCCATGCCAAATTAGACCCGTCTTGTGGTTGTGCCAGTAAGCACCATGCTGAGACAGTCTCAGCTGGAAGCCACCCTCAGCATCTATTACAACACTGCAGCTGTGTTAATAATATTTGGTGACTCCTTTGTTTCCAATTTGAAGCTGAAATGTGCAATCTGTACAGGATGTGAGCTTATTTCTAAATCCCGATGGATGAATGTTCTGTATCTTAATAAATTATTTGTGGAATATAAAACCTAGTTGTATATTAAGGCATCTGTTCTGATGTGAGTTTATCTTGGATAATGCTGACACTTGCTGGAGGGCTCTGATACTTTGTAAGCTGTATTGGATTTGTCCCTTCCCTTCTCAAAACTGAACAGTCAAAAATTGGCAAATTTAATTTCAGACAGTCTGAAAGGATCGTTAGTACACTTTATATTGGGGGAGGGGGGAAGAAAAGAACAAACAAACAAATCTTCTAAAATATTTTTTGCAAAGATTATCTGATGTGCTTGTGAAATATGGCAGCAAAGGGAACAGTCCAAAGGTATATATATATTTTTTTTTTTTTTGTTATTGCTCAATAAGTATAGGAGCTGTAGCAAGAATCAGCCCAACTCTTGTGGCCTGATTCAAAATGTACTAAGTTCAAGTAAGTTTTACTTGCAACTTGAAAATATTCTGGATGAGACTAGATGTGGACAAAAGGGTCTGTCTACATATCAGAGGAAAAAAATAAGATCACAGGACTACTCCTTTAGAAGAAGAGACAGAAACACCTTCACAGGTGTCAAAGTTAGACAAAATAAAGCATTCAAAAGGTACTGGAGCATTCACTAACTGAATAATGGATAAAGTAATCTCTGCTCCCTGTAGAGTTTGTTAAAAATTGAGTTGGGATGCAGCAACAAAACATGGAGGCAAACGGTGACTTCAGACACTCCAGAAGTTGTGTTTGTTCCAATGACATGAGGGAAAATATGCAATATAATAGATGTATGTTTGATTCTGGTTCTGGGGATTGAAAAGCTTACGAAGGCAACCTGTGCTTTCCCCTGTCTCTTTTCCTGTGATCAGTACCTTTCATCAAGAGGTGGTTGTTATTCTAAGGCTAATGAAAGAAAATAATTCACACTTCTCTCTGGCAGAACCCTTCTCCTTCATGTCCCATCCCTTTCACCCCACCCTTCTGTGAAAAGCAACCACTTCTGGCAGATTCTTTATTTTTTTATTAGATTGACTCATAAAATATTTTGAATTAAGCTTGAAACATTCACATAAAATTGTTTGTTTCAGATATCCTACCTCAGTAAATTTGGGGAGCTCATGTCTCAGTCTCAGTTCAAAACCCAGAGCTGTACTCTGCCTTTACAACAGCAATTGCCGTGGTACAAATAACACTAACAGAATGGGCTGCCATCTTGTCTACTGGAAAGTGCCAGTTGACTTAAAACTTCATCTGAAAAGAAGTGGAATATTTACAACTTTTACTACCGTAACTTATGGCAATTTCAGGTAATATTTGGATGTTGGGAAGGGAAGGGAAGGGAAGGGAAGGGAAGGGAAGGGAAGGGAAGGGAAGGGAAAGAAATAGTTTCCAATTTTCTCAAGAAGATTTTCTGTGGGAACGGGAAGAAGGGGGAAAACACATCACCCCTTTTTATTACTATTGATTTTAGTAGCAGTTCTAATGTTCACCATTCTGTTTCTCACAGGATTTGGGAGTTTCCCATTCTGTCCTGCTTGAGATCTTAAAGTGCAAATGTAATCTACAAAATGGGCAAGAAAAAATAAAACACCCATTACAGCAAGCTTTTTAGCCTACTGAAATGACATATTGATAGTACAGTTTATATGCAAATGTCCTTATTGGCATCTGAAATATAACATCTGACCAGGCTCAGCAACCTATATTTAGGCTTCAAATCTTCCCACCTTCTGGTGTTTACAAGAGCAACTGGAAGCTTAGCTATAAATATTGAGCAGCATCTAAATGTTCAGAAAAATAGAAGGCTCAGGGGAGAACTTTAACTATTCACACTTCTTAGGAAAGATGACTTTATCAATAGAATTAGAGGTTACTGTAAGAACTATATGTAGGATATCCTTAAACACTTACTTTAATTTTATTCAAGTGGCAATTTCTAGGGATGAATTTTCAAGTGGTGAATCTCAAAGGGCTGAGATTCATTCCATGTAGCTTTTGCTGCCCAATAAAGAGACAGTTGACTATGCTGTCTCAACAGATAATGAAGAAAATTAGACACCTCTAGAAACATATCCACCCTATCCTACCACTGATTTAGAGTAGATAGACACATTTCAGATGGCTGAAGTTAGGGAAAACATGTACTGTTTCAAAGTGTAAAAATGCTTATAAACAAACACAAATGTTTTATTTCATAACTAGATACCATATTGGAGAAGAGTTAAAGTCAGCTGAACAGTCTCTCAACAGGCTGCTCTCCTGTTCACTAGCTATGTTTAGAAGCAACATGTAATAAAGCCCTTTCTGTTGAGTTTCTGGGGTAAAAGACCTCACCTCCCATCCCCACAGAGGAGACACATCCACAGCTCAGTGCATTCAGGGTCTCACTGCAGTTTGCCCTTACCATAGCTGACACAGAGGAGCTTCTGGTGCTAGTATGGCTCTTGAGACACTAGTAGGAAGGAAAGCTGGTTTTGCACTGAGATCCTAAGCCCTCCTTTCCCATAGACAGAGCTTACCCCACACATTGCCCAGTACTACCTCAACCTCCCTCAAGACAGCCCAGTTGTTAATATGAATTTAGAAATACAAGATTTTTCCTGTAAAAAGCAAAAGCCCTTCCACAGCTCCCTCCCTCTCAGCCTGACCGGCAAGGAGGGAATGGCCAGGACCCTGCCCCGTTATACACTTTGCCATAGTTATGTGACCAATTTGTCTCCTTCCAGGTGACCAGAGATGCCTACCAGGTGATGTTGTTGCCCAGGCAACCACTTCCCTAACAACCTAGTTGTTCTCATTAGGAGAAAGTTTATTTTATTAAATACTTTTGTTTGAATGGAGGACCATCTCCGCTTAATGATCCTCAGATATTAAGTCCATGCTTCATCCTTTCCTAATCTCAGTCCAAAAGTGGAGGGGGTGGGGAAATGACAGAAGAAGTAGAAGGCTCTGCATCCACATGGTGCTGTCATTTTAAGATCCATAAAAGAACTCATAACCACAGGCAGTATTCATAGGTTACACAGCTGTGTATCACAAATTATGACTTTGCTCCTATCAAAGGCACTACACTGAAATTTGTTAAAAAGGATATACACAGAGCAAAATTAGTCTGTGTATCTCGTTCACAAAAGATGTTTTTGTGTCCCTGATTTCAGGAAAATTCCACTCAAGTTTTTCTTTAAATAAGGCATTTATTTATATAGTAAGACATATTCTATAAAAAACAATAAATATATTAGTATAATAATATATAATGTGTAATGTTACATGTAATGCACAATATATAATAAGAAGTAAATAATAGAATATTATATTTTTCTATATATGTGTATATAAGGGCACAGATAACTGAAGATATTAAAGAAAAAAAAGATAAAACTGTCTGGTATGCAACTGAGAGGTGACTAGGAAGCAGTTCTCCATGTGGGAAGACTGCCTCTCTTTGGCCTATTACAGCTTTTCAGTATCTTTGGTTGAAGCCTCTGGTATTTGCTATTTTTAGACTAAGAACTTTGGACAAGGAAGACCTTGAAAGCTGTAATTGTGGTCCTTATATCCCTATAACAAATCAATGCAAGAATTTCTCATTTCTTTCAAATAAATTGTATCCCAATGGGAACAAAACACCCAGTCAATGAAGGTGCAAGTATGTGGCTCCATGCTACTTTCTCATTTACTGAAGACACAGATGCTCATTTTCTATTCAGTTTATCTACCTTTATTGCTACTTCTCCCTGTTGCCTGTTTGACTCTTTCAGGAGACAGAAAAATGTGTAATGTTTTCTTCTTTGCACTTCCTTGAAAAAATCAGGTTTAAAAGTGAAGTCTTTTATAGGCAAAATAAAGTACAAATGAGTGTTGTGGGCAGTTGCAAGGTAAATTGATTTCTGTGTACAAAATGTACTTTTTGTGATTTGTTGATAAAATTTTAATGTTATACATGTTAGAACTGTTAAGCACATCATCAGGACATGGAAAATCTATTCCTTTAATTACTTTTTCCTTTTATCACTTTATTTTTGAAAGCAGTTTCTACCATGATATTGAAAATCATGTACTTCAGGTAAGCAGCAAATAGACAGCACAGTGCAAACTTTCATATCTCAGCTATTGCATGTTTGGATATTTGATTATCTTACAGTCAGGAGGAAGGAGAATAGAAGTTAGAATTAGCACTAAAGCTGGAAGAAAACACCAAAAACAAACGCCAGACCCTTAAGTATTGTTTTGAAACTGCTAAAAAAACCCCTCAAATTAACTCTTAGATTTAGAATTTAAGAAGTCCCAACAGATGGAGCATACTCAAATCTGCAAGCACATGCACAAAGGTGGAGTAGAAACTGGGAATGCTGTGTCAACATATGGCATGGAAAAGTTCCAGAAACAGTTAGTTAAAGTTTTGTAGAAAGTAGGAGAGACCAATTCCACGTCAGAGACTACTTGTGGGAATAGGGAATATTCAAAAGACTTTTAAGTTATTTTGGGGGTGAGCCACTGAACATATGAAAAAAGGAAAGCTCCTGTGCTCATTTTTCAATTTGAACTACAATAGCACTGCCCAGTCTGAAAAAATTTTGAGATCCAAATTGCACATGGACATTCTTAATTTTGCAGCTTATGGAATCAAGGCAGCTGAAGCATGGAAGAAAAGAACCTCAAAAGGTTCCTGAATAAAAATTTAAAAAAGTGTAGGGCTAATCATCTTGCAAAAGTTACAGAAGTTTTGACAGTTTTTGTCAGGATGATGACCGCAAGGAACTCCTTTCACTTTTCAAAAGGAATTTTGTCAAAACTTTGAGTCAAGTCGAAGTCTTTCAACCTTCTCTCTCTTTCTTTCTTTTCTTTCTTTCTCTTTCTTTCCCTTTCCCTTTCCCTTTCCCTTTCCCTTTCCCTTTCCCTTTCCCTTTCCCTTTCCCTTTCCCTTTCCCTTTCCCTTTCCC
>WKFP01015331.1:1407998-1468791 GCA_011057875.1 Pterocles orientalis | reverse complement strand
TTTTTTTTTTTTTTTTTTTTTTTAACATGGAGAAATTAAGATGACTGTGTCTCCCTCTAGCTGGAACTGGTCTGAGGCTACATTGCCTGAATCTGACCTTCATTATGAAATTCCCAGGCACTTCTCAGGATGTAAAACCTGGTGTTGCCTGTTTTCAAATCTTGGAATAAAATACAGTCTAATACTCAGCAGCTTTGAAAGTAACAGCAGACTTGATGCAAGCTCCTTCCAAAATGGAAGCACTCCCCAAAAAAACCTTAGAAAATGAGACTCCACGCACATTAATCTAGTGATTAGCTCAGCACTGGTTTAGTCAGAATCACCAATATTGCTTAATTTAATGTAGAAAAACACAAAACAAAAAAACCCAGAGGGATTATTTGCACCTGTGATCAGTGCAGTGGTCAGCTTTGTTTCCTTCCTGTGTCATTTAAAGGAGGAAAGAAACCACAAGAGTTTCTTCCGTGCCTGTCCGCCTTTCTCTGGCAGCTCTGCATATCTCTGTTCCTCCTTACAAGGCTGACTTTATTACACATTGCACTTAAATTCTTATGTCTGGTGTCTATTTTTTCATACAAACTTAGAGTGGTTCTACTGACTCAAATGGGGTTAATCCTAATGTAATTTGATTTTACAAAAGAGAGGGCAGTATGTGTTAATACAGATATGCACAGTTATGCTCAGCAACATCTTTCAGCACTTTTAGTGTAAAAAAACAACTGAACATCCTGCTTCACTCTTCATTCTTCATTCTTGTTGCTATTCTTCCTGCCCCCTTATTTGCACTATGTATTTGTCCCTAATCCAAGACTGCAAAAAGCATTTCCACACAGGGAATGCAGCAGATTTCTATTTATCATCTTTTTAAGTCAGATGAGGTCCTTGCTGTGCATGTAAATTGTCTTTATTTGAAGACTCTTTGTGCCTCCTATTTTTTCTTTCATTTTAATGACTTTACTTTCAGCTTTGATTTAATTTTCAGTATCTTTCTTAGTTACTAGATCTTTGGGACTGTTTACCCCTTGGAAAGCTAGCTGATTAATTTTAAGACTCACAGATTCTGAAAATATTTTTGTTACGGTCACCATTCTTCAAGTTTTATGTTTTCAACAATACTGATAACAGAATAATAGCAACAGTACCAAAATAATATCTTTTAGAGTTTAATGCAATACCCAATGAAGCTTCTGAAACTCTTCCCAGTAATTTGAAGAGAATTCATTTTGCAGACTAGAAAATGAAAAAGATAAACCTTTTTTTTTTTTTTCCTTGCTACTGAGTGTGTGCT
Organism: Pterocles orientalis; assembly: GCA_011057875.1. NCBI lineage: Eukaryota > Metazoa > Chordata > Aves > Pterocliformes > Pteroclidae > Pterocles > Pterocles orientalis. Next base: position 1,467,503 of record WKFP01015331.1, on the reverse strand, counting down.
AAAGGTCTAATTACTGGACCTTGTCTTGCGACTGTTTAATCCAAAATCTTTGTTTAAAAGGTTAAATTAATGGGAGGTTAGATTTTATGCTTAGTAACAAATATCTGCAGAAAGGAACTGTATCCCTAAAATTGTTTGTCATAAGTTAGTGTCAATTCACAGGAAAGGCTGACTTTTAAAACCTGTGTCCTTCAGGTGTGTCCCTCTAAGCTTGTAACCACACGTTGGTACTTGCAGCCTGAGTAGATATGCTGCTTGATAGCATAAAAATTGCCCTTTGCACAAAGCAGGTGCATGCATGAACACAACTGATTGAATCGTTGATCCAGAATTTTGTTCAGTTTCAGATCACCCTCTTGGTTGCAAGAATCTCCTATTTTGAACCTCTGATAAAATATCCGTAAGTGCCTCAACGTAGGTGCAACTTTAACAAATGTTCAAGGATAAAATTTAAAGCAATTTCAAAACAACACACTGATATTTCATCGTAATTAGTACGATTTGAGTTGTGTGAGTCTGTTAAGTAAAAACAAAAACAGAAACAAAAATGAAGCCATGAATCCAACTACTGGAAGGTTAATGTGACAACAGATCCTCTTGGATAATTGTTGTGGTTTAGAAAGGCCAAAGGGACAGTCCTTTGTTAAATACCTGGTGGGCTGAGGCAAGAACAGGGAGGGTTTCACTCACCGCTTAGGGTCACGGGCAAGAAACTGACACGACTTGGGAAGAACACAAAAACCAATTGAATTTATTAACCATTTACAACAAGAACCAAAATACCGAGAGAGAGGAACCACATCTTAAAAAAGCACTTCCTCCTCCACCCCTCCCTTTTTCCCAAAGCCCAAAGGCTTTGTTCTGTACCTTCTCAGCGGCGCAGGGGGGTAGGGAATTGGGGTGCAGTCAGTCTGCCGCTCCTTCCTCCTCAGGGGAGGGCTCCTCACAGTCTTACCTGGCTGCAACGTGGAGTCCCTTCTCACAGGAGAGTCCTTCTCCAGAACTGCTCTGGCATGAGTCCTTTTCCACACGGGGCCAAAGTCCCCCAACAACTGCCTGGCTCCAGTGTGGGTGTCTCCAAAATTCCTACGTGGGGTCCTCCGCGGCTGCATCTTCTCATGGGCTGCACCAAGGGACAAACTGTGCTTCACCATGAATCTTCACCATGCTGCAGGGGAAATTCTGGGGGCACTTCTCTCTTTCTTGCTTCCTTTCCCTGACCAGAGTGTTGTGTGGTCCTTCCTCTCAAAATCTCGCTTCTCTCTCCGCCTCAGGTCTTCATCGGCTCCTGAGGAAACTGTTGAGCCATGGCGGAGGCTTGGACTACGGCAGGTCAGTCCGCAGAAGCCAGGCAGGTGGCTGGACAGCCGGGCTGGTCCAGGGCCACGCCAACCCCATTGTTCTGTGCCCCCTCTTCAATATGACATTCGCAGAGGGGCCGATTGGCTCAGCCCTGGCCTGGGGTGGGTCCAGCCTGCAGCTGGGGAAACTTCCAACAGTTTCTCACAGGGGCTAGATTGGTGGTACTCCTTCCTCCAGCCCCCCTCCCAGTTACTAAACCCTTGGAGCCAGGGGTGGGGGTGAACTCTGAGCAGTCAGTTACAGGAGCCACCACTGCAGCCCCTCCCTTGCTGCAGAGCAGACTGGGAGCTGGGGGAACTCTCAGCAGTTACTTACAGGGGCCACTGCAGCCCCTCCCTGCTGCCAGCAGAGCTGGAGCCCAGGGAAACTTTCAGGAGCTACATACAGGAGCCATTGCTGTGGCCCCTCCCTGCTACCAGACAAAACCCACCAGACAAAACCACAACAATAATAAACCTCCTTTTATATACTTACTGACTTCATTCTGGAGCTGTGATGACCAGCTGGATAATCTCCAGAGTTTTGCAACTGCTTCTCTTCTAGGAGTTATTGGAAAGAGTGTTCTATAGTATACAACAGTTGATAGCTTAGTGAGTTTCCTGCAACATCCGTTCAGTGTAGCACAAGCTCTAATTTATATCCCTGATATATTCATATCTATCTGCCTTTCTGATGCATTGGCTTATACTGAAATACCATCTGTTCAAAAAGCAAGGTTAGCATCACCTAACTTGGAGATAAGCTATTTTTTTTTTCGTTACCAAAAGAAATCTCTCATCTACCTTAGCCCTGGACACGAATTGTTGGTAGCCCGTGCTTGTACATTGGAGTTTGAGTAACAGGGGCTCATTGGTATGCCACAGTGTGAGAGGTTTGAACAGTTTGCCTTTAAGAACAGTTAAAGGCAAAAACTCCTTATTTCATCAAGTCCCTTAAAAAAGCTATGAGCAATTGCACTCAGAGCTTTATAACATAAATTGATTTACTATCCAAACTACAGTTTCCCCCTAATGTGGTTGCCAAATTCTCCTTTAGCCAATGTAACAACGTGAAAGAAACAGATATATGGAGATTATCACCAAACTAAAAGGTTGTTCAGCTATGTTGTACTGATTACCTGCAAATGATTTATTTTTATAAATAGTCTAAATATTCAGAAGCAAGTTCCATACTCCTAAAAACAGTGAGTTAAAATTTTCCAAAAACCATGAAGTTTTCATTAAAAATGTGTCCATACATGATGTGCATATATTATTATAGATATTTTCCTGTGATTTCTTTATATACTCATGTCTTCCATATTATTCTTCAGAAACAGGGGTTAAAAACATCTTTATAAAAATGAAATATATTTTTTTCTGTTAGTGATACCTGAGAGTTGGTGTTTACTTAATATATTAATTACTGTAAAAAAATGCAGTGTGATAGGAAGAATAGAAGAATGCAAGGAAGAATAGAGAACAGCAGGACTTTTTGTGATGCCACTCTTAAACATGATAATGTGAACTGTCTTCACTCACATAGCTGCTCATTACTTCCCATTGTTTCTGAACATGCTTTTCCTCATTACATTCTGAATTTGGCCTCCCAAACATTGTAACAATTAACATTAAAAGTCACTTTTTAACAAGGAAAATAATTACTGTAAGATCTTCTTAAAACAGAATGAAATACATTGATTTTTATTCATATAAATTAAGCTTCCTTACTATAGTAATTTATGAATCATGGAATTAGATTTATCTAATTGATGTTAATCTTGCTCCAGATAATTGTGAAGGTTCTCTTCTAACCCAATACATAATTAAACATCAAAATAATAAGATTTATGTTCATTTGTTTATTCATTTTGTAAATCTATAGGCCATTTTGCTGGCAAAGTCCAGAGTAGAAAGATCTAAGAAATATTGATTTTTTTCTTCTTCATGACTATTTAATTGGTTAAAGTGTGCACCATTCGCACAAGCCAGCAAGTTGATGCTGCTTACATTTTAATAAATGTACTTCTCATCCGATCAATACATCCCTGTGAAAAAAGTGCTGCTCTATCATATGTTAATGGGAAGAAAATCTTTTTACTATAGTCAGTCATCATGACAAACAAGAATATGAAAAGTGTTAATGAAATGACCAGCTGTCTATAAAATGAAAGACTCACAAGACAGTTTCCTTTCTTCCTTTAATTCAATGAAACAAAATGGAAAATTACACTGGAGCTTGTTGAACAGGAGCTAATGTTCACAGTCAAAAATCGAATGTCATAAAGAAAGTCAGAATTGGACTTAATATGTTTATGAACCAGAGACTGGAATTCACTGTAGCTATGCTGACATAGAATATATTCAAATGTCCAAATCCATAATGGGGCAAGTCAGGCCCAGTCCCAAAGATGAATTTAGAGTTCTGACTCCTACTTGGGTTTCAAGCTGCCCATTGTTTAATTAATTTCAAGAAATCGATCTGAGGTTAGGATAGTTCTAAGCAGAATCTGAGAGCCTAAATGTGCTGATAGATATTACACTTAGAGTCATATTTTTTTCCTTTATCACTCTTATCTCATTAATGTTTCCAATGGAGGCAGTGAGACTATCTGAACCATGACATCTCTTGCCTATATAACTCATTATGAGTCTAACATAAATAGATCAGATGCCATGCTCCGTATGTCATAAGTTTAAAGATGTTAACACTAGTAGAACCATTAGATTATCCAGTCTGATATCACAGGCTCCTGGTATTAATCAGTTGATCCTCTTGATTTACTTCTGCATAATCAAACCTTGAGTGCTGCAAGAACAGGGGTGTTAGTTATGCATTTACAGTATAAGTTTTATAATTTTGTTTTAATCTACATGGGCTTGGAGAAAGCATTTGGCACTGTCCCATATTACATCCTTGTCTCTAAATTGGAGAAGCATGCATTTGATGGATGGACCACTCAGTGAATAAGGAATTGGCTGGATGGTTACACTCAAAGAGTTGTGATAAAACAGCTTCTGTCCAAGTGGAGACTGGTGACAAGTGGTGTTCCGCAGGGGTCGGTACTGGGACCAGTGTTGTTTAACATCTTTGTTGGCGACATGGACAGTGGGATGGAGCGCACCCTCAGCAAGCTTGCCAATGACACCAAGCTGTGTGGTGTGGTGGACACACTGGGGGGAAGGGATGCCATCCAGAGGGACCTTGACAGGCTTGAGAGGTCGGCCATTGCCAACCTCATGAAGTTCAACAAGGCCAAGTGCAAGGTCCTGCACATGGGTCAAGACAATCCCAAACACATATCCAGGCTGGGCAAAGAATGGCTTGAGAGCAGTCCTGAGAAGAAGGACTTGGGAGTGTTGATTGATGAGAAGCTGAACATGACCTGACAATGTGCGCTTGCAGTCCAGAAAGCCAGTTGTGTCCTGGGCTGCATCAAAAGAAGCATGACCAGCAGGCCAACAGAGGTGATTCTCCCCCTCTACTCTGCCCTTGTGAGACCCCACCTGGAGTACTGCATCCAGCTCTGGAGTCCTCAGCACAGGAAAGACATGTACCTGTTGGAACAAGTCCAGAGGAGGGTCACAAAGATGGTCAGAGCGCTGGAGCACCTCTGCTATGAGGAGAGGCTGAGAGAGCTGGGGTTGTTTAGGTTGGAGAAGAGAAGGTGCTGGAGAGATCTTCTAGCAGTTTTGCTGGAGTACCTCTGCATAGTCTGAGTAATTTGGGTTTCTTCCTCCCAAATCACCAATATGTATGACCAGTTCCTTCCTTTAGAGTCACTTTGTTTTGAACATTCTTCTATCAAAAGTGAAAGGAATTAATCAGGCAAAATCTCAGACACCATGTTATGGGACAGAATGGGGAAAATAGCAGAAATCTTTTGGTCTAAATCTTCAAGAACCTTATTTCAAAAATCTATTGTAAATCGCATAAAATTTCTCACACAAAATAATTCAGAGTCCCTGTATTCCAGGATAATTACAAAGGCAATAGCTACTCATCTTTCCTTAGTCCTGTCCCTAAAAATCCATCTTAACTCATATATATTCAGAAAACTAATCTTTTCTTTTTCCTTCAAGCTTTGTCAGACTTTTTTTTTTACTCCAATAAAAATTTCTTTGAATACCATGATGCTGGACTCAAACTAGAATGTATTTAACAGTCACTTTCACTTCACCAACACAAGCATATCTTCCACATCTTTTAACAAAACAATGTTACTTCTTCATAACACTAATTTGAAATTTCCTGCTTTATTATTCAAACCCACTGGGGGAAGAAGCTTCTTTTTTCCTGTTTCTTTTGCCTTCTTTCTGCTCGTCTTACATTGACTTCCTTTTATCCTTTCCACACATTTTTTTTCCCTACTAGTAAGAGAAGTTTCTTCCACCAAGACACTGCTTCTGTTACAGCATCTTTGGCTCATTTCGGTTGTTTCGAAAATTCAGTTAGTAACAGATCTCATTTCAGTTCCCGTCTGTCTTCTGTAGTGGTGTATTTACTTTAGCTATTTAAGTTTGAGACAAATACTGAAATACACTTTATGAATCAGCTGGTCAAATTAATACCTACTAAAGCAAATTATTGACCAGGCACTTTTCCATCATTTTAAATAACTAGCTATCTGAAAGGTTAGTGTCTAGCTACCATAGTCAGACAGCAGAGAAAACACCTTCAGAGGACAATGAGTTAAGAATATCTCTAAGGGCCTACCCTTAACTTTGGCCTAGAGGAAAACCAGTTTTGCCTGAACACATTACTTTCTGAAAATAATATTAAGTGTGATGAAGTCTACCCTAAGTGTGGTAAAAATATTGACTTATTTTTTTAGATAAATGGTTATCGTAGCCTTCATCAGAGCATGTCTTTGTGTTACTGTTAAAATGTTTTGGTTTGTCTTCTTTGATTTTAAGGATAAAAACCTAAAAACAACCCACAAAAAAACCCTGAAAAAGCCAAAACCCTGTGCAGTCAGGTTTGACTAGCCGATACAAGAAAGTGCATACAATGACTGAATCTTTATCAGTGCTACTTACTGTGTTCCATTCTTTTATTACTTCTATGATCTTAACAGATGAATGCACCAATAGCTCATTTGGGTCCTAACTCAGCTCTGTCTGTCTGGTTTACTGCCATCAATATTGCAGATACAATATTGCATCTGGAACTTAAACTCTGCGAATGCTTTAAACATTGCTAAGGTCTCGATCCAGTTCTCGCTGAAGAGACTTGCTGAATGTGAATCTTCCTGTTGATTTCAATAGGCTCATCGGGGCTTAACTGATAGGTTACATCAGAGATTGCTCACTAAATTTGGGTCTAAATTTGTAGTGTCTGTCAGTTTATGATTCATAACAAAAGAACATGGGTAAGAAGTATTTATACTTAGGAAAGTGCAAAAGAAAGGGAAAGAACTGTCTAAACAAGGGACCATTTGCAAAACATAATCAACCTGGTTCTTCAAGTATCGACCTGATCGAAGACCTTAAGAAGTCAGGGAAACACCAGGGGAGCGCAGAGACCTGCCAGGAACCAGCAGTTCTCAGCAGGGCAGCTGACACGGCATGGCTGAGGCCAGGACTAGCAGAGGCACTCCCACCAGAGGCAGCTCTGGGGAGCACCAGTGACCAGGACTGCTGCCAACAGGGTGGGCAAACAGGGCATGGCACATCAGCCAGGGCCTGGTGTGGCAGTTTGTGCAGCAGTTTGAACTGGAGTGTGCCTCGATGAAGGAGGAGCAATCCACTGGCTGAGTGAGAGACTTGAAGTACACGGAACCGAACAACCATGACACCATTCTGTGGCCTTCGGCACAGGCTGAGGGCACTCATCCTACCTGACCCTCGAGGCAGAATGGTGGAGACCAGTCTGAGAGCAAAGGCTGCAGCTCTGCCTGAGGGGTTTTCACCATCTGCCTGACCGGTGGCTGATGCCTCCGCCCAGACACAGCTGCTGAAAGAAGAGTCTGAGGTGCGGACCTCAGGCTGTAGGAACTGCCCAGACATTTCTCCTGGGGCAGGGGCAGGTGGGGGAGTGGAGTTCGAGGGTCAGTATTGGGACCAGTGTTGTTTAACATCTTTGTCAGCAACATGGACAGTGGGATTGAGTGCACCTCAGCAAGCTTGCCAATGACACCAAGCTGTGTGGTGCAGTTGACACACTGGAGGGAAGGGATGCCATTCAGAGGGACCTTGACAGGCTTGAGGAGTGGGCCCACGCAAACCTCGTGAAGTTCAACAAAACGAAATGCAAGGTCCTGCACATGGGTCAAGGCAATCCCATGCACAAATACAAGATGGGCAGAGAATGAATTGAGAACGGCATGAGGAGGACTTGGAAGTGTTGACTGATGAGAAGCTCAACATGACCTGACAATGTGCACTTGTAGCCCAGAAAGCCAACCATGTCCTGGGCTGCATCAAAAAAAGCATGACCAGCAGGTCAACAGAAGTGATTCTCCCCCTCAACTCCACTCTTGCGAGACCCTACCTGCAGTGCTGCATCCAGCTCTAGGATCCTCAACAAAGGACAGACACAGACCTGCTGGAGCAGCTCTAGAGGAGGGCCACAAAAATGATCAGAGGGCTGGAGCACCTCTGCTATGAGGAGAGGCTGAGAGAGTTGAAGTTGTTCAGCCTGAAGAAGAGAAGGTTCCTGGAAGATCTGATAGCAGCCTTCCAGTACCTGACTGGGGCCTACAGGAGAGATGGGGAGGGACTCCCGGTCAGGGAGTGTAGTGAGGGTGATGAGGCAGTGGCCCAGGTTGCCCAGGGAAGTTGTGGATGCCCCATCCCTGGAGGTGTTCAAGGCCAGGCTGGATGAGGCTTTGAGCAACCTGCTGATGTGGAAGGTGGAAGGTGTCCCTGACCATGGCAGGCAGGTTGGAACTTATTGATCTCTAAGGTCCCTTCCAGCCCAAACCATTCTATGATTCTACGACTCTGTGAAGTTGAGTTAGTGGAGAAAAAACTGGTGTGGGCCCACAGGGAGCACATTTTGCCCTGAGATGTTTTTTAAAGTATACTTTAACTTCTCTCTAAGTCAGAAGCATTGTACACTATATTATGTATTCTGAGAAGACAGCTGTGTAAAATACATTCTTCCTTAGTTATATTTTTATTGCTTTTTTCCCCTCTCTCACTCTTTTTTTTTTTTTTCCTTACTGCAGCTACTTTTCAAGGAACTCCATGGAGACAGGCTACAGAATGTAAAAACACCTGAAAACCTCAAGAGTTTCTGAAGCTTCAGTCCTTAAGTGAGGTTTTAATCACTAGAGACACACAGGTGATTTTTTTCCACCTCTGGCAAATGAGCACAATGGAAGAAGAAACCTAAAGATTCTAGCCTAAAGAGGTGTAATTAATGAAAATAGAAACAAGTGCCTTAGAATGTTGTGATAAATGTTGATATTTTGGGGAATACTTCAGGTCTTACTACCTGGAAGAATTGATTCCTCTCTTTATTCTCTGAAACACTACAAGTATTTGAGACAAACTTTCTCACTTCACGCCTGTCCATACCACCCACCCAATAAAATAATTCTGTTCTGCACTCCATTTTCTGACTCAATATTTTATGCAAAAAGAGTATCAGCGGGAGCATTCAAGGGAGAAAACATACACCAGATAATTTGTTCTTCAGATGGACTCCAGATATTCCCCACTCACTGAACATCTTGGCAAAAAGAAAACTGAAGAAAAAGAAAAAAATAATCTTAATTTAAGAGGCACCAGGGACCCATTCTTACAAATATCAAAGGCTGATATTGTTCTGGATTGATATGTGCCAAATCAGTGTTGGAGTGTAAATGAGCTAAGAGGGTTCCACTCTGTAACATATATATTTCTGAAAATGGTTGTGCCCAGACATAACCACTAGTTTTATACAGGACTTTGTGAGATTCAACTTAATCCCTTCTGAAACAAGATGGGATGTCACCATGTAGGTGTGCTATATTACTGATCAAATTACTCTTTATAACAGCTTAGAAAGGACTGGGTTACTGAGTGATGGGGACAGGTAATAGTCATTATTAGAGGATAAATAAACTAGATGATTCTCTAAATTTTTTGATCTCTCAAGGAGCCAGTTAAAGTCTTTTTGAATTGAAATGCAGGACACCCAAGAATATGTGATCTCGGAAAAATATGCTAGGAGTTGACTAAGTGATTACCAAGAAATTTGGCTATCACCTGAAGAAGACTGTTAGGCAGCATATAAGTAGCATTGTTTATAAAATGAAGAATACTGTAGGTCATTTATAATTGTCTGCAGCTTTGTCACTCTTTATTTAGATTATACGTCTATGAGAAAAAGAATTTATCTGTATAATAAAATAAAAGTTATTTTCCCATTAAATCAGCCTGTGGTTCTGTGATGGAATGGGGTCTTTTTGTTGCATATCATACGGTCTCCTTCTTAAAGCTCTTTGTTGTTTCCAGGGTAGATATTATAAATGGGTGACAACTAGACTTTTGCCCTATGGGAAGTGTCAATGTATATACTTTTGTCCTTATTACTGAATATCTTGATTTATTTCAGTTTACTATATGCTAGTCTGAAACAGACGTCATTATCTTTTAAAATCTTGTGGAGAATGGGTTTCTTTTTTGTTATTTATTTCTGAAAGTTGATGTCTAAATTTCTCCACATATTTTTAAATGTCTGAAGCTTCCAAGACTCAGAGTATGAAACTTGGAATCTTTGTGAAGCCTGTTCAAAACAAGTATCTCAATGGTATCAGGGTCCCTCCAGCCCTTCCTAGAGTATTTAATATCTGAAGCTATCTGCTAGCTTTGGATCAGCTCCTAATTCAACAGCAGGAATGAACTTTGATACTTGAAAGCTAGAATGCCACAACTTTGGGCAGACTATATAGCAAGGATGCATAGGACCTGTCATCTTTAACATACCTGAAGATAGGTATATTCCTGGGTACTGAAATCTCTGCTGACGCAATGGTCAGCACGTGACATAAACTTGTTAGAAACACAAAGTTTGGGCTGCCGAAACAAAATAAAGTTGTTAAAACCCTTGGGAAAAAATGTTAAGAAAACACCCACTGAAACCTGAATGTGTTTTGGTATTGGTTGGGGGAAACTGACATTTCAATTAAACATTTCAACTTTGATGAATTGGGATTTAACATGAAAATCCTATTTCATCCAAGAATTCCCAAGCAGCTCTGAATCGTATGCTTCAACCAATAGCAAGCAGTAGTTGCCTTTAATAATTTTGAAAACAAAATAAAGACAGTCCATGTTAATTTCAGACATATTACAACACGAGGACCACTTGCTGGATAAGGAAAGAGGGCTGCACTCAAAGACTGGTGGTCAATGGCTCAATGTCCAAGTGGAGACCGGTGACAAGTGGCATTCTAAAGGGGTCGGTACTGGGACCAGTGTTGTTTAACATCTTTGTCGGAGATGGAGTTCACCCTCAGCAAGTTTGCCAATGACACAAAACTATGTGGTGTGGTGGACATGCTGGAGGGAAGGGATGCCATCCAGAGGGACCTGGACAGGCTGGAGAGGTGGGCCAATGCAAACCTCATGAAATTTAACAAGGCCAAGTGCAAAGTCCTGCACATGGGTTGAGGCAATCCGAAGCACAAATGCAGGCTGGGTGGAGAATGGCTTAAGAGCAGCCCTGAGGAGAAGGACTTGGCAGTATTGGTGGATGAGAAGCTGAACACGAGCCGGCAGTGTGCGCTTGCAGCGCAGAAAGCCTACTGTGTCCTGGGCTGCATCAAGAGAAGCATTAGCAGCAGGTCAAGGGAGGTGATTCTCCCCCTCCACTCTGCTCTCGTGAGACCCCACCTGGAGTACTGTGTTCAGATGTGGGGCCCCCGTAATAAAAAAGACATGGACCTGTTGGAGAGAGTCCAGAGGAGAGCCACAAAATTAATCAAAGGGCTGGAGCACCTCCCCTAAGAGGACGGGCTGAAAGAGTTGGGGTTGTTCAGCCTGGAGAAGAGAAGGCTCCAAGGAGACTTAATAGCAGCCTTCCAGTACCTGAAGGGGGCTACAGGAGAGATGGGGAGGCACTCTGCATCAGGGAGTGTAGTGAGAGAACAAAGGGTAATGGGTATAAGCTGAAAGAGGGTAAATTTAGATTAGACATTAGAATGAAATTTTTCCCTGTGAGGGTGGAGAGACACTGGAACAGGTTGCCCAGGGACGTTGTGGATGCCCCATCCCTGGAGGTGTTCAAGGCCAGGCTGGATGAGGCTTTGAGCAACCTGGTCTAGTGGAGGGTGTCCTTGCCCGTGGATGATCTTTAAGATCCTTTCCAACCCATACCATTTTATGATTCTAGGATTATATGACATGCTATGAAGTCATAGGAAGTGTAGAACAATGTAAAGATATCAGATATAAAGACATAAAAGGTAAAATTAGAAACTGACACTGTACATTACAAAGTCAAATTCCTACATTTCTCCGATAATACTGTTTTTGAAAAGACAAGTTATCAAAGTCCATTTTATTTTCTGGGGGAAAAGAGGAGAATGATAAAGTGTAACAGCATACACTACTTGAATAGATTTTATCCAAGTATTTTAATTTACTTTTAATGGAATATGTGTATTTAGGGATTTTTTAATATAAATTGATTTTTCAAAAGTAGTAGTCTCGATTTCATAGAGTGTGTTTTCACTGTTAAGCAACCACCTCTAGGCATGAAAGAAGAGCTTCAAGGTCTGCATCAAGGAAGAGCCACTGGATAAATACAGTGTGTACTGAAGAAGCAGTAATACAAACCAGATGTAATTGTAAGAGAAAGGGAAAACTGTCTGTGGTAAGTGTGTGTGCTTCATCACAAAGATCAGCTGGGATTTCACATGGGGAATTCAGCACCAGTGTTCTTTCTATTTAATCTAAACAACAGTGCTTTAAAGAAAACTGTGGTGATTTTTTTTTTTTTAAGGAAAGACATGGTCCAGCACACCAAAAATGAGGTATATTAGAGGTAAAATGTGGGAGAAAAAGAAATAGAAGGAAGAAGGAAATTAATGTCTACCTTTTGCAGCTTCTCAATCTTTATAGCCTTATGGTTTGCTGAGTTAGTTGAGGGGAAATTTTTTTCCCACAAATTAATAGTGAAATTAATCTATTCTAATCAGCCATCTGGGTAATAGACTCTCAAAACATAGCTAAGCTCCCTGTAAAGTAGTCACCTCTAAAGGGTGATTCTTCCAGATGATTCAAGGCACCCATCACAGAATCCAAATCTTGTCCTCTGGATGGGCCAATTTCTGCTCACTGAGCTAGAAGGGGAGCAGGCCATGACTAAGTCACATTTGCTGGGCGATGCCATGCTTATCTAAATGGTGTGGGGAGCTGGTGCATGAATGTGTCTGAATATGAGGTGCATTGGAACAGTCGGCTGGACTTGAAGGTCAGCCAGCACTCTGCTTCCATGGACCCTTCAGAGTGATTCTCAGTAAACTTGTCAAAATATTTCACTGCATTAAAAAAAAAAAAATCAGACATTCCTGCAGAAAATGCACGTACCCAGAGAACCAAGCGAATACAAAGAAATCAACTTTATTTTTTCCTGAAAAAAAAAAAAAATCAATTAGTAAAAAGAAATCTGAGTGGTTTTTTTTGTTTGGGTTTTTTTTGGGGTATGGGTTTTGGCGTTGTTTTTTTGGGGTGGATTTTTGGTTGGTTTTGTTTTGTTCCATTTTTTTTCCTTAGCAAAGAAAAGAATATTCAACCAAACTATGTGTTTTGAGCAGAAACCAAGAAAAAAGTTAGCCCACAATTCTTTTTTATTTTGTAGAGACAAAACTAAATGACAAAAATGGAGTTTCAATAAATACCAGAAATACTGTAAGATAATGACAAAGGATGAGTTTGTTTTTATTGCATTTTCTTTGAAAATGCATCACAATAACCAAGAGATCCCAATTCTAATTAAACAGAGTTGATAGTGTGCTTCAGGTAGAATGCTCAAAGAGATGTGAAGAATATTATTTCCTTAATAAACAGTTAAGACTATGGAAGAAATTATCTGTTCTGTAGTTGGAGAGCTGAGGGTGTATCAAACCTGTTCTTCAGTCTTTATGCATCTTGCAATAAGTATTTTATCTGAATGAGTCTTTATCCTGTAGTCTAAATAAAATCGACTGTATAAATAAGTTAAATCTGATTTTAGAAAGATGTGTTTATTTACACCTATTCTTTTACAGCACATCACTGGAAAGTATTTCATTTGATTCAAGAAGGAGAGAGCAGATTGACTGCAAAAAACAGAATTGACACACAGTAACATTCCCATAAAAAGCTATCTTTTTTCGCAAATACTTGTGCATTTTTGGGAGTGCTCTGTGCAGCCAGGAAATGTCACTGCAGATGAATTTTAAATAAAGTGTTCATATTTCTTTGGGGACTTTCAGATCAGAAAAGGAAATAGAATATTTACAATTTGGTGCATAATTCATTTTCTGTGGGTAACTAACAGTTTTATTTCCACTCCCAGCCTGAATGTATTGAAATCTTGTTAAAAAAAAAAAAAAAGACGTAATTATTCAGCTATAAACATGAAGGCTAGGAGGCAGTAGCAGTAATAGTAACTACTACTATTAGTTTAATTATTTTTTTCTTTAGTTATCCACATAAAATAAAAAAATGAATAGAAATTTCTGATAGATGCTCTGCATTATTCTTTAAGGAAAAAATATGGTAAAGCAAAATGCTGCCACTTTGACATTGTTCAAATGTAGATTTTGTAGACCTGTAGACTGTATGTCTCTCTGATCCCTATCTCAAATTTTACCGTATCCAATTACCATTGACTTCAGTAGAGCTGCCTCAGATTTACATCTGCATGATCATTTGGCCCCACAATTGCCATTCTACCATGGCATTGACATTGCACTGAGTAGAAACAATCCATTTTTGTGAGTTGTTGGTACAAAGATCAGTAAAGCAAAGCCCTAATTCCTGGCCTGTATGCCACCTCAATAGTGATAATGCATTAATAATTAATTACTTTGGTGTTCATACAGTTCTTTAAGATGAAAGATGAAGAGTGTGGTGTGTGCCCAAAATACTCATATATTTTATTTTCCTCTTTGAGGGAAAAAATTTAACAAAGGTCATCTCGTCTCCCTGCTAACCCAGTACACAGCAGATAAAAAGTTTCAGTCTGATTTCATGCTTGTCATAGCCCCTATATCACTCTGCATTTGTGGAACATTTCAAAGTTGCGTTCATTTCTATCCTAGTCAGATCTCAGAGAGGGTTTTGCACTTGATAGCAGAGCAAGGCTGCCAAGCTCCTTATAAAGGAGGAAATGGCAGGAGTGCATTTAACCTATTTTGAACAAATTGCATTGGCTGACAGTCAAATATCATATTGATTTTAACATTGCTCACTTTATAATTTGCTACACGGTCCTAGTCCTGCATATCTCACTGACCTTCTTATACCCCTGCGTCACAGGCGGCTTCAGGTTTACTGAGGCATATTTCCAACTTGTTTTAATGATGGAATACGCATTGCCCCCTGCTGAAATGACACCAAAAAGACTTCTGTTTTTTTTGCACACCAACATTTTGTTCTTCACAAGATGTGGTCAACAGTATTGAACAAATGCATGATTTTGGGGCCTAAATTTTAACAATGTAGATAGCTCAGTCGCCCATTTTAGGACTGTAAATAGTTATACCAGTTATGGGTTTTGGCCGTTCGAAGGCTTTATTGGGTCCTTCTGGCTTGTATCTCCAATGTCTAACAAATCTTGTACCCAAAGTTTAGCCATTGGGCTTAGCACTGAGCAATTACATTGTTATCAGAAATTAAAGGTTTTTTTTCAGGTAATAGCCATCTTCTGGAACAGTCTATTGAAGTGCATTTAGAGATATTCATCTTGCCTAGCTTCAGACACCTAAAATTTAGCTGTGTAGTCTCACCTACATAAGTTTCTACGTTAGTCCATGGAGGGATATCAAGACTCTAGAGGACAATTCATCCTTTCTCAGAGACTTGTCTTAGGATGGGACAAATTGTGCTCTCTGTGGGCTTTCCTCATTCACTAGACCTGTTTCAGATTATGTACCTGAACTTGAGACACGATTCTCACCTTTAAAGCACACAGGCATCTAACTGAAATCCATTCTACGTCTTTAAAATTAAACTGCAGATCTTGTTGCAGTTCTTTGCTCTTGTTTTTCTAGATCTGATTTTTTTTTTTTTTTTAGGATGCATTGCTTCAAAAGCTATTTTCATTTATTGAATTATGAGTAAACCAATATATAAAAGGTCAGCATGCCTCTGTGGTTTTATAAAAACAACAACAACAAAAAAATGCATCCCCCAAACCAGAAATCACAACTCTTTCTGCAAAACTACACCTGCTCCAACTGCAGCAGGAGTTTTGCTTCCTCTCCCAGTTGACAGTAGACAAGTTTAACCCAGAGAGCTTCACTTTTCCAATGTCTGATCAGAAACTGTTCTGTTTTGGCCTTTATTAAGCCTACTGTGCAGAACAACTCTTTGCATTTCTAGGAGAACTGGCAGATTAACCTTTGAGGCCTTTGATATCTCTAATTTCCTGCCTTCCCCTACGTCAGGTTGCCTGAAGGCTGTTGGAAAGTACAAACCCGCAACATTAACTCATATTAAACAATGACTGTCCTACAAGTTGAGAAAGACACTGAGGGTTCTCCTAACAATATGTCACATGCCTTCACTAATCAAATGGCTGTGTCATCTGGCACACTGCTGTTGGACAGAGGTTTTTAGTGACGGTTTGGTAGACTGCTTGATATGAGCATGGCCACTTTCCCTGCTGTATTTCTGTGTAATTTTAAGTGGTTAAATACAACAATATCCTACCCATTTCAGGTGAATTTATTTATTTACCTAACATGTCTTCTCCAAGGGAAAAAAGGCTGTAGATTGTTCCAGAGACTAATTAACGAACCCACCTTCTGGGGGAGCACATATCCTGCTGCTTACTGCTATTCATCTCTTCATCCCTGAACACTTGACCATGGTTTGAATATAATGACCATTTCTATTCCTGGAAATCAGTACAGGCTGCTAAAAAGAGAAGTTTCTGCTGTGCAGAAAACCTTGCCTTCTAGGGTCACCTGTGTTTTGTCTTTTTTTTTTTTTTTAATACTACCATTTCTATATGAATATAGCTTTATTTTTTTTTCAGGCTTTATTTTACGTGGTACTTGCTTTAGGTCAGAGCTTCTCTTTTGATCTCTGTTCAAACACTACAGTGAAATTCTGGTACAAAAGAGCTGTTCTTAAATATTGTCATAACTGTTACTGAGAAGCAACGTGGCCATATTCATTCCTTAAACAATAAACCAAAATGCGTAAGTCAGGGAAATTATTGTCTTAGGCTCCCTCTCTAGTCATTTGAAGAGTGTGTGTCTTGTGTGTCTTCTTTCTCAATGGGATGTATACTGAATCGAACAATGTTCCCAACATAGGTGTTTTAGTTAAGTGCCCTGAATTTGGACCTTTGTTTTCTTCCTAAGGTATTTTACTGCTGCTTCTCGTTCAGTAATTCCTCTAAGTGGGTATGAAAATAACACTAGTGATTAAAAAGACCTTTCAGTGAAAATAGGAAGATTCTGCATTGCTTTTTGACCTGTTTACCCATGTCCCATGGTGTTTGCTCTGTGAACGTGCCCCTGTTCCTATATGTGCTGAGTGACGTCTCTTCTACTAATAAACATAGAATAAGAAGTAATACAGTGCAGAATATTTTAGCTTAAAATTGGAATGAACAGAAATTTTATGCTGACCAGTGCTAATAATAAACATTACGATCCACCTAATGTGGGAACACTTGGTTAGTTCTAGGAGATGAATTGTCTTAATGGCAGATAGATTGGGAAAATTAGCCTTATTGTTGACATAAGTAAATTAAGGTTAAATTAATAAAAATAAAACTTTTTTTACAGCATTTTCACTGAGGAAGGCATTTAGTTTCATGACTTTTCAGTATATTTTTAAGTTTCATCTATAAGTTCTTCATTCCTTGAGTTGTCTTTCGCATTTACTAGGATAATTCTGTAACCAGATAAAACACTTCTATTGGGTTTGTTAAGGCAAAGACTAACTGCAAGTCACTAAATTCCATCATACACAAAACTCTATTTTTCTTAATATTCTTTGGAGGGGGAGTGACAAAGTCTTTGGTGGACTCAAACAAAAATTTTGAGAAAAAAAGTAATTGAAGAAACAAAATAATTTATAGTTTTCCCACAATATATTTTGGGACTTCAAACCCTTTTTTTGTGTGTTTGAGAATACTCCTTGTTTCAAATAAAAAAACTTTAAAATTAAAGTACAAAAAGAAACCTTATTTTCAAAAATTTTCTGCCAATGTACTCAGTTTGAGTTAGTAGAACAATAGTCAGAAAAAATACACTGCTAGACAACTAAATCACAATTACTAGCAATAGTAAAGTTATTTTAAAATAATTACCCACTTCCACATAAATCATAACAAAAAAATTGTGGTTAGCAAATTTGCAGAATCAGGGAGCACTACTGACTCCTGATTTATCAGGGCCTTTTAAGTTAGATTTTTGTATTCCAGAAGCCTTAAGCATATGTTTAATTGCTTCCCTGAACCAGGCCTGAATCATGACTCACACCTATTCTTTCTCCACCTGCATCTGCAGTGAAACATCAACTGTAATTCTATTTACAATTTTTTGTGACATTGTCAACACCACATGAACAAGATCTCTGCAGGCATTTTTTTTTCCCTTTGCCTGCAAATAGTTTTCATCAAAAAGGCTGAATCAAATAACTATCTGAAATAATGCAGGTATTTGTTTATTTACCCTAAGAAGAAATAAAACACACATTTACACACTCTCAGAGACACACACAAATGTGCTAAAGGGATGAAGTGCCGCCTTCATTGCAAATGACAAAGAAACCAAATGGATTGCTAAAAGCAATATAGCCTCTCCTCCCTCCACGAGGGGAAATGGCTGTAGCTTCTGTACATTAGCTGTCTAGAAAAAACTTTATTGTGCTTTCTCCGTCTTGCTCTTTCCCCTCCTCTCTCTCCCCCCTCTTTTCTCTGTCAGTTTATCAGTTCATCACATAGCAAATGCTACGTCTCCTCAATATATCTCCCTTTCAGATTTCATTGACCTATGACCCATAATTCCCAATTTGCTTCAAGTACTTTTATTTATGCCATTCCTAGGACCTATACATTTCGATCGAAGAAACAGTATTCTCCCCTCAGTGCCTGTGGAGCACACTTTGCAGGTACCATCAGTTCAGAAAAAGCAGTCACCCAATATATGAGATTGTGACAAGGTATAATGTAATGGTAGTTATGTGAACCTCCAATAAACTAGTGGTACTTCACAGATTACTTGGAGAGAAAGTCTTTTAGCGTGCTTGAAGAAGTATGAAATGAATTTCATTTCCTTCTCATTTGCCTTGCTTTTGAAAGGTTTCATGCAAGATATGTGACCAACTATTATAGTACTAATCCATCCATGACAGAGCTCAATTTTCCCCGAGAATTTACTTCTGAATGGGCTGCAGAAAAACTTGAAAGCTCAAAATTAAAGTACACTGAACAGAGCAACCACTGAGCTGTGGGCAGCTGTCTGTCAAGAAAACCAGTTGGAACAAAAAATGTAAATTAGATTTTATTTTTATTTATGTTTTTAAAGCAATCCACAGAGGTAAAGTTTTACAGCTCTGTGTGTAAACAAGAGCAATGAGATGGAAGTGATGACAAGCTGCTGTTGTGAGTTATTCTCATTAAAGTAAATATATTAAAAAAAAAAAAGGACCATGGCTTACTGACAGTTTTAAAACAGAGAACTGTACCGCATTTAGTCACCCATTATGAGCAGAAACTCTGTGGTAATTTGGGCACTGATTTTATTTTTTTTTCCTCCCCCTCTCATGCCACCAGGCAGATAAGTTCAGCACATTATAGCCACAATTCTTGAGTGGGGTCCTGAGAGTGTCTAAAATGAATTTTAAAATAGGTAACGCAATTCAAGATAGTAATATGTAACTATAGCGCTCAAAAGAGTGAAGAAAGTCCACTAATGTTAAGTCATAGACAAGGCTGTGATGGTGCAACGATGTAGTACTCACTTACCCCATGATGGAGACAGTGCACGTCACACTGTGCCGTGCAAGGAGGAAACCTGCGGTCCTTCACACCGCTACTTCTTGGAGGAACAGGGGCAAGAGGAGAGCTGGATGGGATGCCACTCAAGGAAGGTGGCATGTTCAGTCTGTTCTACATCAGGGAAGACACCCCATAAGGGGATTTTAAATGTGATTTCTGCGACTGATGCCGAAAACTCATCTGGCTTTGAACACACTGGGAGGAAGAAAAATGAATCAGAGGCTATTTCACACATCTCCTTCCCATCTACACAGTTTATATAGATATCACTATATGTGAAACTCCTGATTTTCCTTATTAAGGGATTTCCTTTTTTTCTGACTGCAGATGCTGGAATACAGATGTTTCTATGTGAGGCAGTCACCATAAAATCAGACCTTTTCAGAGCATGTTTCGTTTGGCCCATCTTAGATATGGGCCTGAGATGAGTTTTGTCCCAAAAGGTTCCACTGGATGTGACGGAGTTTGGGTGAGCAGCTCAGATGGAGATGTCTACATGTAGACAGAACAATCTCATCCAAATGCCTATCCTTGGATTAACAGTCAAGAGATACTCACTTTTGCAACAACTGTACAGAAAGACTAATTTCTTCACAAATACTGACAAATTTAATCTTGGCCTAAAAAGGTCTCTAGTTTAACTGTGAAAAGAACTATTTTTGTGGCACATATGATTACATTCTACCTCTGCCCTGCAGCAAAATTGCAAACATTTGTGAATTTGCCTGAGGCAAAAAGTCACTATTTCCCAAATTACATGTTGTCTTCCACATCTGATAATCACTGCCCTGGAGAATGAAAGGTGAAATGGAAGGATATTTGGTGAAAGCAGAAAAACATGAGATTCCCTCCCCCTGAACAGAATAGCAAGTAATAGGACAGATCAGTAGAGCTGCAGCAATTTATGCCAGTTGAGAATATGACCCAGAGATCATTTCTCAAAATTATTATTTTTTTTTCCAATAAATGTTGCAGTTAATGTAAGCCAGAATAGCAAAATATGTCCATCCCACTGTTACTGTATGACATTGAAGAAATATTCCTGAAAATATTTTTGGGGCTTTGACAAGTACATTGTTCTCAAATCCCTACAGAAAATTTTCAAGGTGCTGGCCACAGGGAAGCTTACAGCACCTATGAAATAGTTATCCATAAAATTGACCAGTAATACAAGAACTTAACTGGAAAAATAGGACTTGTGAAGACAGTCCATATATCGACAGGCATTTGATGGGCATGGTGTATGGCTATCCTTTCACATTCAAGTTGAAATAATTACTGCCAGTCCCATGACTGATTCCAAAATATCTAGAAGACTTAATGAAAACACTTTTTATTTTTTTCCCCCACACAAATGTTTACATGCTGTCTAGCACACAGTTACACTTTTCTGTATTTTATTCTAGATACTTTCCTGTGCCTAATTTCGTCCTATCACTGTTTCACCCACATGCATTTTGGCATCATTTAATACGTCTTGATCTTTTTTTTTTTTGTACTTATACAAGGAATGGCAAATACACATCGTAGCTGGTTTATATTGCCTGTTTCAACATCTACCACATACAACTCTGTCTCATACTAAAAAAAAAGAAAAAAACAAAAGTTTGTTGTAATTGAATAGTAAAAAGATCTTTGTAACTTTTTCCTTTTTTAAAAAATTAAGCTTTTTCACAAATATATTGTTTATTTGTATTTAAAAGTTATAAGCCTTCATGAAAGGTCTTACTGCTGTGTTAAAAAGGCATCTGTATTAAGGCAGAAGTTAAAAATCCTATTTATTTTTAAGACTCTGAGGTCCTAGAAAAGATCTTCTGTCTCTTTATGCTTCCAGATAGCTTACATCATTGGCAATATAGAGTTGCTTCACTACATGATAAGGTATAGTATTACTAAAAGGAAGCATAGTCTGCCTGAATAAAACCTTCTGCATCTCAAAATATTTGCTCTTTTTGAAGGAAGGATACCTCTTGCTACCTTTCCTCTCAGGGTGCTTTATATTTAATGTCAGTGTTGCAGGATCTCAGCTATCAGCCTCTATCAAATGCAACATTATTTTTACTGTAAAGGAGATCTTACCAGTTCTCCAGCAGCAAACATGTCTTAAGATTTTACTGGTAAATGACAGTTTAGGAGCTGCCACACTGGATCTGTGTTGGTTCATCTGGCCCAGTGTCTTGCCTTCAGTAGTGACTGGTGCCCAAGACTCAAAGGCTGGTTGGTGCATGATACCCTGCTCCTGGAAGGGTCTCTTTGTAGGAAAAGTGCTTTTGACTTCTCAGAGTTTCTACTAGAAGTTTAGAGTATGACTTGAATATCTCTCTTCTATTTATAATGCAGGCTGTGGAATTTCATTCAGCAAATACTACTCCTTGTGAGTTTAAGTACCTGAAGAGAGAGGAAGGCAGAAAAGCAAGCAAAAAAAATCAGTATAGAAAGGAAACTACTTCTCTCTAAAATTCCATTTATTTGACTACAGAACTAAATCTATACTATTTTCTTGCGTGGACAAAAACAAACAAACAAACAAACAAAACAAAAAAAAAACCACAAAAATTCTCTCTAACGCTTGTCCTTCTGTCTTGGTGTGTTACTGACACTCTATTTACAAGTTTCTTAAGCGATAGGCCATAAAGTGTTGGAATTTATGCCAGTTCTATGTGACATAATATGCATCACAGGGCTCAAACCTCAGCTGTTCTCAATTTCTTCTGCCTCCTGCCTCCTCTGTTTTCATTCTTGCTATGAAAAAAGAAGATTTTTGGCAGTAGAAGCTTGCACGTTTTTATATTACTAGTATTTTCAATTACTAGTCTAAACTAGATCTTTGCAGCCATTTAGGGGCAAGGAAGGTAATAAAAATCCAAAGAGACAGACACTACTTCTGCTGCACAGATAAGCCATGTGATAAAGGCTTGATCCTGCTTAATACCGAATGCCTGTTGTAAACCGTTGAGCTGTTTCATCTCTATTTATCTTCTTCCAGCACTAATTTTCTTAAATTTATCCTGTCAGTTCAGATTCTTCCAGTATCATGAATCACATTTTGACATAGTCACAATGAAATATACTTTCATTTTCTTCTGAAGTGATTTTTTTCATGTTGGATTATTGTTTTCGTAATTGTGCATTAAACAAGACATATTTCAATCAAAATATTTTTAAGGGATTTTTTATAAAAATTTAAGACTTTCCCTTTGCAGGTTTTGTTCCAATATCTGTCTTTCTCCCTGCTTCTTCACAGAAGATGAATTCTTCAATTCATTGGAAAATAATTGTCAGTTTCAACTTATGTTAAATTTCTTGAGGAATTATTAAAATTATTAGCTCTTTCTTTTACTTCTTCACTAGGGAAAACTCAGTCCTTCTTAGGCTGTAAAACACAGTGCTTATCATTGTAGGATGTTCATGAATCAGCTGCCAATTGTAAAACATTTTGAAATGCATTAGTTAATGAAGCATCTACAGTGTAATACATTCTCCATTTTCCATTAAGAGTGGTTATATGTTTGTATGCATGTGAAAGAGAAATATAAGTTTACACAGCAGTAAGTGGATGAAACATAAAGTGTTGTGATTTTGAAGACTCTTCCCAACCTAAATTACTCAAAGTCTAATAACAGCTATCCCTTTGCATCTATATGCACAAAAAGAGATAAAATTCGAAAGTCTATCTTTAGAGCATAAAAACATTTCATTTGAAGTTTAATTACTGAGCTGGGATATGACATAATTATATTAATTCCTGATTTTTTTCCACAAAAATCTTAATGTCGTCAGAATTGGAAATAAATGTGAACAGAAGAGGGAGATTCAGATAGATGCACAGAGGGATTTCCATTTTACCTACACGCTATACAAAGATCACCAAGTTTGACTGTGGATGATCACTACGGTTTTCAGGCTCTTCAGGGTAAGGAACAGTATATATCATAGTGCCATAGCTCCAGACACAGGCTTCTCACTAATTTTGACACAAATTACTTTCAAGCAGTGTGATTTGGAAACTTCAAAAGGACCCAACTTTTATTCTGTACCTAATAAATCAGCTCTGAGAGAGAAAAAAAAAAAGAAGAAAAAATTTTCTTGGGGTTTATTCCATTTAATTAAATACATTTCACATTAAATTAAAAAAGAACAAACTTGGTTTTACATATTGTAAAAATTTTGCTGAAATACATTCCCATGAGGAAAGAAAAAGTGTAAGCACATTATTTTTAAGTAAAAGCCCAGAACTATGCTCCAGGAAAAAAAAAAAAAAAACAAAACCCAGAAAAAAACAAAAACAAAAATACCCAAACCCAAACCAAGAACAACAACAGCAACAAATCCCAAATCAAAACAAAAAACCAGCTAGCGAACATAATGTAAAATTTTCTATGATTTTATGTTAGTTGATATTTATTTTAACATGGCTGGAGACATGACAGATCACACAGGTATGTAACTTGCCAAGATATTTTAAGGAAGAAAATAAGTTTGGAAGCTTGTTTTTCTAAAATCTGTTTTCATATTTTTGCTCTTAAGCTCAAGCTGAGACCAGAATATTTATATTAATCGTAAGAATTCCTTGAGGTCTTCCAAGACTAGATATTCTGTAAAAATAAAAGTTATTTAGTTTTCTTCTATTTATATATTTTATTTAATGGAAGCTTGATGCATGCAGCTAAGCTTTCCCACCATGGAAAAACAGATATTTAGGGAAACACAGTTTCAGACTCTATGGTTTTATTGTAGTTCCTACCTATCATGTAGGTGCTGTGTCTAGAAATCTTGTTAATCATCTGTTGAAGTTAAAAACAGAAGGCAGAACCTACAAATAAATACGACAGGCAGAGAAGCAGGAAGACGGAGCAGACTACAAAATATTAATAAAAATATTAACAAAAAAAACACAACAAAGAGAAAGGACCAGGGGAAATAGGCAGCTTACAGGAACTCATGCTGGGACTTTTGTTACAGAAGTAAGAGCCTGGAAAACAAACACAAACATAAAGTCTGCACTCAGTGTGTGCCTTTAAGCCATTGGCATTAATTAAGATTCTATGGCTTACAAACAATTATGACATAATTAAAGTAAGATTCTTTCTACAGTAAAACAATAAGAAATGACTTTTGGAAACCGTGGGAACTATTAAAACGGCACATCAGTACCAAAATGAGCAATATTTACTAGTATTAGCACTATTAAAATGCCTTTTGAAGACAAACTTAGGCAATTATTACTCAGAAAAAGCTCACACATCGAGATATAGAACAGTGATAATTAAATCCCTTTCTCTATCTATATCTGGTTTTGGTGTTTGACAAAATGGAGTCTTTAAGAGAATCTATTTTAATGGTCTTGAATTAGCAAGATTTTCAAACAGAGAGAGTGTACTTAGCAGGAGGTTAATATCTACTGAAAGCTTTATTATTGGTATTATTATATAGATTAGGGAACTGTTTTAAGGGCCCATTCTGCAGCAACATTCTACAGAGACATACCCGTAATGTCTAAGTACTGTAATATCTTACAAAACTTCAGAAGTTGGCTCTTGTGCATTTAGGCTCACTCTCCAGATATTGCAGGAAGTTTGTAGCACAATACGAATTCTTCTTACAATTATGTTATTAAAATTATGGGGGAAAATAGGATTACTTCTACTTTTAAATAAAGTTTTATTTTGTTTGGCATTGTAGATGTCAAAGAAAGAAAATAAACTTATCACTGCAGCCTTGGCTAAGGAAAATTTTGAGGAAGGAAAAAAACAACAACAAAAATTAACGCACACACAAAAAACACCAAACCAGACAAATGGAGAAGCAAGGAGTGAAAGAGTGATTTGACTTGAAATGAGTGGGTTGCCGTGTCCAGCATTCACAAACATAAAAGATCAGATTTTTTGGCCATTATCCTTCACATTGTTCATTATAACATAATGTTCACCTTTGGAATATATAATTACATTAGAAGAGAGAAAATATTATTTTTCATCCCAGTTTAAAAATATATAAATTTGTTAGGAGATCGTGGAAAGCCAACAGAGGGATACCTGTTTGTGATTGACAGTGCGTGAACATCTCTATTGCATGTATTATTACAGGGGATTTGACACGAGATGCCATGGCATGGTCTTTTCACAATAAGATTCAGCCCTTGATGCTGTTTATTCATTCTGGTTCAATTTAATTAAAGAGATGTGGAATATCATTTAAGTAGGTCAATTCAAATGTGGGTTACATAGAAAAGAAAAAGGTCAAAGTTTCGTATGAATAATAATATTTTTATTATATTTAACCATAAATAAGAATGAAAAATGTAGATAACAATAATTATAATAAAAATTAAATATACAAAAATATGCTTCTGAAGTTGAACTTCACGGAGTTTCTGTAGAAAAATGTTTTTGTATTAATAAGCATGATTTATGGAAAATAATAATAATAAAATGTTCATAGGCTAGTCTTTGGGTCACACTGATTTGAATTTTCCTGCTTCTCCAAACAAAGACTAAGTGATTAATTTCATGTCAGTTTGAAGTCAGAAAATACTAATCTCAGCTGCCCTGGAAGCAGCTGTTCTAAAGTTCATTGACAATCTTGGTTCAGATGAGTTGGCATCTTCTGCTGAATTTTGCATTTCATGACACATTTTTATCCTGTGGCCCAAATCATGGGACATTTACTCCAGATATAGACCTGAACCATGGTTACGTGAGACATCCATTCTGAAAATCTCATCAGAAATTGCCTTGACTAAAATGGATTCTGGTAAATTTTGAACAAACTGATTATTTTATGTTACAAAGCATTGTAATAATTTGTCTGTTTGCTTCAACACAAGACCAGATATTAATACAATGAACAAAAAATCTGATTTTCAGTCATTTATATGCTATGATGTTTCAGGAAAGGTATCTTTGTCGTAAGAATCCCACTCTACACAGATCAGTGTAGCACAAGACAATGCCCTCACTCCATAAAACTTTTTAACTCTAATGCGGAGGGCGTATTCTCCTGCTAAAACAGCTGTCTGAAAAATGGCTGACCTTAATCAAAAAGTCCTGCTTCATCACAAAAGTCTAGATCTGTTGCGCATAAACCTCAAACAAGATTGCTGCTCTGATCAGCCTTGCATTTCTACTTATCAAGTAAAACTCTCCTTAAAATTCATGGCTAGACAACTGCAATATCCAGCACATACTGTTTTGTAGGAGCTAACTCAAGCACTTGTTGACCTAGCCAGATCCACATATTTTGATCCTCCAGGCAATATCAAAACACGCTGGCATTAGTTTTTCAGATCAATCCCATTCTTTCTTCAGAGACCATAACCTCCTGAGTGTTATTCCATCACCAGAGATTATGTTTTTGCCCTTAACAGATAAGAAGACATTTTTGTTTCAGCTGTGTTCTTTGTCTCTGAAACATGGAGCTTGCTCGATCCATCAAGGAACCTAGTATACTAAAATTTAATTATTTATCGCTAGGTCTTATCCATTGTAACTCCTTGTTTAAAGTGTTAATCTGGCAAAAGTAGTGGACCTACTTTTCTTATCATTTATAGTTGTGAAATTAGAAAAGTCAGCAAAAATACTGCTGCTTATATATAAATTGATCTAAAGACTAATAGTTGGTCTCATCATCTTATCAGCGGACTAAAAAGTATACTCTGTTAGCTTTTCCTTTTTTTCTTGTTTTTTTTCCTTTTTCTGTTCTTTTTCCTGGATGGAGCAACAAAGTCCTAAAACTTTCTTTAGATGGCAGGCTGATTTACCAGGTACTCTCTTTTCTTATTGTAGAAGGGGAAAGAAAAGTGCCTTCCACAGAGTTCTTTGAAGAGTTGGATATTTCTGAAAAAAATACAAAATGGAAGGGAAGACCGTAATCTTGGCTGCTGGTACTGCATGATGTCTGGATCTAAAATAAATTAATCTACAAATTCAGATAGTGGGCTATTTCTAAGGCAACGGTTATGATTAGTAGATTAGGCATAGAACCTTCTCTGAAATACAGACTGCATTAATTGGCTACCATAAATACATGTCTAAGGATCACACATACTCCTTAGAGTTATTAAACTTAAGGTCTACTCTCACCTTATTCTTCATAGTAAGACTATTCATGCTTTTCTCCCACCTAATGCAAGGAGATTTTTCCAATAATTGTCTTAATATATATTTAATCACCAAAGAAATAACGTGATCTCAGAAGGAGGCCGGTCTTGTAACTAGGTGGCCATAAAATGTATTGAGGTGATTCCAATGTACTAAAAAAAATACATCAAAAGATGACACCTTTCCCTTTTCTGTGCAGTAGCAACTTTAGTTAGTGGCTAAAGGAATTTGACATTTATGGTATGCAGAATTATGCAGTATAATGGTATAACAGAATTATGCAGAATGAGAGTTGCATCTGAGTACAAATTTTCCCTTTTGTTTTCCTACTCATATTTTCTATTTGTACTCTACTTGCCAAGATGGTGAGTCCTCATTTGAAGTGTCCTATTTGGTCCTACAGCCAAATAAGAGCAAAACCAAACCATGTTGAAACTCTTCCTGAATGTCTCCCTTTATGCGGTGTGTAGAGAATGATGTGCCGCGGTATTTCTGCCCCTGGCTTCTGAACCTCATTCAGTACCCAGCTCATCAGTCTTGTAAAAGAAAGAGTATATTAACACATGCGGAAAAGGAGTACATTAGCAATCGTAATTTCTTTCAGGTACTAAAGGCAGTTCATTCTGTTGGTGCAAAAAGCCTCAGGTGTTGTGTGGGAGGTATAAGAGCTCGAAAAAGAACCCCATAAATAATTAAAAAATAATAATTAAGCATAGCTGCATGGAGCTTTAACAGTAATTTCCATAAATGGACACATCCTGCATATTGGGTTAGCTGATGTGACTTTTTTCTGTGATAAAACATAAAACCTCTGATTCAACCATTTTCATAGCTAATGTTTTGCATATCCTGTAATATAATGTATTTTTTTTAAATCACTACAGATGGGGAAATGCAATGGCTCATGAAATTGGTGAGGGAACATAAGGTCTTTGGATCAAATCTGCTCTTATACAAGCATGAGTTTGTAGCTATAAGACTGCAAACTCCAATCCTCTGGAACAAGTCAAACCTTAAATATTAAACTTTGCAAGAAGGTCAGCAGGAAAAAATAAGAGGTACACTGTCTCCAATCCTCTCTATGTTGGTAAGCAGCAGAGCCTCAGCCACTTCCAGCACAAACTGAACCTGGTGAGAACTCTCTTTAGGTGCCCTGGCAGAGCTATCTGAGTCGCAGCGCTGACTGTGCTCTTGAACTGCTGGTTGAACACAGCTGACTTCTTTCTTGCATGTTCTCCTTATGGTGGCAGTCAGGCTTGGACAGATAGACAGATACACACTAGCTTGGCAAGGCTAGTGTTTGTAGTGTTAGTTTTAGGTTGGATTGAGTTACCTTCAGTCTGCCTGAAAAGCACCATAAATACTTACCACAAACCAGGATCTGGCTCACACATGGTGAACAGATTTTTTTGATGCTGGTTTATATCTGGCACCAGAGGGATTTTTTTTTTTTCAGGTGGCTTTAAGGAAAAGGGTTGACATTATACACCATGTATTTTTTCCAAAAACATGTATCACGCTGTATTACATCTGGTATCTTGTTTTTCCTCATGATAGCTAGCAGATATTCTGGTCTGTAAGAATTCCTTCATTACCAGAATTAAAAGCTATATATAAAAGCCAAATATTAATTGTTGCCACTATTTTGTTTTAGCATATGTAATATTATCTTTGAAAGCATTTCTAGAAATTAGAGAAACTAATTATATAACTTAATAGTGGCTACTGACTGGCCTTTATAAAATCCCTTTCACAATCGTTTGGCTTGCAGGCATATATTCATGTTAAGAAAAACCATGCCGCTGTAATTAGGTCTAATTGGAGTCCTCTAACACTATGGGCCTGGCTGAGTCCCTTTGAAGTCAAAGAGCTGCAGGAGAGACTTTGGATCATGTTGTAGCTCATTGGAGGAGTTAGCTTGCAAGCCTTCCCATACATGGGTTTGCAAGCCTACTATGCATCACTCTGGATGAGGCTTTGGGCAACCTGGTCTAATGGAGGGTGTCCCTGCCCATGGCAGGGGGGTTGGAACTTGATGATCTTTGAGGTCCTTTCCAGCCCAAACCATTCTATGATTCTATGATTCCCCGTGGTTGGAAAACTCCTTACCAGCCCTGAGGAAAGAAGAAAAAAAAAAGTAAGTAAGAAAGAGCTGTGAGAAGGGAGTGAACAAAGAAAGATGGAGGTAGTGCTGGCAAAGATTAATGCATTGGTTCTTTTCCATTTGAAAACAGTCTGAAAACCTACTGTCATTGTCCTAGACAAATACAAGCTACAACATCTCCACCACATTTCTGCATGAAGTGGTTCAACATCATGCAGATATCTGCAATGTGCTGTTCAGAATGTTCCATTTGGGGAAAAAAAAAAAAGTGGAAAATGTGGAATGTGGTGCTATACAACTCATTTGTCATCCCCCCTAAAAAAGGTCTTTGTTGTTGTTGGAGAAAGGCCACAGGTCACCTCCTCCAGCTGTGCAAGTAACATGAACACTGCTACTGCAGGAGCAGGCATTCATCATCAGTTTAAAAAATAAACAAGGGGAAAAAATCAAAAGGATATCTGAAAAGTAAAACAAATCTGAGTCTAAAAAATGTTTGTAGTGTCATCAATTTGATTCCCTTAAAAAGAAAAGGCAACAGCTCCTGCAATAACTGTCATTCCTTACATTAATGTACGTGCAAGAAGAATGAAAGATATTCTTGTCTGATAATTGTATGCACACACATACAGACAAAAAAAACCATGTTGACCAGGCCTTAAATTGAACACAGGTATTCTAATCTGACTGGTTAGGAAGAAGTTGGAGGATCAGTCTTGAGTTTCCATTTGAAATAATGAGGTACAGCATTAAAAAAAAAAATAGCTATGTGACTGCAAGGTATCCCTAGACCTTCTATATGCTGGAAAAGTGTAGCTTTGCCAGAACTATCCCCAAACTGTTTTGTCTAAATACATCTGGTGGAAGAGTGAAAACGTGACTCTGGGATCATGCAAAATCAAGTGCATCTTCAGGCTGCACAGTGAGCTGGAAGAAAACTTTGTGAGCTCCCTAACAGGGTCCACAGGACAGGCTACCATCATCCACCTCTGCTGTGTGCACAGTTACCCTTAGCCACTCCTTGAAATATGCAGAGACCATAAGCGTCACCAGTGTAACTCCATTCTGCTTACATCTGTCAGTAAATTAATCCAGCCAGGCTGCTGGACAAACCTGAATTCCAAAAACCTACTTAGCATCCCACAACTGCATTCAAATGAGATACATTTTAAGGTGACCAAAGGTAAGGTTTGTCCATGTACTTTTATGTGTGTGTATACTTTCGGTATACATATATAACAAAATATATATATGACGTGCACATGCATACTGACATACAGACAAATAAACATTTGTAAATACAGATATAAAATGTGAAGAAGAAAAAAGGGCATATTTACATAAGGGGGAAGACCCAGCTTCAACAGCTCGAACACAAGCTCTTACTCAAGGCATGATAGCGTGAAAAGCTTTTGCGATTCCTGAGCATGCAGTCAGGAGCATGCTGGAACCACCAGGTGTGCGTCTTGTGCTGGAATGCTCTGCCCTGTTGTGGTGCTAAATTTTTAGCAAAGATGTTAAGATCAAAGATAGCAAAAAGAGAGGTAAGAAATTTAAGGTGGAGAAAATTATATTTATTTTTACTCCAAGGACTCAGACTCTTAATTGTAAGGAGATTAAGAATGGTCTTGCTTACAGTATATAAATGAGAAGTTATGTGAAGAAACTAAGAGCCCTCAGAGAAAAGAAGTTGAATGGACCTGCAAGCATCCAGATCGTTTCCTAAACCCAAGAAAGAAACCAAGAATACTGAACTCAACTATTTTTAGCAAGCCAGTTGATACTGGTGGAAGGTTATGGAAAAGATGCATCCTCCACTTCTTATCCAAATGCAGATGGCAGCCCATTTTTACTACCCCTTACTTTTTTCTTCAGCAGCACTGCTTTTTCAAGGAAAATGACCCTAACTTCCAAGTTTAACTTAATATTTCCATCTTTGCCAAAGATCTAGCTTGCTGCTGGTATGAGGCTATGGGATGGCTATCAAATTTAAATGTTTGTTTTCTTAACTTAGGGAAATACGTGCACAACTGCCCCTTCATCCTTCTTCCTCTGTCTCTCTCTCTCTCACACACAGCTAGAAAACCAAAGCTCTATGTTAAAATAGCATCGTTAAGGTTGCAAAGCCAAGCCTGAAGAAATTA
Organism: Pterocles orientalis; assembly: GCA_011057875.1. Classification (NCBI taxonomy): domain Eukaryota; kingdom Metazoa; phylum Chordata; class Aves; order Pterocliformes; family Pteroclidae; genus Pterocles; species Pterocles orientalis. The sequence goes on along the minus strand of WKFP01015331.1, from coordinate 1,435,659 downwards.
GAGAATGTGAAAATTAAGTTTTCCTGTGAACCTTAATTAGCTGAAGGTGGCAGGCACCCTGTGGAAAAAATAGCATGTGATCATGTAATTAAAGACTGTGCCATAATGCCCCCACACAAGGGTGCCAAATTAATGTTGCGCGGGCAAACTTAATTCAAGCATTCCCTAACTTGTTTTGAGTGCTTGACTTTGCAGCCTTAATAATATCCCTTTAATGCAGTTTTGTACATGTAATTTTAGACAGAACTATCTTAAAGAAGCTTTTTGTCTGAAATATTACTGTCACTGAATCTTATTTAGACTCTTATTATGTTATCGTGATTTCATGGCATTTTAATTTATATTGCGTTATTGGACTGTTAACTTACTTCCACTACTCAATTAGGCTGGCAATATTGTTTCACTTGTAATATGCCTCTCTCGTTTTTCAACATATTGTAATTATTAGAAGGCTATTTATATTTACCTAATGCCAGTTAAACATGATTCTGTTGAGGGTCACCATGTTAGCTACAGACCTTGATAGGAAATAAATTGTCTTAATACATTCATATATATTAATATTCGTGTTTATAAGCTTCACAAACTCATTTTCGAAGCACAATAGTACAAACAAAAGCAACATAAAGAAGGGTACTTCCACTCGGTTTGGCTGGGAATTTTCTTCATAGCAGCTAGCATGGGGCTATGTTTTGGATTTGGGTTGAAAACAGTGTTGCTAACACAGGGTTGTTTAATACTGTTACTGAGCAGTGCTCACATAGAGTCAGGGCCTTTTCTGTTTCTCACCCCACCCCACCAGTGAGGAGTCTGGGAGTGCACAAGAAGTTTGGAGGAGACGCAGTCGGGACAGCTGATCTCAACTGACCAAAGGGATATTCCATACCATGTGATGTCACGCTCAGCATATAAAGCTGGGGGAAGAAGAAGGAAATGGGGGGACATTCAGAGTGAAGGCATTTGTCTTCCCAAGTAACCATTACACGTGATGGAGCCCTGCTTTCCTGGGTATTGCTGAACATCTGCAAGTCAATGGGAAGTAGTGACTGAATTCCTTATTTCGCTTTGCTTGCATGCACAGCTTTTGCTTTAGCTATTAAGGTGTCTTTATCTCAACCCATAAGTTTTCTCACCTTTACCTTTCTGGTTCTCTCCCACATCCCACTGAAGGGGGAGTGAGTAAGTGGCTGTGTTGAGCTTTCACCGGCGAGGGTTAAACCATTACAGTAGTGTAAGACTGCCCCTAACATATATAGAGTCAGATATTGATTAGATCATTGACTGTTTGATGGTATACATTTGAAAATATTGCATGCATGCTTTTATTGATATTCCTTATAACCTCACATAATGCCATGACCATTTAATAGATTTTTCATATTGAATACTTTTACAATATATATCCTTATAATGATACTTTTTACTAATATCTCTTTTTCATTTGAAGCAACACCTCTAAATTCAGAAAGCTGCACAAATCAGAACTCACTGATACATAAACTCAGAAAGCTGCACTTGCATTAATGGATGTGGGTTTTTTTTAAATGCTGTGAACTGGAGATATCTAAAATAACCTGAATTAGCATAGGCTTTTTAAAATGCCTGTTTCTCTCTATTGATTACATAGGGTACCAGTACAATAAGTTAGGTAGTAATTACTGCTGGGATCCAATCTGATCAGTCTTCTTCTAAAGATTGATTCCTAATGGACCTCATCCATTAACAGAAAATATTGGGGACAGCCCCTTCCCATTTAATCTTTATTCAATAGTTTAGACAGTGAACAGGTCTGTCACTAGAATTTTTTCAGCCTGAGTAGTTGATGCCATCACTCCAGCCTCACATTTCCTGTGCAAGGACTGCAAGCAACAGCCTGTTTTACAAAAAAAGCAAAGGACATATAATGCTTCTTCCATTTTGGGGAGCTCCCTCATGACATCAGCAGATTTTAACAGCCTGGAACACAACAGAGCTCTTAACAAGAGGAATGTGAATAGCTTCCTGGAGCAAGCCATTTTGAGCCTCCATGTATGCTGAAAGTTAAACAGCTGGCAAATACACTACGGTCCGGACAAAGCCAGCAATTTCATCTAGGGTCAGCTCATATGTTGTTACGTTCCCTTCCTAGGATTTGTGTAGGCGCAACATATTGGAGGATATAGTCCAAAAGTTCTGTGTCATGGTGTTGCAGAATTCAATTCTCTCATTTTCAGTATTAGTTTTAGTAGTGCCTTCAGGATTCAGTCCCTCCCTGGAATTTAAAACATTCGCTGCACATATAAGTAATAATATCAGGTGCCTTCCTCAGTAATCAATTAACAAAGCTATACCTATTTGTAGGTGTGTGTGAGAGGGAGCTTAACTCACCTAATTTTGTAGCACAAGTTAATAGCTTTCTTCCTCTAATTAATTTTGCTGCTAGTCTGAACTCACTGTAATTGGTATATCCAAAAGCAAGGATTAGCAGAGTGGACCAGACCATTGGCCTGTTTATTTCAGCAGCTTACTTCTGACAGCGGCTAGTTATAAGAATTCAAGAAGATGGTACATGAAACACTGCAATGAACAGCTGCCATATAATTTCCTGTAAAGCTCATATCTTCCTCAGGCTTTTTGTGTTTGCTTGCGTATTTTGCAGGCAAGGAAGATTTTGGACTTGCAGTAGTCCAGACATAACCAGTTCTTCACCAGAATCTCAATAAGCACTTATTTGCAGACTTATACAGCTTGAAAGAATGTCTGTTTTGAACATGGCTGCACAGCTGATCTTTCAAACTTGGATAATTTAAACTGACTAATTTATATTTTGGTCAGTGCTTTCCTGGATCTGCTTGGCAGGTCCTATGTATATTTACTCTGCTAGCATTCAGTTAATCTCTGCAACTGTGCTGGTTTTGGCTGGGATAGAGTTAATTTTATTGATGGCAGCTACTATTAAGCTATGTTTTGGATTTGTGCTGAGAAGAATGTTGAAAACATACTGATGATTTGAGTTGTGCAAGACAATCAAGACATTTCAGCATCCCATGCTTTGATAAAGTGCAAATGCAGAAAAAGATGAGAGGGATCATAGCCAGAGCAGTGGCCCCACAATTCCTGTCTTATTAGGTTTAAGATTAAGGCTCAAGTTGGGCAATGGTATATTCCGTATCATGTAATATCATGCTTGGTATATAGATGAGGGTGCCAGGAAGTTCACCCACTTGCTCTCTCTTTCATCACTCTCTTTTCTGGGATTGCGGTTTTGGAGTACTCTGTGCTCTGGGATCATTAACCAGGAACAGGCTGGGCCTTGGTCAGCGGGTGGTAAACAGAATCACTGTGTATCACTTATTTGTACATTATTACTTTTGTTATTATCATTATTATTATCATTATTGCTTTCATTTTTATCTTATTTCAGTTACTAAATTGCTCTTATCTTAACCGATGAATCTTTTTTCTCTTTACCCCTTCTAGTCTATCCCCCACTCCCTGGGGATGTGGGGAGGGTGAGAGAGCAGCTGTGCGGTATTAGTTGTGGGCTTGGTTAAGCCACAACAGAAGCACAAAAACTTCCCAGATCTCCTCAATAGTGAGGTGCAAGAAGGGAGCACACTGAACATTAATTCCGAATACTGGAGGGGAAAAAACGTAATCTGGGGAGCGAGTTGGCCATTTGCATCACAGCAGGCAATCCCGAAGTGCTGTGTGCCAATGTTGCAGAAGGAACCTCAGAAGAGAAAGCAGATGTCCTATCAGCACATTCCCATTGATGGCCACTATTTCCCTTGCTGCCCTGCCATTTACATTGAGAACACTCCTGTGGGCTCTCCTCATCCCATTTCTGAGGCAAAAATGTCAGACTACCTTCTGACACTTGTGTTTGACCCCAGTTTGACAAAAAGTCTTAAATCCGCCTTTTTGAAAGTCTTCAACAGTCTAAAGAATAGGTCTGAACTCCACACAGAAAAGGAGGTGGGTTGGAGGAAGATCCATAGCTCCTGACTTGAAGAGTAATATTTTTTTTTCAGCTTTGCTGCACTCCTCCTTCTCAGCCCCATCCCATGGTGTCAATAAAGGAAGTTTTCCATACTTTCCCACTAATCATCTCTGACATGTACTTGGCAGTGTTGTCTATGAGAGTCTGCCTGTAATATTCTAGGCTAGTCTCAAGGAGAAAAAATACAGATACAAAATGTTTGAATATTGACATATGAAACGCCTTTTTTTTATTGTTGTTTTGCTTTGAGATGTTCTAAACAGGGACAGAATGAAGGCCAAAATCACTGGATAAGAAAGATTCATTTGGTGTGAGGCAGGGCACACTGATCCTTAATAGGAAAACAAAACAAAACAAAATCCTCTGTTATTTCTTAATAGTAGGAGGGAGCCTCAGCTTAAAGTTATGTGCTTCCTTTCATGACAGGGCTCTCATCAGCCCTCTGTAAACTGCTGGACCAAATTCTCCATCGTGATTTCAGTGGGGTTGTGAGAAAGAAGAATTTAGCTTCCTGTTGATAGATGGCTGGCTGTGTATGTGGGAGGGGGCTGAGGGGAAGGCTGTTAATTAAATTTGAAGGCGAGATTCTGCTCTTTGCAGCTGAATTAAAAATAAAATACCAATTGAAGTTTAATTACTGTCTTTGCTTACTTGTGCATTCAAACTTGAAAGATGACTTCACACTCTGTTTTTAAGCTCCTGTGGCTCAGAGATGATTATGGAGTTTGAGTGCTATGTGACACACAGTCTTATCAAATACCCCATGCTACCACAGAGGCATTTATGCAGCTGATAAGGTAGGCACCAAGAGAAGTCTCTGGGCCAAAATTGAGAGGGATGTTATCCTGCAGCATGCCAATAGGAAGGGGGCCTGCTTTAGGAACCCCAGGCTCCCATTGGCTTCAGTTGAGGTAATGATTACTCATTAACCAGTAGCAGTTATTCATTACTGGTTAACTATGAGATAACTATTGCTGTCCTGCAGTGGGAGAAAAGATTTAATTAAGGCTAAATAAGAGGAAGAAAACCTGAAAGGACTACAGAAACAGTGCTTTCTGCCCTTTCTGGTTGTGAAAAAAGGGATATTTTACACTGCAAGGGCTGCAAGACTATAGGCAGGATCAGTGTTGTTTCTGATAGGAAAGGGAGAATGTGATGCGGTATAATTATATGGGTTTTTATTAACATTTGACAGTTGGTAACATTTCTGATGGTGCACTTTTATATTCCCTCTTCTTTCTCCCAAAGCACAAGACCTCTGTTATTTTTAACATCACTGAGCATTATTCTGGTAGGATCCTACATAGACTGTATCTGGAATAAAGCACAGGGGTTTTTTTGAAGAGTCTTAAGGAATTTTAAGCACTTAAATAAGCAGAAAAAAGAAGTCTGTGCGGCAAACCCTTCTGAGTCCTTTTAATGAAAATCTCACCTAAGGGTACTGCTGTATTTGAGGAAGGGTGCCATAGCTGGTCCCACACACTTCTTTACTCCCCCGGCTGCCTCTGGCTCTCTATCTCTCCTTTTCAGTAATTCATTGGAAGCTTAGGTGGAGTTGGTGGCCTATAGTTATAGTAAATCAAACTAATTGCGTTTGCATTAAACCTGAAAATGTCTGCAGTGGATTTTTTCCACCTTTTTTTTTTTTTAAATTTAAAGTACAGACAGTTAATACATCCTTACTTAGTCCAAATTATTCCTTTATTATAAAGCTGAGCTGAATCAACTGCAGTTGTTCAACCGCAGCAACTGCAAAGTCTGAATACCATTTACAAGGCTGAAGTGCTAGCATACCTGTTCTTCCAAGACCCTAAAAACAGCAGCTGATGTCAAGGAAGACAAGCATATGATGCTGAAAAACATGACGCAGGAGATCTGTAACCTTCTAGAAAGCCAGCTAGAACCAAAGCAAGCTCCACTGGGGTGTCTAAAATGACAACAGATATCCATGCTTATTCATATAAATCATGCACATGAGAATTATTCACTTTATCCTGAAATTCACATACACTTAGCAAGCAGAATAGTTTTCCAGCATTCATTGACTCTGCCGGGCTTGATTCGACCATACACAGGCAAATGTTTTATACCACTTCAGATGTGATGGTGTGTTCCGCCTGTCCCCAGCTGCCAGTCCAGGAAATCACAGTTCCTGTGTTGTAGCTGTCACAGCAGTAACAGATCATCTGTCAGCTGCTTGATCAGCCCTTGGTACCTGCTGTGCTCCTGGCAATGTCAGACACCTCCCTGTGGGCAACCCAACTGAGGTCATCAATGACTTCTTCACTGACATGAAAGACACTAAAGTGTAGGAACCTACGTCTGGACTATTTTAACCCATGAGTTCAACGTCACTCTTCATCTCCACAAGGCTTCTTTGAGGATTTTTTGGACAGTGGACAATCTGCCAAAAAAAAAAAAAAAAAAGAAGATGAAGAGCCTTTCACTGTCTGGCATTTGCAGGTATTTAAGACACAGTCACAGACTGCCTTTGTGCTAACAACATGTTCTTGCAGTTGGGCTCCTCATATTTGAGGCACCTGGGATCCCCCTTTTAGAGCAAAACCATACTTTGTATATCCAAAGTTCATCTCCAAGAATCATTCTTCTTACAGACATCTTCTAGTGTTGCGCAAGTAGTCGTACTAACAACGGGATAAAGGAAAAGACTAAATGTAGTTTTTCAATACTTTAGTTTTTCAACACTTCCTTTATTCAATGGCATTATTTAACTGGCAAAATACACAGGGATAAACACAGTCCTTTTAGTGCATCAGACTAATCAAACCCAAACATTTCTTTCTTTCTGTGAAACAGTTAATGTTTGGAGCAGGGAAGATAATGAAAACTATTATGCAGAGTTAGTTTAACGATACGCAATTTAAAACTGTAGCAATTGTTTTTGGTCAGTTTCTTGCAATCTGCAAGGTAATTTTTTTCAATTTATTTGGAATTAGTCAAGTGCACTCTTGAAAAGGCAGAGTGAATTGATGTTAAATAGTTTTTGGAAGATGTAATTGTCTGATGATTTGTAAATAGTCAAGCTTATCAAAAAAGTAATTTAAATGTTATGCTGACAATTTTGTTCAGTTTGGTGTACTCTGTAAACTTGTGAATCCAATTTTTAGCCCTCATTAGCATCAGAATTCTCTTTGCACTGCTAAATGATTTCAGGTATTTCATATGTGTGCCCAGATCATCTGGTGCTGAAATTTTACTGATCCTTGACCAGCACATAGAGCATATAGTCAAGCTGTAATAAAAAAATGCTTCTGTTTTCTAGTCACCATGCTCTAGATATTGTGTTAACAGAGAGAACTTAACCAATACCAGCCATTTATAGTCATTCATCATAAGCCACTGTGATGAGTTCAACTCAAAAATGAATGCAGCTTTTAAAATTGTTCCTTTCAATCAGATTTTAATTGCTTACCACTTTTTTTTTCTATTTTTCATGCTTTTTCTCGGCATCATAAAATTTGAAAATTTCCTTTCTCGTCCCTTCCCTCCAAGTGTTAAAGAAAAAGAAGAAAAAGAAAAAAAATCACAGGTTAAACAGAACTCATAACCAAAATGAAGTTTATATCTCAGTGTTTTCAGGACTACTAATAGTTATACGATAATCTCATGAAATTATGAGTAACAGGTTTCGTCCTCAAAATTATCCAGTCTAATTGTTACTATGAAGATATCTAATGTCTTGTACTCTGAAGAGTTGTCTTGTTAGAGATGTCTGCATGCTACAACTCTAGAGTTAAAGGGCATGCCAGTACCCTTGTGAAATTAAAGAATAATTCAATGTTCATAACCATTCAGCTAAGTTTAGCATACCAAAAAAAACCAAAACAACAAAAAAAAGAGAGATTGGGTAATTCCATTGCAATTTACACACACCTTGACAGGAAAAATATTAGCTAGTAAAGTGCACTTTCATTTAGCAGAGAAAGCCTTAAAAAATGCTGGGAGTCCTACAAATTCAAGCAGTAAAGCAGATACTTTCAGCAGTGAGAAAGACTGAGCAAGCTGCATAAGGAGTTCTAGATTCTCTGTCTACATGTCTCCACATCAGGAGCATAAAATTTCTCAAGAAAGATACTAAACACATAAAAAGGGTTAAAAACAGGGGCAGTTGTGTTGTGCAAGAGGCTAGAAAGTCTTATTTGTCAATTTCTTATAATTCAGAAAATAAAAATACAAGTATCTATTTATTGCCCTCTTTCTTCCAAAAATTATTTCCTTATACAATATGTTCCAAGTTGGTGTGTAACTGTTTATTGCTCCACACATGAAACAGAGATCTGGCAGTCTCTACCAGATCTCTAGATATGTATTGAAGAGTCTTACTCTGTGTATTTCGGACACAGTCTTGTAGCCAGGAAAAAAAAAAAAAAATTCTAGCCCCCACCATTTGAATTCTAGGTAAATGATTCACTTTTCTAACTTCACAGAACCAGGCCTGAACCTGGTACACCACCTCTTAAGATCACACTCTGTCTTTCCAAAGAAATGCCACTGCTTCAGAACAGTACAAGGAACACAGCAGCTCGGTTTGTTTTACTTTTCAGGACTGTAATTACATTTGACTGAATCTTCCTTTTTACCCCTTCTTTCTTTTTCTCTTGTTTACCCCCTACTGATGTAGTAGAAGGAGATCATATGAACCTCAGGTGTATATATATATATATATATATATATATATACTGCAGGCATCACTGCTCTGCTGTTATGTTCTACTGCATTGAAGAAAATGAATCTTTTCAAACAGGTGAATTTTCCAACAGAAATGGACCAAACAGACTCAGTTCATTGAATAGAAAATGTAATGGTGATCTAAACCTATTACCTTCAATGGAGTCTGTGACATTTTCTTCAAGCATATTGATCTGCTCGAGAGAGAGGTGGGGGACCGAGGGAGAAAGGGAACTTTATTTTTTTTACTCACCGTGTTGCATCAGTCATTGTAATGCTAGTCACCATGTATAAAAGACTCACAGAATTAACAGGGCTACTGCTTTTGTAGGAGCTGTAATAAACACTTCTGTGAGGCAGAATTAAAAAGCCGCTTTAGAATCAACTCTACGTACATATTAAAAATTGCCAAGAACAAACCCCATTTTCCCCTGCTCCCCACCAACACTTCCCCCTGCACAGCAGCCAAACTGATTTCAGCCGAACACACCCAGCACTTGTCCAATGGTCCATTCTTCTTTTGTAATTTGTAATACCTTTCAGCTGGGTAATCACATTTCTCCCCATGCATATCTTTTTCTACTAGGCTGTTAATAGAGACTGAACTAATTTCAAATCTTATTTAACCTAATTTGGATTGGCAACATGTCCTTTAGGAAGGAAAAAAAAAAAAAAAAAGCAAGAACACCACCAGCCTGTTTCTTGTATGTTTCCTAGGTTTTATTTTGTTTTGTTTTGTTGTAGAATCATGTCTCTAGAGATTATCAAAGCAGCAGAGAATTCTGCCTCATTACAGAACTGACATTTGTGCTGTTGTAGTTAGGGTTATGTCAGTGTTTCTATTATAAAGTAATTCCTCTGCTTTACTGAATAAAATAGGCTCTTATTTGGAAATTTTTACACGAACAAAGTGAATTCAGGTTTTATTCCTATAGTTGTGACAATAGATAGACATTGCATAAATCTACTTTTGAATATGTTGCAAATATTTTTGTATTTAGAGAATATTAGTAAGACCTTTGAGCTAATACTTTGCAGGCAACATCACCAGCAGAGATAGAAGACACATTAAAATTCCTTGCCAGGATCACAGTGCTAGTAAAGTTCTTTAATATTAACATAATATTGAGTCCATTTATTTTGGCGTTATCTTAATTTGATCCATTTTGCACCTTGTCCGTGCTATATATATTTTTTAATTTGTGCCAGCACATGAAGCTATTGCATTTTGTTATAATCTGAATTTTATAATCTTGCCTATTACTTACAAGCAATCTGCTGCTACAGTTGTTCCTAGGTGTTTTTATAAACTAATTTAACATCTGTTTGTACTGTGTAAGTGTATCAACTTACAAATGGGCAATAGAACTTAGCATTGTTGAGAATTACCATGCAGATAGATGGAGTTACATTAGTAAAAGTAAAAAACACTCAGTATTTCATTGTAACTCCCTAAATAAGCTTTGTTATCAAGATTGTTTTATTTTCAGTAGGGCTTCTGAATTGAATGGCTAGGTTATTTACAATAAAGTATCACCCAATATGTTTTATTTAGAAATAAATAAATAAAATACTTTAAATCATAGTTAAATTGAGTTTTAAAGTTCCAAACCATTCTTTATCCATAATGTGATTCTGGGATCTGAAGCCATATATACAGTACGTGTTAGCTAGTGAACAAATGTAAAGTGGGAGTTAAAAAATTGCTGTGAATCATTAGAAAGATTTAATTAAGATACAAAGCCTATAAACTTGCCTGGGCTGCACTGTGAGTAGGATTTAGCCCCCAAAAATTGTCAGCCCGGAGCACTGAGTGTACATACTACAAACACCTCCATTCAAATCTGTTTATTTACATTGGCATATTTAATAGGGAAAAAAACAAAACAAAACATTATCTAGTGCTGCTTATTTCCTTCAGGTCCCCACCATAAAGTATTTCTCCTTAAATATTTGGCAAAGCTGCTCCCTCTACCTGTGTTAAGAACTGTATAGTTAGCAGAGATAAGATTGGAGCTCCCAGTTGTCCGCTAAGATTGAGGTCTGGTTTACCAGCATGTTACACATGTATGAAGAACAAGGTTCTGCCCCAAAGGGGTGAAAGGAGATAGGAATTGGTTCTTGTCTTTTTGGAGATAAGGTGTGATGCACAGAAAAAAGTATTTTGTTGAAGGTCATACATGTCTGCAGGGCAAACAGGAACTGGAATCCCAAAATTCATGTGCACTCAAACTCTAAAGAACGTGGGACAAAGCCCTCAGAATGTTCAGCCTCTTGGCTGGTGAGAATTCCCATTCTTCAGGGCTTAACAGTGCAAGACATCAAGGCCAGAGTACTTCTGGTGACATGATGGGGCAGTTAGCTGGATCAGCTCACAGTTCTACTTCAGAAAAAAAAGCCCAATATGTTCTGCTCAGGTATGTCTCTAAAGCTCAGTGTCAAAACAGACAACAAGAGTTTATTCAACAGAAAATGCCAACTCTGTGGTATTTCCTCAGATAAAAGCACTTTCGGTGTTGGTGTACTTTCTCATTCTTAAACAGATAGCAAACAATCATTCAAGGACATATTGAAGGGTATAAAAAAAGAATACATCCTCTTTTCCTGAAATTTGCCTTTGAGCTTTCACTGTTCACAGAACAACATGTTGCCCCCTGCCCCGCCTCCTGCAACCAAAAAGAGATAATATAGAGGAACAAAAAAGGAGGACTCAGAATCACAGAATCACAGAACTATAAGGTTGGAAAAGACCCAGAAGATCATCCAGTCCAACCATATCCAATACTTCGCGACTCCACCACCTCCCTGGGCAGTGCATTCCAGTGCCTGACTACCCTTCCCAAAAAGTAATATTTCCTAATGTCCAGCCTGAATCTCCCCTGGCGCAATTTGAAACCATTGCCTCTAGTTCTATCACTGTCTACACGAGAGAAAAGGCCAACCCCTATCTCACCACAACCTCCCTTCAGGAAGTTGTAGAGAGCAATAAGGTCTCCCCTGAGCCTCCTCTTCTCCAGGCTGAACAATCCCAGCAGCTCCCTCAGCCGCTCCTCATAAGGCCTGTGCTCAAGACCCCTCACCAGCTTCGTAGCCCTCCTCTGAATGCGTTCCAGGGCCTCAATGTCTTTCTTGCAGTGAGGGGCCCAAAACTGAACACAGTACTCGAGGTGCGACCTCACCAGTGCCGAGTACAGGGGGACAATTACCTCCCTGTTCCTGCTAGTATAGTATCTTAGAATGGGTTGGGTTGGAGGTGACCTTAAAGATCATCTAGTTTCAATACCCACTGGCAATGCCTAAGGACGACAACAAATATAAGCAAGCTTGCAGCTATGGTTTTTCTAGCTCAGCAGTATGGCTTGCTGTATGGCTTTCTTATGGCTTGCTGTGTTCCCCCTCCAACAGATATCGAGGTGGTTGAAGTCCCCCACGAAGACCAGGGCTTGTGAATGCAAGGTTGGTCCTATCTGTCTATAGAGGGTCTCATCTGCTTGGTCTTCCTGGTAAGGTGGCCTGTAGTAGACCCCCACTACAATGTCACCTGTGCCTACCTTCCCTTTAATCCTGACCCACAAGCTCTTGGTCAGCTCGTCATCCATCCTCAGGAAGAGCTCCACACACTCCAGCTGGTCACTGACATAGAGGGTGACACCCCCTCCTCGTCTCCCCTGCCTGTCCTTCCTAAAGAGCCTGTTTCCTTCCATTCCAATGCTCCAGTCACAGGATCCATCTCACCACCTCTCTGTGATGTCAATAAAATCATAGCTCTTCAGGCAAGCACACATCTCTAACTCCTCTGGTTCTTCCCTATGCTGTGTGCACTTGCATAGAGGCACTTCAGTTGCGCCCCTGACGATGCTGACTTAAGGTCTGGAATTCCTTTGTGCTTTTTCTGTATGTGGTCTCCTGCTGACCTGCAATCCTTCTCCAGGCTGAAATTTATTTTTTTTTCCCTTGCGACTGAAGAGAGATAGCATAGGAGAACAGAAAGGAACGTGACAGAAGTGAGACATACACACACACATAAAAAGGAGGCTGGGGAATTTTTTTTTTTTTTTTTAATCCTATCAATCCTTTTTCTATTTGCAAGGACGGATATGCACATATTTTTATTTTATGGGAGGATACATGTATATATGTATATATGTATTCAAGTCAGCCTTGTGATAAAGTTAAAAATGGCTGTGGAAGAATGGGAAACATTTCTAATGGTATTGCTCATGTAACATGCATGATCTTCTTTAAAGTATTCTTAAATAAATAGTAAATTAAATGCCTCGAGACAGTAGAAAATGTGCTGAATATCTCCAGCAGAGAGAATATCTCCCTTCAGAGAACTAAACATAACGTGGTAGACCACAAGCATCCCTTTAGAAAGTGTGACAAGCAAATGATATTCAGGAAGTGGGAAAAACAGGAGCAATAGCTAAAAATTTGTAGAGATATGCAATGGTGTTTACTTCTTTCCGTCTTTTGCCAGACACATTCTCAAGCTAAGAGAGAAGTATATTGTCAGACTATGAGAGAAACATCTCTAAAGGAGTACAGGGAAATGAAGAAAGAACAACAAAGCAAATTATTGCTAGTGACAGTTTTGGTTTTAATACATCACTGCCTTGCTTTGCTTCTGCATCTGGAGATGTGACTGTGCAGTACGAGCCCTGTGCAACCTCATCTAACACCAGAATTAACCCCGCTATTGACAGGGGTTGGATGACCTCCTGAGGTTTATTCCGACCTAAATTGTTTGTGAGAGTAGAATTACCTGATACCTTCAATGCCTTTAGGATGGGTAGTAATGTCGATTAAGATGTTGTGACAGACTTTAGCAAGAACTGTCAATCTGAATACTGGTATCAAGGCCAAGGGTGTGCAGCCTTGTCTGAACTCTGTGCTGCTGCAAAGCCACTAATTAGAGTAAAGGCAGTATGTATTTGGTGCATCTTCTTTTAATGTAGACATATTCTTTGTCTTTTGCTCTCTAGACTTCTTTCTATTCAGAGATTAATGATGATAACTGTCAACTGATCTAGCAAACCAAGTCCCTTCTTAGAGAAGCATGTGGTCTGATCTTTTATTATAATGGCCCAGATTGACTCACAGCTATAAAACCCACTGTGAGACAGCTCACTCAACAGTTCTAGGGAGTCAAGGGTGCATTTGTCGCTTTGCTCTCTGTTACTCGTAGTGCAATAGTTTGTAAGACTCCTAGTCATGAACTAGAGACCAGTTACATCAGATGTCTGTCTTTCTGTAGGCATTGCTTAACTATTTTTACATCCAAAATCACTAATTATTTGTCATTGTTAATGAAACATTAAATTTCTGATCAATGTATGTACAACACTCAAAAAAAATCACCACACATTGTCCACTTACAGAACATATGTACAACCATAAAAAGCTTTAAAGTCTGTACTAAAACAGTTTTACATTAAAATGTCCATTTTTTTTATTTAAGCTTTTCTTTGGAATGTGTTGAAATTTGATGAAATGTTTACTCAGAGCATATTAAAGTGAGTTATTTTAACTTTTCCATTTCACTCTAATAGTACTGAAACATTAAATTTTCCTAAAAAAATGTATTTTAATGAAGGGAAACAAATAAATATGCACTCCTAATATTGATTTCTTTTTGTTTCTGTTAAAACATTAATGCTAATCCTACATGATATAGATTTTGAGAATAGCAGGTTTGTAAATATGATTACTCTGTGGATATACATATGAAGATAATCTAGGCAGGGTGAACTAAACACAACAACATTAGAAATTAGAAAAAAAATTATTTAACCAGTTGAAGCAAAAGAATTTGACTATATAGAAATGAAATGTTACCACACTAAAAAAAAACCCCAACCTAACAGCAAAAACAAACTCCACCACCCCACACAGAAACCCAACCTTTTGTTCTAAAGAGATTGCTTAACACATTTTCCCTCTGATTTCCACTTTAGAGGAAAATAGTCTTGCTCATCTCAGTAAATTCCTAAAAAGATCTTGGGCTATACTATAAATGTCCCCGTGATTAAGTAACTGCTCGTCAGATTATGTAAAAAAGGAGATAGATGATCACATTATGATGCTCTGATTAACCTGCTGTGTGAGAGAGCTCATTGCAGCACAGCCCTCAGCTGCCAACATCTCTTAATACACTGCTACAATGGTTCTATGTCCAATGATTTTTACGGAACGGTCATATTCAGATGTCCATGCTGTGAAGTCTATAAAAACCTAAAAGTACTATAAGCAAGACAGCTCTGCATGTTGTTGTCATGAATTCTGCCCAATTATCCATAACATTAGATCTTAATTTAGTGAGGACTCATTCCGGTAAGCTTTGACTCCATTAGCGCTGCCTCTACATTTAGGAAAGCCTGCTTAGGCTCCCATGGGACTGCACGGATCTGCACCAATTTCTCCCCCAGTTTCTTATGTCTTTTCCTGATGGGATTACAATGGAGTCAACTGACCAAAGAGAGAATCAGACTCGCAGAACTGTTCATATGAGTGAAGCAGTATTGAATTTTTCAGACAACGATGATTATGGTCCAGTTTCAAAATATCTGCATGAATGAGGTCCAGGGTTTTGATTTCTCTGGATTATAAATAAGGACAGCTCTGAAATAAGGACAGAAGCCTTAATCTAAATGATCGTGCGCAAGTTTCAAAAGAAAAACTGTGGGAGGAAGCTTCATTGATTCAGAAGTGTGCTGTTTCATTGTGAAAGAATAAAGAAATGGGTCTGAAAGCTTGCGGGGATTAGCAGGAAAGAATAACAGAACCTGCATTGACTGCACACAACATGTTCATAGTAATAAACAACAGTGTTATTAGCAAATATAAAACCAGTGATAAACAATGCCGTGATGTTTCCTTCACTCTAATAGGCAGGAACAGATAATTGGGACAAATAAAGTACTGAAAACTGTCTCTAACCACCTTTCTGAGCTGCTCTTAGAACAAGTGAATCAGATCCTGGCATGCTGCACGACTCAGCAGTAGCTTTGGAAACCAGCTTTTGTGTTTCACTAAAAGAGCGTGTTCCCGTTGCTAATGGAAAACAACAGAAGCTAAAGACCGTTTCTTGAATTGTCACATCTTCTATTTTTCTCTTCTTCCTTTTTTTTTTTTTTTCAAGTGGTAATGAGAAGACAAGGACACAATTCCACACATTCATCAAAGAGCTTGCAGAACTCTTTGGAATTTGCTTCCCATTGAAGCCCCAAACATTTCTAACTGCTGGTGCTTTTAAAACTAAACTGAAGTTATTTGTTTTATCATGCAACACTCCTCTTCCTCTGTCCCAACATACCAGTTTGTGCATGGAATATGTAATTCTATTTTGTTTTCACCCCAATTGTCCTTATCTTCTTCTTTTTTTCCAGTCTTTTTTCCATCATTATTTGAGCATCAGCTAGAGATTTGTCTGGCACTAAGGGTGCTAAGGGAAATGCTGGAGTTTTTCTAATGCATTTGCGTCTGGGCTATCCTCAGACAGCAGGGGGGCTTTGTCATGTCAGCTGTATTTTAAAGTTATGACAACATTAATCTTGACATTGAATCATAATTACTCTTCACCTGGGGTTTGATGTACCCAGAATTGCCACTTGCTGCTGTGAGCAAGTGTTTCACATTAGCAGTGATATAAGCCCAGGTAATGTTTAAAGTGGGAGGACAAGGGGAAATGGGTCTTGGCAATTTGCTAAAGCTTTTTATATAGTCTTAATAATGTAAAATGCCAGCCTAGATTTCAGTAAACTGCACGCACTAAAATACTACTGCTACAAGTGCAGTGGTCTGCCAGCACTGGCTGACTTTCAGATGAAATAGATAGCAACGCTTTGGAACATTTAAATGAAAGAAAATCTTTTTCTGCTGCACTGACAACTTAGATCAAGTGACAAAACCCGTACTCTGAGCAAAAATTTTGCATGTGCATGGAATATGTTTTGTCACTCTTCATTCACGCGCTGTCCTAACTTTCATTCAAGGGTTGTTCCAGTTTTATTTTAATGAAGACTCCAGATATTTCTGCTGTATAAGCACAGCCATGAAAGCACGTAAATTGAGACAGGGAGATACTAACAAAGTGTGTGTGTGTGCTTGCAGGGGTAGGTTAAGACACTGCATTTTGCACTCTGGGAGCCGACTTTGAATTTCTGTTCATGACAAGGCTCCTCTGATGTCTTGGCATATTTTGCCTTACTTCAAGTATTAAAGTCACACCTAAACAACACTTACATCTAAAAACTTGTTCTCCCTGGGTTTCTCCTGCAGTCAATTGACAAAGACGGAGAACTCGAAAGAGTGATTCAGATTACAGGTGGCCTGACTCTCCCTCTATCAGGAGCTTAAGTGACTAAGCATGTCAGCTAAACACCTCGGCTTAGTGCAATGCATCAAAGACTTAGGACCCGATGGGACATAAGGACTTGAGTATCTAATCTAGGACTTACGCAAAATGTACAGTAAGCACTTAAACTGTCATCCTTAGCTGACCCCTAATGTCTGAGGAGCTTAAAATCCTTTGCCACCTGACTTCTTTAGTTTAAAGTTCCCCAGGTACCTCTAACTGTATTAAGGTTTGGCAGGGATGAGCAGTCTAACTCATACCTAATATTGATTACAATGCAGCAACTAGGCTTTCTTCTGCTCAAGCCTCCTGGGGGATCTAATTCTAGAAGACAATCTTAAAAAGGCCTAATAAGCATTTATAGTAACAGGGATATCTATGTGCTGCAGTGGTTTCCACCTCCCTTTTCAAGAAGATTAGTGGTTGTCATCTTTTCTTTAAATTAACGTCTTAGTCATCCAAGAACTTCGCAAAGATGTGGGAGACATGTTCATTTCCACACTTAAATGGGGCTTAAACATTTCTCCGTCAGACGTGTGCCAAACAACAGGTTACATGCCATTCCAGCTGGAGGCAAAAGATAGAGAACACCAATTTTCTCTCTGTTTGCTGAATTTATAGTATTTAATAACCAGAATTGTGGTGAGGCATTGAACACAGAAATGGAGGGAAAAAAGAAACAAAAGGAACAGTGTAACAGGAAAGTTAGGGCACTCAGCAGGTGCAAGGATAAATCACCTTGCACTTACTGTGCAGGCACAGTATATATTACAACAGTGTCTATAAACTAACATATACATCACTTGCATTCTGGTTTATTCTGCAGTACTTTTTTGCATGCTAGTACCCAAAGGATCTGAAAAGTTAATAACAGATCCAGCAAGAGATGTGCCTAAATACTATGTGTTCTGTTCAGAAGCTTAAGTTACATGCTTAAGCATATTTGAGTAAGGTGCCTGAAAACATACTCAGTTTTGCATCCTGTGGTAAGTCAACACTGTGTCTAAACCCTGAATCTCCAGCTGTAATAAAGTGGTGTTAGCATTTTCATACCCAACAGAGAAGAGAAGGTGCATGAAAAGATATACTTTGTTCAGATATCAAAGAATAAGTACTAAAATACCTAAAAGAGAGAGACCTAATTTTAGTCACATAACATCATGATTACTTTTATAACCCTAATAACAGCTACATCTGCAAGATGCTTTCTTGACCTTACAGCCTCTGTGTCTGCCAGATTGCTCCGTGTGTTTAAAGGGAAAACTCAAAGCCTGTTAGCATAGATGAATCAATAGTTTGGTTCTGCTTTCTACTGGGCGTGTGCTCACATTGTAGCTGGCAGTGTCAGCTAACGGTGAGTGAGTATAACTTGATGAGTTATTCGCGTGGTTTCTTAAGAAACATCAGTCAGATGTGGAGGAAGGTCCCGCTGGTACTGATGGAAATCCAAGTAAATGTTAACATACACCAGTAGTAGTAAAACCATACATATATACAAGTAGGTTTCATGCATGTGTGTATGTACACACATATACAGGCATACGCAATTGTTGCTCTGTAGAGCTACCCCTTACGACAGTAAAACACAAATGTAAAATACCACTCTAATTAGGAAAGCAGGTAAGTCAGAGCACAAATGCTGAGAAAAGATGTTGATAATCAGGACCTTAAATGTTGAGTGGTAAAATACAGTGATAAACCATGGTGATTTCTTGAGACATTAGTATTTGTCTTGTGACTTGCAGAGAATAATAAATTCTCTAAAATCTTGTGAGGTAGCATGTCTAGTCAATACTATGAAAAAATATTATTGATAAGAACAGAAATATCTGAGAAATTAGATATGATCTCCAAGTTTACTTTATTGACCAACCTTACCCAGTTTGTTTTGATAAACCTCTTTGTATACGTGTTTAATTTTGCCAAGTTTTGACTGAAAGACACATTACACACAGGTCTTACAGCCACATTCAAGCAAAGTGACTGCAAAATGTATTAAAATGTTGCCTTAGACAGGCGACTTCCTGAAGGGAGATGAATTACAAACCATAAAAGGCAGTGAAGAACTGGACTGATGGGTTTTTCCATGTTTATGGCAGTCTAAAAAAAGACAGGTGAGATTTTTTTGCTGGGAAGTAACTTTATCCTTCTCAGATTCACACTGGTATACATTAGCTTCTCGGCTGCAAAGTTTTACTTGTTTGTTTAGTTTTGTAAATATCATACTTAGAGAAAAAACGAACATCTGAGAATACCTACATGCAATACAAAGGTTTTATCTTCAGCACAATGTGTTTGTATTTTAAAGAAACAACATGAATTTTCCAAAACATTTAAGTCACCTAAAGAAGAAAAGCTTGCAGGAGCACTGTGATCCATAGACAAGATCCTCATGTTTCTGATCATTATTTCAGATCTGCACCGTTGAGTCACGCCAACCATCACCTTACCTTCCTTAAATTTGCCAAAAATTCCCTCAGGCAATGGGAAGGATGGATAACAGCAAACTTTCGTATTGAAATGTATGCCCCATTGTATTACCGTAAGCAGTTCTTTCAGATGTCCCTCTATTCTGTTTCTATTATAACAAAACTTCAAAAGCAGGGAGTTACATTTCTTCACAAATTGGATGAGATGTGGAATTACTGTGATGGCAGCTGAGCCACTGAAGGTTGTTATACTTGTCTCAGTCAATATAAAATGCCACTCTCTCACACATATACAACTTACAATCCACAGGAGAGGGAAGGAACTAAAAACGATAGCCACATGCATATCTTATGACTGTTTACTTTATGAAAAATCTCCAAGGTTATTCAGCAGAAACACAAATATTGGACATTTCTTATATATAGTTAACAATAAGATATAAAAATACGCTGAAGCAAGCAAAGGATATTTATCAGCCAATTTAATGCTTCAGATTGAGAACAAAGTACCTGCTTTTTTCTTTACCATTTCCTTTTTTTTGTGTGCAAAATTCAAAATGTGCATAATAACAGCAACAACAGATTAATATATTTCTTGTTTATAAAGCTACTGAATCAAGGAATTAATTAAGAGATATTTAATAATTAAGAGATTTTTATTTCAAATAGAAATAATTCTTGTTATTAAAGAGAAAGCAAGGTCCCAAACAAACATTTGAATCGGATTTTACTGGTACATGTTTGGTCCCAAACGTATCCTCCCTGCTTTAAATGAAGCCTAATCCTAATTTACCCCTCAATACTAACACAGAATTAGACCTTTTCATCACCAAAGAGACAGTTGCTCAAATCATGCCCCAAACCTTTTCTTTTCTTTCTTGTCTTGATTTAACACATAAGTGCTAAATTTAGCACTTGAGTACTAGTGCTATTAGTTTTACGTAGATGAGAAGGGACACTGGAACAGGTTCCCAGGGAGGTTGTGGATGCCCCATCCCTGGAGGTGTTCAAGGCCAGGCTGGATGAGGCTTTGAGCAACCTGGTCTAGTGGAGGGTGTCCCTGCCCATGGCAGGGGGATTGGAACTTGATGATCTTTAAGGTCCTTTCCAACCCAAACCATTCTATGATTCTATGATTCTATGACTTTCCTCGTAAGGACAGTATGTGAAGTACTGAAGTCACTTAAAACACTAGATCCCATAGACTTTAAATTAAACAGTAATTGGATAAAAGATATTAAACACCAATGAGGAAATGTTGGAAAGCTGACCTTACTCAGGTAAAAGTTCTAACCACTACTTTAGGTAATCATATTCGTAATCTCAATGGCCAAAGAAAATTAATTTAATGGATATAAAAGTTGTCAGAGAGATGCATTGGAGTGAATTGCAACTTGGTATACTACATTTTCATGTGTTGTTGAATGGCCAGAAGGACAGGATTACTATTTCCTTAACAAAAACGTTTTTTCTACATTTAATGGAAATACTGACAAGAGAAGCTGGTTTAGTCATCTCTGATTTTTTTTTTTTTTGAGAAACTGAGAGGTTTCCAAAAGTGTCCATTTCATTCTGATGCCATTATTTTTGGGGTGCTTAATACAAAGCAAATTGGAAACTGTGATCTCTAAAAAAGAAAATATGGAATTTACCTCAGAACTGTAGTCACCTAGATTTGACCAGACAAATATAAGTACTTCCGTGGGAGTTCAGCACAGATCACCTCAGGCACGACCCCTACATATGGGCAGACAAGTGCCTCTCCAGTCTCCATTAGCTGTATATGCTGGATTCCTACGGACTGTAAAGGAAGATCTGACACACAGTTCACACAAGTACCAAAATATAAGTGTTAAAGTCTCCAGATGCTTTTGAATTTAGCAGCAGTGGTCAGTCGCCCAAGAATCCCAGACTAGATGAGGCTGGACAGGACCTCTGGATATAATCTTGTCCAAACTCTGCTCAAAGCAGGTTTTAAAACCATGATTAAACAAGGCTCAAAGCTTGGTTCAAAACCCTGCTAGAGCAGGTTGCTCAGGGTTATGACCAACGTGTTTTGAGCACAATGTAATACGCTTGAAGAATCTGAGTAACTGCTCAGAACAATTATGCGTTTCCAGCACGTCAATTTTCTGGATAACGTAGAGGCAGTTCCGTCTCCAATTTGAGGTTGACTTGGGAACCCATCACAGTAGAGAGGAAGTAGGGAACTGATTGAGCAGATAATCTTGCCTAAAGGAAATTGTGGGTTTGTATACTCCAAAATTTGGGGTAATCTGACTTTACAGTGTATTGAATGATGTATTAGGCAGACGAATATGAAACCTTCAGCCTTTGGAAAAAGGTGACAGCATCCTCATCGAAAGTCAGGCTAAAGTAGAAGTTTGCCAGTTGATCTTGTTCACAGATGGAGTAAGCAGAGATTTCTCACTTTCTGCGTGGTCTACTTATGATTAAAGAGCAGTGAGGCTCACAGCACTCTTATGATCAGCTGTCAGAATACCTATACAAAGGCATATCCTTCCTAGACATCCTTTAGCTGTGCATGAGCAACCAAGCACCAGCTCAGTTGCAAGTGTAAAATTGAAGTCTGTAGTTACCTCAGTGGCAATACTATATTACGTCTCAGGAAGCTTCAACAGACTGATGAAGGTCTTGGCAGTGCTTTTTAGACAGAAGAAGGATCTGAGTCACACTTCGATTTTGATCTTTCTTGCATCATCATTTGAATGTATAATCTTATACAAATATAGCTGTCAAACACTTCCTGTCTCTCATTTTCCTCCACTCTAACATATGTATTATGTTATCTTCTAAGGTGCCAAAAATTAATTTAGCAATTTTTGTAAGGTTTTTCCTTTTATTTATTTGTCTGTTTGTTCTTAATCGGGAAGAAAATCAGAACAGTTTTTTAACAGTTGAAATATTTTTGAAGTAGACTTTGAACCAGTTCTATAGGTCAATAGTAAAAAGTTAATAATTAGTCATTGGTAATTAAGACTCATGATTAAAGCCAACCACCTGTGAGTAGTAAATAATGTACCTGGTAGAACACAGATTCTGGGGTTTTTGTTTTGTTTTGTGTTTTTCTTCCAAAAACTATGCAAGCTGATCTTGTTTTTTTATAAAACCGTAATCTCTATTGACTACTTTAGGAATACATATGATTTATTGTGTTTATGAAAAATATTTGTTAACATGGAATCCACATCACCTTACTTTAGTAATAAAAAAATCGGGTGTTAGTCTCAAGTGATCTCATTGTTTTCTGTTCTAAAATGCGAGAGACATCCAGGGAAAGCTAAAAACATTGCTAAAATAGGTGCCTTCTTTGGAGCTGAATATTCTTCCGGAACCTAATGGGAGAGAGTAGACAGCTGGTTTAGAATAGATACCAAAATTTTAGAAAATTAAAACTAGGTTAGATTGATCCAACTACTCATGTTAGTTATTATTAATTTATGATGCATGCTAGGAAAATAAATCATATGTTACTGATTCTGAATTATGAGTAGGTTGTGTTTAATTACTTCTACAGCATCCTTATATCTTTTCCAACCCTAGAGAACCTTATATTTCAAGTATAAGGATTCTCCTGACCAGAAGAGTAAAACAAGTACTTGAAGATCTCTTAAAGGTTTAAAAAAGCTCAGGTTTATTGGTGATACAGCTCTTCTTCTTCATAACTGTGCTAACAACACTTCAGTGATGGTTTAAAAAAAAAATCTACTTCTTGAATCAACGTCTCAGGTTTTTTTCTCTATGAATGAAGATATCCTCTTCTGACAAACTTACTTTCTATTACTGTCATCACTTAACTTACTGCATTTCACAGCAGCACACAGCAAAATGATAAAACATCCATCACAATTCCTACTAAGCTGCAGCAAAGTCCATAACAAGTGAAGTCTAGTTCTGCAGTGTAGCTAGACTTTATTACCCTGCAGAATTTGTTTCAAACTATAGTCTGAAAAGTAAAAGTGAAAAAAAGAGTGATTACAAATTAGGTCTCCAAAGAAAAATGTAGAAATATTTAATGTAGATAATTATGCAAACAAGATTTTCATATCCTAAGTTTTAATAAAATTAGATTTAACAAAGCTCTCCAAGGAGGTGGCCCGTAGGAGTTTATCAAGATGAGTATTCTTAACTGAAAAAAAAAAAAAAGAGCTTAAGGCTAAATTGAATTAAGGGTGAATAACTAAAAAATGTCACTGACGTACTGGACAAAAGTTGTGTATAATTTCACCCCTTTTTTAGAATAGTATTTTAGAAGCATAAAATGTGGAAGAAGATGAACTAGAGAAAAAAAGGCGACAGAAGAAACTCAGTCCTTGGGTCCACTTCAAAATATGTTTCCTACGGTAGGTACAAATAGGGGAACTGCAGTAACATGATGTTGAAGTCAGGTGCACTGAGTTGGCCAAAGTTAAGTAAGTCCCATTTTTCAAAGGTGAAATATTAAGGGATTTAGGCTCCTATACAAATACATTGCATTTCAAATTAAGGTTTTGTTTCTTAAGCAGCCTAGGTGTTTCTGGAAACATTGCTGTAAGTCAGTCTAATTCACAATTAGACTTTAAACTACTGGCTGTACTGGGAAGGTCAGACAAAATTCAAATTTGCTCCATCTCTGCTAGAATCCCTCCAGGGCTGCTATTTGAAAAAAAAGAACAGATATAGTACAGGGTACAGTAAGCTTCAGGGGAGTTCAACTCTCCTGCTTAATGTCAAGTGGAATCAAGGGTCATGCACCATTTGACTCCTGACCTGTCTTCCTACACCTCTTGGGAGAAGCCATATTCACCTCACACAGAGCCTGAACTTCTCACTTGCTAAGCTGTGCTGGCTTTTAATCAATGACAAAACTAGTAGACATCTCTTGTATTTCTGTCTCGTGTCTCTTTCATAGTTAAACCACACAAATAACAGCATTAATAATAATTACACAAACACACATGGTCAGCTAATGTAGCATTAAACCTGCTTATTAAGTCATATTCTTACTCCCCTATGACCCTCTTATTGTTTTGTCTTTTTGATAGACACCATTTTATCTCTGTGTGGGTATATTTCTCTTTATCCATTATCTCACTTTTTCCAAAGTTGTTTTCTACAGTGCCCAAATTTGTAAAATGCTGCCATCCAAACCCAGATGCATATTGCCTTGGTCTGCGTCGTAGCTTGACCCCGGCAAAGGGAGTAGTAGTCTAGCTGGCAACAGTGAATTTAGCTCTACTAGTAAACCTAGCGTGTAAACCAGCTTACCTGAAGAGTGATGACTGACAGACATCACCGCATGGAATCTATACCTGGTGATACGCAGAGGTTACACTGCTCTATTCTTCATTATGAAAGGATCATAAAGGTACTTTTCTAGCCTTAAAACCTATGAACTTAAGATGGGTGGAAATAATTTTGATTTGACAGATCTTCCCTTTCTGGAGTTGATATTACTACAGTATCTGTTTTTATGTGTTTGTATTTCTATAGATATTTCTTATCAAAGGTAATTCTCTATATATTTTTCTTCCGCATTATATGGCACTGCATTTTATAATCCTACAGCATGGTTTCTTTGTGTCTGCTCTCTTTGATGCAAATATCAATACACAGTTGCTGTTAAAATGCCATTTCTTTCCTGTTTAAGCATAATCAATACGAAGAAAAAAGAAAGAAAGGAAGAAATTATACTTTACCCACACAGAATACTGTAATGTTTATCAGGAGGAAAACTTTGATCATGTTATCTTAATTCCAGTGTGACATACAGGACAGTATTTCACCCAGCCTTTTCTGCTTAGAACCGAGACATTCTAGTTGTTCTAAAATACGCAAGTGCACATCAGTGCAGAGAAAAATATGAAAGAACATACAATAAATCAGGCATATTATGAATATATCAGACACACTGCACATGCACACGTTGACTCAGTGGCGCATGGATGCAGCACAGAGATCATAAGTCTTCTCTGATGAGGCTCCTGTACATTCATAAATCCTTGACAAACTACACTTCAGTGAGTGGAGCTAATGGAGTAGGGAGGTAAATTCCCTTAAGCCAACCTAGTCAATCTGTGCTTTCACTCAGATATAACTCTTCCACCTTCATATTGCTGTTTTACAGTGTAACCTGTGGCAAAAATGTTATAGAGGACTTTACCTCCCCGCCAGGGTCAGCTGTGGGATCTAAGGTGGCTTTTCTTGGCTAATTCCACTGAATGTTCTCTCCACAAGATTATGTGCAACTTAATGCAGAAAGGGGACTGAAAAGAATGTCCCGCCCAAGTCTTGAGTGAAGTTGTTGAATTAGACTTAACCGATTGTAAGGACCTTAAACACTTATGAATCCAGATGCAACTTAACAACTTAGGAACTGTAATTCCCAGGCAGAAACCTACCTAAAAATTTACCACTGGCCATGAGCAGACATGATTCAGGACGAGGAAGATCTTTCTTTTGAGCCGAAAAAAGCTATGTCTTCTTACACCACTTATTTTTTTCATCTTGACTCTTAGACATACCCACATACATTTTCCATTCTGAAAAAAGAAAATTACAGAAAATCAAAGTATTGCCCTACCAAACAAATGCGTTCACACTATGAAGTACTTAGAAAAAGTGTTATTATAAACAGAAGTTTAATTGTATTCGGGAGAAGTCACGACAGGCATCTTTAGCATGGAAATCATCTGACTACCCCAGAGATAGGAATAACGTAACAACCTTAACAGACGAGAACTGTATATTTTGGTATTGATGTTACAGATGGCCTTGAGACTTATGCATGAATTATTTCTGTGGATTCCAGGGAAGTTCAATTCTAAATCCCTTGCACCCATTTTCATCCAGGAATGCTGGATTCATGTCAGATCAACTCTTAAAAGAAACATTAGTCACTATGTTATTTGAAGTTTCAAGAGTCCGTGAGAAAAATAAGTGACCAGTTAATACCTGAAGCCCCACAAGAAATGCTCACAAGATTTGAATTAACCATGGCAGAGATCCTAATCCTTATTTCACCTTGATTCCCTTGAAGAAAGGGAGTTGGCAAAACCAGAGAGACGGATTTAATGCTGTATTTGCTACAGATGCCTTATTAGGCCTCATGTAAGTTACATTGGGCACAGCTCAGATAGTTAACTTGATTGTGCCTACTTGACTTGATTGATAATGCAGGGAGACAGGGTCTGCCACACACAGATAGCAGATACACTGCGTCACAGAATTGTCTTGAACTTGGACTTCAGATGATTTGCAGTGCCTAACTTAGCATTCGTACTTAATATTTTGAAATCTTCATGCCCCAAATGCAAAGCAGGATGATAACATCTTCCCTAACTGGCAGGTCTGGTATAGAAGCAAATATGTTAAACTTGCTGAGTGGTTGACAACTACAACAATCGTTAGGACTTTCCAAACATCTAAAATAGTTAACCACAGACCTATTGTGAAACCGGTCTGGTCAGAAGAGTTTCTTTTTTGCTCAACAAAAATAAGTTACTTAGCATTTTTTCTTTGTTATTTTCTTGGCATGAGACATTCCCAACCTAGCTAGAGATGAAGAGAGGAGAGAAGAGGAGAGGAGAGGAGAGGAGAGGGGAGATTGTTAGAGATTGGAAGGGACCTCGAAAGGTTTAGTCCAATCCCTCTGCCGGAACAGGAACACCTAGATCAGATCACACAGGAATGCATCCAGCGGGCTTCGAATATATCCAGAGAAGGAGACTCCACACCCTCTCTGGGCAGCCTGTTCCAGTGCTCTGTCACCCCCACCGTGAAGAAGTTTTTTCTCATATTCAAGTGGAACCTCCTATGTTCCAGCTTGAACCCATTGCCCCTTGTCCTGTCACTGGTCACAGAGAAGAGCCTGGCTCCATCCTCCTGACACTCACCCTTCACATATTTATAAACGTTAATGAGGTTACCCCTCAGTCTCCTCTTTTCCAAGCTAAAGAGACCCAGCTCCCTCAGCCTTTCCTTGTAAGGGAGATGCTCCATTCCCTTCATCATCTTCGTGGCTCTGCGCTGGACTCTTTCCAGCAGTTTCCTGTCCCTCTTGAACTGAGGGGCCCAGAACTGGACACAATATTCCAGATGCGGTCTCACCAGGGCAGAGTAGAGGGGAAGGAGAACCTCTCTTGACCTACTGACCACCCCCCTTCTGATACACCCCAGGATGCCATTGGCCTTCTTGGCCACGAG
>WKFP01015331.1:1388624-1405635 GCA_011057875.1 Pterocles orientalis | reverse complement strand
GAACTGGACACAATATTCCAGATGCGGTCTCACCAGGGCAGAGTAGAGGGGGAGGAGAACCTCTCTTGACCTACTGACCACCCCCCTTCTGATACACCCCAGGATGCCATTGGCCTTCTTGGCCACGAGGGCACAGTGCTGGCTCATGGTCATCCTGCTGTCCACCAGGACCCCCAGGTCCCTCTCCCCTACACTACTCTCATTGTAGAAAACACTACCTCCGAATAGATGCAAGGTGTGGGGTTAATTTACAAGGCACATATCTGCATTTGAAATAGTCACCCTAAACTCCTCTATGAGAAGAAATAAAAAATTTATGATTCAGTTCATCTGGCCTCTCCTGGATTTTGTGTTTAGGATAAGACTTTTCACTGAGCAGACCTATTTTCTCTCACTTAGCTGCATTTTCTGAATCATTACTACTGTGTGGGAATTGGGGTGATTAGTTCAGACACAGACCTCTACACTGTAGTAATCCACAGCAAGTTAGATGAAACTTTCTCCAGGGGTCAGAAAAGTACGAACATAAAAATGTAGAAACAAGAGAAAAATAGATGTGTTTTTTTTTTTTTTCTGAGAATGGAAGGCAGGCAGTATTTGTAGTCTAGTAACCTGTATATATCCTCTGAGATTGTGTATATGCATATGTACATATATGATGTCTGTCATAACAAGTGGTGTTCTTTGAAATTCCATGCCTTTGTATACATAGAAACTATTTATTTAGGGTGGGATTATGATGAGTAGGATGCCTATATCTTGCAAAAGTCTCTTGCAATTCACATTTGGGCTTGTTTCTTTTGCATTTGTGTTTATGATAATTTTAGGTTCTTCTGTGAGCCCTAGAAGCAATTTATATAACTAAAATAGTAAAACATTTGGCCTTCTTGCTGAATTTCAGTACCCTGAAAGATGGGAAACCCACAAAAAGCCCAGCTTCCCTGTTATCTCAGCTGCAGAAATTGCCACTTGAGGCAAAAAGAAAAGGCTATGAAAAATGTGAAGACAGATACAAATGATGAGATCTTGAGGTTTATTTGGGTTCCTGGGGAATCAAAACACTCAGCCAGAAAGAAAAGAAAAAAAAAAGAAGAAAAAAAAAAAGTAGTCTAAACTGTTACCATCTTATGGGACAGAAACTATCTTCCTTTTGTTTCCTAGTTCACAATAAATAGTATTTAACTCTATGCATTTAAGGCACTTTTTGTTGCATTTCAATCTGGTAATTAGTTTTTCCATGAATCAAATACTTTTTAAGGAGATCAAACTGAAATAGCATTTAGCTTAATTCTGATGAGACTGAAGCTATGCTTCATTTGACCAAGGGTGTTTAAGAGTTGAACAATAATGTGTAATACAGAAAGTCTTTAGCAGCAACCTTTTCCATTCTAACCAGTGCATAATATTGGTTTTGCAATCATTTAGTAATTATATAAGGAGGACATATTTATTACGAATTATTGATTTTATAATTACTGCTGCTGGTGTTCACATTATTACACAATGAAAATCTTTTAATATACAATGTTCTTCACCCTCAGCTGGCAAGCAGATAGTGCAATGCAATTTACTGAGTAGCCAAGAGTAGATTTTATCGGCACTTTTTTTGCCAACTACCTAAGTGGCTTGCTTTCTGAAGAAATTATTGCTAATGGCACTTAAACCAAGAAGAATGTCCAATCTCTCAAGGTCGTTTCTGTAAGATTATTATAGTCAGTCAACGAAGAAAGAGAGAGAGAGAGAGAGAGAGAGAGAGAGAAAATTTGTTTAATTGTTGGGTTATTTTACTGTTAATATCACCAGGAATAAAAAGTTATAGCTTTGAATTTGCTGTAAGATAAATAGACATAAAAGGCCACTATCATACACTGGATCATGACACATGAAGATATATCTCCTATGAAATTGATTTTTCCATGTGTGCAGGCTGACTGCTCAGTGCAGCTAGCCTGCCTGTAGAATTGCAGGGGAAAGTTATATTCAGGGCTAGTGTATAATTGTCAATATGTTTTATATTCTTGAGCAAGGGATTTTTCTTCAAGACATGTACAAAAGAGATTGTCCAAGTGCACTGTTTGATTGGGTCTGCAGTTGCTCACTAACAGCTGTTGC
The DNA here is from genome assembly GCA_011057875.1 of Pterocles orientalis. Classification (NCBI taxonomy): domain Eukaryota; kingdom Metazoa; phylum Chordata; class Aves; order Pterocliformes; family Pteroclidae; genus Pterocles; species Pterocles orientalis. Next base: position 1,403,523 of record WKFP01015331.1, on the reverse strand, counting down.
TAAGAAACCGTCACCCAAAACAAAGAGGAGTTCTGCACCATCAGAAATCTTTGGAAATAGGGCTCTCCGTTACTGGCATCAGAGTTCAACATCCTGGTTACAGAATTTAGACCTGGAAAGTGCAGGGAAGAGGATACAAGTACCTTCCACAACTTCTTCTGCAGTTGCCGGGATGGAAACTTTGGAATTGCATATGCAAGACTGGATCCCTATTTCCCACAGATACATGCACACACACACATATATACACCATATACGCATTTAGCAATGGGCCCAAGGTTGGGTGTGGGTCTGAATTTTGTTGTTTGACTGCTTTCCCCTCAATAAAATGATTTTAGGATGTAGTTGTCATTTGATCTTTTTGTGAAGGAATACACTAATAAAGTACATGACACTGAAATCAGCCTGTTCAATGAGAAGTATTGGTGATTTGTTCCAGTATAGACTCCAGATCATCCCAGTTATGTGATATCCTGCTCAAGTGTCTCACCACTTATGTATACACACATACAAACACAGAAAGGAAGAAAAAAAATCCAGACCGGGATCTTTGCAATGGCAGAAAGAACTTGCTGCTATATGACAGACCTGATATAGTCTGGCAAGACGTATACTTTGGATTTTACAACAACATGAACACACATACAAGAAATCTAAACAGAGAAGTAGAAATGCACATAAATTCTTAACAGACATAGGACTTTTCAAGGCAGGGGGAAAATCCTGAGCTGTATCAATACTAAGACGTGTTATATCTTCTTTTTTTTTAAAGAACATTTAAACGTTTGAAAACCTGAAGAGAGGTGAGTCTAAGCTGTAGACGTTCTGTGATATGTGGGCACAACCGTCACAACCCATTTAGTAGTGCAGTAGCTTCAGCATACAAAAAAAATAATTTGATCAACACACCTGCAGAAAACATTCCTACATCAAAAACTCATTCATATTTTCCAGTTGGTTGAACAATATTCCACAATTTTCAGAAACCAGTAGCCAGGAACAAAAAATTTAAAAGCACAAGTGTAAAAGGAAATTTAATTTCCCTAAATCTAGACTACCAAAATTAAAAATCTAATCTATGCTTATAATGTCAGCTATCGTCAACAGAGATGAAAAGTCTTCTTCAGAGTGCTATTCACCCTACTATGCCTAGGCACATGTTGCAGGAGGGGATGACACACTGGAGGTACCTAGCTCTCTTTATTGATTAAGGCAGGGAATCCACATGGCAAAATCAGATTACACACAGGACTTTTAGATTAACTACTTTGAGGTTCTCAAACCTGAGAGAAATAAACACATTATGCATCAATGAAAAATTTTTACACCACTAAGTTCTGAATATTATCATTACCATTGAAGAAATATATAAATGGCTATTTGGATTGAGTGTCTGGCTTTATATGTAAAACACCTGGAATTATCTGGGGAAAATTCCCTGTAAATGTCAAACACCCTCAACTGCACAGCATTTCAATACCAAAACAGAGAGATTCCAAAACTACGGAAAAACTTTGTCCTGAATCTTCGTTGTAGTTTACTCTTCTTCTGTGGTTCGGTCTAGGAGTCCTCGCCAAAAACAAATTCCTTGCTCTGTCTGTACAAATAAAAAGAGAATAAAAAAAGATTTTTTACTGCCTCAGAGATGTTGCAATTTATGTACAAGGTAAGAAAAAACAGGACTTATGGGAAAGGAATAGTGGGAATCTGATTTACTCGCAAGTCTTGCATTTCACTGGGTTTTTAGAAATACTTTAATTAACAAAAGTGAAAGCAGCCTTATCTTAAGGTGACCAGCTATGGCTCTCGTGAAATCCTTTGTGCTTTTTTTTCCTTGAAAATGTCAGGGAGTGCAATAATAGCTATTAATGATGATGACTGTTGCTTCAAAGCCAAAGACTGTGAGTTTAATAAGTTCATAAGTCCATTCCTCACTGTGGAATTTGATTTGTGACATCCTGTCACAGACCTGTCAGGCATTTTGTTAGTGCTGGTACAGAAATGTTGTTTTTCCCTGCAAAAAAAAAGTAAAAATAATAAAAGTGATAAGAACTGTTTTAAGTATTCTTCAACATTTAGAGATGGATTTTTTTTTATTTTGTAAGAAAAAAGAAGTTAAGTACAAATATATTTTATCAAAACACAAAAATGCAATACTTTTTAGAAAAGAGAGATTAGCAAAGATAAGTACAGTAAAAAAAAAAAAAATCCATAGAATGCAGGTGAAATAAACTGATCTCCACTGGAAAAACAAAGAAATTTACAGAAGTCAATATGAAATTCTGAAACCACTTCAAAATTTCTCTTGTGTTAGTTTGCTTTAATGCTACACTAAGTGCCAACTGACCATGCATCTGTCCTTCCTAAAAGCTATTTTCATACCATCCACTGTCTTTCACTGATAGAACCTAAATATTTTTTTATGTAGCTCCTGCTTTAACGGAAGACAATTGGATGTAATTGCATGAGGGACAGCGGTCTGAGACCACCATCATTGACCTAAAGGCCTCAATGATTTGTAAACTTATGGGCTAAGCTACTGAAGAGGCAGAATAATTACACTCTGTCTTTACAAAGACATCAAAATGTTTTAATGTGATTTTGGTTTTGGTCTGGTCTCGTGTTGTTTTGGTTTTGGGTTTTTTTTTAGATTTTTGTTTTGTGTTGGTGATTTGTTTTAGTTTTTTTCTTTTAAAGACAGCTTAAAGCATCTCTTCTAGTTAATCTAGTTAAAGTGCCTCTTCAGAAAACAAAGCTAACCACATTAAAGGCTCATTCGTCTCACCTGAAGGTTACACGCCAGGCATAAGGTACTTCTTTGTTTCTCCACCTGTTACAAAGGAAGCCAAGAAGAGTGACAAGAAATCTCACAATTCAATAGTAATACTGATGTGAAATGTATCTCTTTCTACAAGTACTTCTTGACTTAGGAGAAATAATACAAAATGAAAAAAAAAACAAGTTCACCACTTCGGCAGTTTGTAAATCAGTATGGTTTCACAGTTGCTATTTAAACTGAATTTTCAGAAGTTTCTTTACTTTTATGTCTGAAAGTAAAACTTTGATAAATTATTTAGTTTTGTTTAATTCCATGACAAAACCATAAACTTTCTTTTTTTTTTTCCCAGGTGGAATTGTGATTTACACCCTTATTGTCAATACATTTTTTATTTTTCATGGAGTCAGATAGGAAAATAAATATCTTAGAATGAAGCCTGCATTTTTCTAGAAGACTAAATCACAAGTTATTTGAAAGCAGTTCTGTCTGTCATTTACTTTCAGCTTCACTTAATTGGAATGGCAAATAAAGGTTTACATTGCTCCATGTCACCACCGTAATGCTTGTGACTTCTTTCAGGGAATGCAGATACTGTCTTTTCTCGTTAGCTACCCACTTTTTGTCAAGTACTTTATGGCAGAGAAATCACTGGTGAACCTTTGTAGGTTAGATAGAATCTTAGATTTTGAAGTTAGACTATATCGTTTGGTTTATTTAGTTTAATTTCCTTCCTAGCACAGAACACAGGATTTTTAGTTCCTGTTTCAACACAATAGCCATTCTTTGTAGAGAATGACCTTTTAGAGAAAGACAAAAGCAAATCTTCTAAAAAAAGTTTCATAGGTGGGGAATCCCATATGAATCTTATAATTTTAACAGTTAATTGCTCTAACCATAAAAACGTAAATCTGTCTACTCTAAACTTGCACTCACTTTATCTTTTCTCTTGTCCACTAGGTTAGTTCTGTATTATCTTTATTTCATATTTTTACTGTGGTATTTTCCTGTTTTGTAAACGTGACAAATATATTACTTATTATTAGCCACACTGAAAATACACAGTAGGCTTAGACACAAAACCTATTATTGCGTGTCAGCTGATCTCTACCGTCTGTTCCATTGTGTACAATAAATCTGGGTTAAACATAAGATAAGTTGAGCTTGCTTAGCCCTCTTTTCACAGAGCTAAACTAATTTGAAAAGCCTTGATTTTCTGCAGGGTAGACTACTCCCATGGATAGTTATCATGAATCAGCTGACTTGTTATGTGTGATGCCAGAATAACTTGTTCATATATCTAAGTTTAATAGTATCTTTGTCCCTAGATTATTGGAGACAGAGAGCACTGTGTATCAGTGGCCTATATTCTTCATTATTTATCATTCCTTTAGCTTTTGTATCAACTCCAAGCTTTAGAGGTAATGATTTTATGTTTTCTTCCACCTTGTTGATAAAATGTTTACTAGCAGAGAGCAAAAAAATCAATCCCAGGGAGACCCCAATCAAAACACACCTTATTAGTATTATTTCCCAATTTGCAATTAAGGTGTGGGACATAGTTACCAACCATTTATTTAATAATTCAGTGTGATTCGAAAAACAATGTGTTTGGGTATTTTTTTTTTTAGTTTACTGTATACAATTCAACCTCTTTAAAGGAGTTACATTATTATTCAACATTATTACTTTATTGAATTGAATCAGTCTTCTCATCAAAGCATTGACATGAACTGGTTTGAAAAGATTTATTTTCAACCTGTGCGTACTCACTGACATTAATACATTGCTTTCCTTTAATATAAAATGTTAATCCAGCCTTTTCTCAAATGGTCCATCATTTTGCTTCAAATTTAAATGAAACTTGTAATTGCTTGGGTTATCTTATTTATTCTTCCTTAAAGTGTTTGTTACTATACATTCTTTCCGTTACGCTCCTGACATGTCCCAAAGTTTTAAAGACTAGATTGAATCTACTTTAATAGTTTGGGTAGCTCCTGAGCCAGCTCTTTAAAATTCTTAAATACTTGATTACTGAGTCTTAATGATTTAAAAGAGAATGTCATGTGAACCCAATACAATTAGAATGGAAAGTATTTCATCATGATGTGACAACCAAGTACTGATTGGAACCCTTCACTGATCGTTTCTAAGTTCCCTATTTCTATAGAGAAATATCTGTAGATATTTCTACCAATCCCATTCACAACCATCTCAGTCTCTTGTTGTCACATGATATATATACCATTTTGAATGACACATTGTCATAGCCTTTGAAATGGTAATTGTTCAGACAACTTTGTATGAGCAGTTGCAACCCAAGGTGTCTTCAGTGGAAGGATTTACCTTTCATGTGAGCTACATAAGTGAGTTGTGGTGTTCCCTGGAGAAGAGGGATGTAGTAAGGGCTCCTAGCTCTTTTGATAATTAAAACAAAAAATCAAATCAAGAGATTGTCCCAGCAGAATCTAGTCTCTGCTTCCAGAGCTGGGCTACCAGCTGTCTCCTTTAACACTGTAGAAAAGGAAAGAGAAGGTAAAAATGGGGTGGAAAGGCAACGATCTTTAATACCATCTATGCTAACAAAGGGATCTTACCTTATTATCATCAGTCACATCTGATCAAGCTCCTGTAATGGTATCCCCTACTGTCTCTCCCATCCTTTACTCATAATTTTTACAACTGTGGTAGTTATGCTACCTCTGGTGCTGTTTGCCATCTAGAATTACTGTTGGGGCTGCTTCAATCTCTGTTGTGCTGTTAATAGTAAATTTAGCCATCTGAGTAGATCCTCATATTGGTACTTAATGGCTTCTGAACCAGTTCCCACTGCAATAGAATTGCTTTGTTGCTGTCTAAGGACATGGAGAACAAACACACATGCACACAACTTCCAGGGAGAGCAGCCAGGGACCATTTGCAAGATCACCCTTTGTTAAACAGCCAAGGAGAAATAACTCTGTAATCCACACAAATGTTAGAACACTTAATGGTCAAGGATAAGCCTTAATTTCTTGTCTTTCACTGGAAGACTGTGGCACCTTTCATGGCCCTTTGCAAGTGTGAAGTCTTTTCTTTTAGGTGAGACACCAGATGGTAATCATTCAGAAGGTTTGAGTCAAATACGTACTTGCAACTGCAGTCTTACTGCTCACTAACTTATGCCCATCAATAAAATTGAGACAACGATGACTCCTCTACCTTCATTATCTTTTTACATCATAAACTTCATTACAGAAGGTTGTGTGTGGGGGTTTGTCTGTTGTTTTTTGTTTTTTTTAGTCTGTGCATGTAAAGCACAACAGGACTCTGATCGGTTGAATACATACATAACCATACTCGGATAAGAATATTAATGTCATTACACGGCCTCATAGTTTCTTTAACTTTCTCTGGAGTCTGCAGTACTGCATGTATGTGGAATATCCTATATATGCATCTCTTCTTTAAAAGTCTCTTCATCTCATTGACTTTTGTCAGAACAATTCTGTTGCGCAACATCTGAAATCATAAACCTCAGACTGGCTGAGGACATGACAGATAATATGTACCGTCATGTATTTGTTATGTTTTCCCCAGTAACTGCACACATTGAAAACCAGCAACTTATCTAAATTTTAAACAGTAAATATTATCTAAAATGTCATATAAGTTTAATCAATAATTAGTCAGTAGTCAAATCAAGCCTGTAATTCAAAATTTTTATTTACGTAGTATATGTTTGGTCCTGTGCTTCTTGAGTGACATTATTTGAAAACATGTAAATGAAAACAGTAAACTCAGTTGTATATGAAGTACAGGAGGGAAAAAGGAATTCTCATTTCACACCGTGTTTACCTATAATTTTTAAAGGGTTTTGTGTGCTGTGGAAATATCTTAATTATTTTTTTCAATTAATACAGAGTACTCTGATTTAATGATAAGCAAGGAAAAAGTTTCCAGTTTTTCCAGCATTTGTTACTACATATTTTATTTTAATTTTTTTCTTCCAGTCTTCATCTCTGCAGCAACTCCATTTACCTTGAGCGGCATCACATAAAACCTTTCACATTATATAAATTGTGCTTCTCTCAACTGTTTCTCTATGTAAGAGAAACAAGTATAAGTCTTGTCTTTTATCCAAATGTAATGTAATGAATATGGCTATCTAATGGATACACCTCTACCTGATTTTCTGTTAGGGAACAAATTCATTTAGTAGGAAGAAAAAAGGTCACTAAAGAAACATTTGGACTACTGCTGTACACTGTTATGTTGTTCTGTCATTTTCATTGTTAGTTTATATACCTTTAGAGGTTTGTCTTAATTCCTCCTAAGAACACGTGAACAAATTGACCAGGTTTAATTTAGGTTCACAGGAAGGTAGCCAGCTTGAAGCTACTTATTTCCAATAATTCTCAAGAGAGAAAAAAGAAAAAAAGAAAAAAAGAGTGGTGTCGCGACCCAGCTCATAGAACTACCCTGGGAGGGACGGGTGGGGTTCGCGGATGTTCTATATATACATTCCCTTGGAGCAAATTAAGGTGAAATGACACCAAAGAATTGCATATTGGCTTATAATTTTAATGCATATAATTTTTTAGGGGGAAAAAGGGAAATGCAGATTATAAAATGTGGAATATAACAGAATTGCAAAAGAAAACAAATTACTTGGTAAAGACAATTCATTAATATTCTACCATCCACTAATTACACTAAATCTTATAGCAATGGAATAAGAATAGCACGATTATCAGTATCACTAGGGTTAGTAATAATCATCACTAAAAATAAACGATCAATATGAAAAAGCTATTACACAAGCCCCAAAAGGAGCCGGCATTAAACTTATAAAATGTTACCATACGTGCCAGAGAGAAAACAGATACAGTAGAGAGAGAGAGAGATGTGGGAAGGGAGGAGAGGAGGGGAAAAGAAGGGGTAAGGGAAGAGAAGGAAGAAAAAAGTAAAGGAGGTGAGAAAGAGAGAAAAAGAGGAGAGAGGTAAGGAGAGGAAAAGAAAGAAAAGTTATCACCTCTCCTTGGATCCCTGGATGAATGTCGGGGGGGGGGAGGGGTCGTTACTTGTTCAGTTGGTCAGCATCTCAGGAGACTTCAGGTGATGGGCCCCCCCGCTCCCCTATTTTGCTGGTTCATCTTTTATAGGCAGAAGCACGGCCTTAATCAACAAAAGTTTGCTACTTTGTTGTAAGAGCAAGACTGAGTCCATTGTAAGACCCAGCAGGGGTTTGCTGTCCGTCGTTGATGGCCCAGGGGTTGTCTAGTCCTTTGTTAATAAGGGGAGTGGGGCTTTCCGTATATCTTCTTATCTACAACTGGACATCACGAGGCTCCGAGGCTCCGCCTTATCAGAGCCTCCACAATTGAGTTAGTAAGGCCTTTGGTGCATTCCTGGCCATCTTCTTATCTACAACTGGGATGTTTTGAGAGACCGCGAGCCATTGGAGACAGTCAATTTGTAGTCTCTGCAAAACTGCATGAATAGTCCTCCACAAGTGGTCAAGAAAAGATGGTCTTTTTTTTTGTATCTTCCTGGTGCTATTAGAGAAATAGTAGCAGGTACTTGATCCTTATTTGCACATCAATAAATCCTTGTGGGAACATCCTAATAGCAAGAAGGAAATTAAGTTTAGTCATGTTTTCTTCAATTATATGGGTTTTGCTGATCATGCTTTGGGACAAGGATTTTTCTGCATGGTCTGTTGTGGTCCCTTCAGATGCTTCTTTGATGGCTAAGTTACAGGCCAGTGATGACCAGCATTGTGCTTTTGGCCATAGTGGTTGAGAAAGGAGGATTTGGGGCTGAAATACCTTGATCGAGAGTGGTTGAGCATGAAGCAGCAAGGTAAACCAGATGCTTATCAAGAACATAAAGAAATTGAGTTTTTGAATGGTTTGCATAAATATATAATAATCACTGCTAGTGTAAGTAAACTTTGTGTTTACAGATATGTGTTTATTCAAAACCAGAAAATGTAAAGGGAAAAAAGTACTGCGTCCTCAGAAAAGATACAGAAAGTTAAGTACAGAAAAGAGAAAACATGTTTGGGTACATACACACACACAAAAAAAAAAAAAAAAAGTTGCATGTTGGGTCTTTCTTAAAACAGAATCATGTCAATTCTTTGGTACATAAAATGCATTTAAACAAGAACTTATGTAAGTAGCTAAATAAATAATTTCTGTCCAAGAAATAGAAACATTCTGCAGTTTATTGAGATGCTTAAATTGGTTTACAACTCTACATCCACTGAAGAGAAAGAAAAAAAAATACTTTTCAAGGCTAGATGAGTAACCCAGATAAAAATTGAATTGCTCTCGAGATATATCTATCCTTCTCCACTCACTACACTCTAGGACAAGAGGACGTTCAACCTTTTACTTGTGCAATGCCAAGGTGAGATGAATAAAAGCCACACCACAAAATTGGCTTTGATTCCTTCATTAAAACCAGTAGAAAGTAGACAAATAATAATAATAGAAAAGTACGTTCTTCAGGGTAAGTTTGTGCTCTTCCAAGCCTCCAAAGAAATAGATTTTAACTTCAAAAAGGTCTATAAAATATTGCTTTTGTCATGGTCTCAAAACATTGACTTCAAAACAGGACCCATTTTCAATCACTTAACTCAGAAATACTTTAATTTTTTTCTAAAAAAATACTTCATACTAATTGAAACAATCTAAAATTGCAATTTTTTTCTTATTCTTTCATATAGTTTAGTATTCAATCCATCATCCTTCAAAGAATAACTGTGAATTCTAACACATCTTATTTATAAGGTTAAAAATAGATCAATATGGTGCTTAACTGGAGTATAAGCCATGTGGTTGCCTGATGCCAAGTTCAGAGATGGTCTTGTTTTATCATCAAGCTCCCCAAAGATAAGAGCTAGATGGATTCTGGTTTGGGACCCAGACAAATCCATCATTTCATTACAAATGTGTCGTACATCTTCGAGTAACCTTGACCAAGGGTATGGAGGCCTGAAGAAGTTACCGATAGCTAAGTTTTGGTGGTGCAATTTTACATTGTGTCTGTTGCTGCATGGTCACTGCCTGTAGGTGCTCTTTTTTCCTAGTGGTATGTGCACGGGAGGGCACCTGTAGAGCCGTTATAAAGTCTTATTGACCCAGATCATGTTTTTTTCACCTACAAAAGAGAAAAACCATTATTTTCTGTGAGGTGTTTTGTGTCTACTCCTACAAAGTACAAGTAGATTATTATTATTTTTATTATTATTATTGCTATTAATAATAATACACTTACTAATTGAGCAAAACCTTTACAGATGTGTGAAGTTCCAAGAAAAGCAAATCTCTCACTCCATTAGCTGACCCTTTCTTTCACTTCCTTCCTTCATTAAAATGAAAGCCGTACAAAAAGGTCTGATCAGGATTGTAGCTGCAAAGAAAAGTCAATAGGAGCCAGTCATTTAACTTCTTTAGGCATCTTTGAAAATCCCAGCCTGACACCACTACAAATTAGCTGAACCAGAACAGGGGTTTTCTTGGTAAGTAATACTAGAGTGACAAAGCACTTCTGCTTAACAAATGTTTCCTTTTCGTTACAGAGCTGTCAGACTTTTTTGAGCCTGATTCTCAACATGGATTTTTCATATAGAACAATAGTTAGCACTCTGACAGTTAACACAGTAATGAACGATTAGGCAGTAATTTATCTGCTGCAGTGTGTAGCTCCAATAAGAAGAGACAACTTTTCTTAAGGTTTCTGGCAGGGTTTTGTGGGTCTTTGTCTGCTAATTTTAATTCACACCTGGCTGTAGTTATACTGGGCTACTGTGAATTTTTTTTAAAGGAATGCATCCACTTGGAGATTTTTTTTCTCCAGATCCTATTTATCCGGATTCCACTACCAGAGTGTCGAATCTGGATTAGCTCCATAAAGGTGTCATATGGGGTCACTTAATAAAATGCAGAATTAGGTATTTAGGAAATGTATTTAATGCATGTGAAGAGTCATATATCAAAAGCAGTCCATAAACCTGAGAAGCTACTGTAGAAAATACACAGGGTGAAACGGGAAGCTCATTTGTGAGCTGTGGTGAAGACATTTTGATCTGGTTTGATAGAAACGTCTGTCACAACTCCAGCTCATTCTTGAGCTTGCTGTTAAAAAAAAATCCAATGACAGACAGAAGTTGGCAAAATCTTCAGCAGGACACCCACCCTTTCATGCTCAAAGGTAAATCAGGAGTACATATTGTCTGACCTATCTTGTTTGCCCACTTTAGGATGAGTCAAATATCTGTCTTGAGCCTCCCTCCGTTGACACTACAGGATGGCTAAGCTACTTTTAAGTTCATAAATCTGGGCATATGAATGCCTCTTAGTTGACCACATCTATGCCAATTCCCTAAATCTCCTTATGGTGTCTCCACAAGTTCACCTAGAGAACCCTAAGAAAGCTTCCAAAGGTAGACTCAACCGGTTGCCTTCCAGCAATATCTGTCATAGACTGTGGAGAGAGCTTACGTGACTCCTCCATTGAAGAATTCCAGAGAAAAATTAAAATAATCTTTCTCCACTTTACGAATCCCACTGGAGCTTAATGGAACTCACTAGCCATGTCACTAAAACATTGGTTAGTTATGTGCATATACCACAGAAGAAATGCAGATATTCACCTTAGCAATTTAGAAGTCCACGAAATTTTAGTACCATAGTGTGAATGTCTGATAAAGGTGTTCTGAAGCTTTGGGCTTTGGTATCTAAAACATCAATTTTAGTGTTCATTGGCACTTAACTGGAAGGATCAAACAGCTCTTCAGTCTGGTATCTTATTGGTATCAACAGCCATTTTGCACTTGCATGTTGTTATTAATCTAATACCCACTGATTTGCCTCAAGGTCTGGTTTACAGCAATTAACACTGGCAATAAGATAAAGAATAAAAAATCAGGTTATTATTAAGGTTTAAATACATTAATATTATTTCAAGATCTACTTCTACGAAAAAAGACTCAGCCCTTCTATGTTCATCATCCCAAAAGTCATCTTTTTTAAACAAACAAACAAAAAATCTTCTGCAAGCACCTTTTAATGATGGATATCGCCCTAAGTCATTCACTCAGCTGGTTTATTACTTGTCTTTAGGTCTGATGAGTTCAAAGCAGATGTGCATCACTGAATTCTCAATAAAAGGCCACCGCTTGTCCTGCTGAATAATAAGAACTGCTAATGACACCAATTAAGAGCTGTAAATGTCATTTACACTTGTTTGTTATTTTTCAAGTCAATAAGGGTAGGGAAGGCAGAGGAGCCTGAGATCATTTAGACTGGAGCAGTCAGAGGGGACTTTTTAATTGAAATATTACGTAGAGTAATAATAAAAAAAAAGATAATGGAGCAATTACACTTGTGATTGGGTCAGTCACAGAAGATACTTCAGTCATAATTTTTTTAAAGAGTTATGAGCTATCATAAATACAAGACCAAAAAAAAAAACCAAACCCAAATTCCAAATTCACATAAAAACAAAACAAAAAAAGCCCCTTCTAATTGCAGGGGATTAAAAGTAAATCTGTTCTAATACTGATTTCCTGCTCTACACTGCCTTAGCTCGTGGATATCAGCTTTGTTATATGTGTTGAAATAAACAGCTGGGATCTAGACTGAGAAAGAATCTTAGTGTACTATCAGAGGAACTAGGAGTGATGGCTGCACTAAAGTTACATTTATTTAATATTATATTGTGGAGGACTGATAACAGGTATTTTGAATGGAAATTAGTCATCTGGAATCTGATGTGTTTAGTCACAGACCTGGTTCCAGATCTCAGACTGGGAGAAACCCTATTCACAGGTACAGGGGCACGATATCTGTTTTACCATCAAAACAGTTTTTGGAGTATGGCTAAGAACACTCATTTGAAATTGTCTTGCAAGGAACAGGAAGCAAATGAATGAAACTGGAAAATCTGAAGCTTCAAGGCCCAAATACGTAGGACTAGAATAACAAACATAATTCACAAGTTGTCAGCTTATGTAAGCACCAAACACCATCAATTATATGCCACAACTGTACTTGGAACTACTGCTCAACTAGCTCAAAGGGAACCTGCGTTCCCACGGTACTTGGATTTTTCCTCTTGTGCAAGGTCCCCACAGCATCTCCCTCTCTTCACTGTTCAACAAGCTGCAAAGTGCTGCCTTCATAGGCATGAGCCTCAAAACAAGGAGCTTCTTTATCTGTCTTGCATAAGGATCCCAGTGCTGTGGTCCTGGAACCTGTTCACAGAAAAACTGTAGGACAAGAACTCTGTTCCCACATCAGAGTAGGTCAATGGGGGATTTTTACCTGTTGTATGAGAAACACCCTCTAAAATAATACTCTAGAAACAGAAAAATACACTATAATCTCCTACCACCCTGCTGGCCCTCTCTACTGACTCATACAATTAATATCTCTTTTTCTCTCTGTCTCTTTATTGTGGAGAAGAAGACATACATATGAATCAGATTTTGAATTTTACCCCTGAGGCAAATCAGAGGCAAACCAGAATGAGGATTAGCACCTTCACCAAAGAAATTTAAAGTCAAATTCTCTGGCCAATAGGTTGCTAATTTGGGGTGGAGTTTCTCTTTCTTTTCTCTTGTTTTCAGGAGAGGAGAATGCTTTGCTGTGGCCAGTATGTAACACATGCTTTTCAGTCTTTCTTCCTATCCCACTTAGGCAAAACTTTCCGAGCAGCGAACTGAACTAGAACTTTACCTTTTAAAGGTTTTAACAAATCCAAGCGAGGGATCTTAGTTGCTAAATTTCTGCTGAAGCTGCGAAGCTCCAGGAAAATTGGAAGAATCTAAATCTTCTTTGTTTGAATACACTTTGAATATCATTCAAAAATCAGTAAAGGATTTGTTCAAAGTAATGCAGAAATCCATATGTACAAAATAATCAACAACATGGAAAAAGTTAAATAGGAAATTATTATTGCCTGTGAGTAATAATAGAAGAATTGGAAGCACCAGTTGAAACAATCATATCAGTTCACAAATATTTTAAATAAAATAGAAAAGGGAAAAGGAAAAGGAAGGAGAAAAAAAAGAGAGAGAAAAAAGAAAAATAAATAAAAGAAAAAAAAAAGAGAAACATGGTGTGGCAGGTTAGCGCTTGGCTGGGGGCCAAACCACACACACCCACTCACACAGTTCCCTCGCCCACCCAATTATAGGGGAGAGAATTAAAGGGGTCAATGGAAAAGGTTTTGACTGGTCAGGACCAACCCAATTGGCAGATCCTCTAGTGTTGACTAGCCAAGTGGCTTTTGCTAAATGTGTATCCCATTTTTTGGGGTAAAGGAAAAAAAAAGGACTTATGGGTTGAGATGAGGACAATTTAATAACTATACTACAAAACTAAACTACAACAATATTGAAAATCATAGAATCATAGAATCATAGAATGATTAGGGTTGGAAGGGACCTTAAAGATCATCAAGTTCCAACCCCCCTGCCATGGGCAGGGACACCTCCCACTAGACCAGGTTGCCCAAAGCCACATCCAGCCTGGCCTTGAACACCTCCAGGGATGGGGCATCCACAACTTCCCTGGGCAACCTGTTGCAGTGTCTCACCACCCTCACAGTGAAAAATTTCTTCCTAATGTCTAACCTAAATTTACCCTCTTTTAGCTTATACCCATTACCCCTTGTCCTCTCACTACACTCCCTGGTAAAGAGTGCCTCCCCATCTCTCCTGTAGGCCCCCTTCAGCTACTGGAAGGCTGCTATCAAGTCCCCTCGGAGCCTTCTCTTCTCCAGGCTGAACAACCCCAACTCTCTCAGCCTGTCCTCGTAGGGGAGGTGCTCCAGCCCTCTGATTAATTTTGTGGTTCTCCTCTGGACTCTCTCCAACAGGTCCATGTCTTTTTTATTACGGGGGCCCCACATCTGAACACAGTACTCCAGGTGGGGTCTCACGAGAGCAGAGTGGAGGGGGAGAATCACCTCCCTTGATCTGCTGCTAATGCTTCTCTTGATGCAGCCCAGGACACGGTTGGCTTTCTGCGCAGCAAGCGCACACTGCCGGCTCATATTGAGCTTCTCATCCACCAATACCCCGAAGTCCTTCTCCTCAGAGCTATACTGTATGCAAATATACAATGT
>WKFP01015331.1:1371472-1381736 GCA_011057875.1 Pterocles orientalis | reverse complement strand
AGAACCTCTCTTGACCTACTGACCACCCCCCTTCTGATACACCCCAGGATGCCATTGGCCTTCTTGGCCGCGAGGGCACAGTGCTGGCTCATGGTCATCCTGCTGTCCACCAGGACCCCCAGGTCTCTCTCCCCTACACTACACTCCAACAGCTCAGTACCCAACTTATACTGGAACCTGGTGTTGTTCTTGCCCAGATGCAAGAGAGAGACTGTGGTCATTCTGAAAACAAGAACTTTCAATAAAAGTGTTTTCAGGACTGCGTATGATAGCAAGTGATAGCAAACTCAGACGGCATAACTGTAAATCTTCTGAGGACTTGACTTAACATACCTGTTCATTGCAGGTAATGAAAGAGTTCTGAAAAAGCAAAGAGGAACTAATTAAAAAAACCTAGAAATGTTGTTATGCTGTGCTTATGCTGACAGCCTCGCAGCTCACACAGCCCTTGAGCACTTGAAGCAATGGAATAAAGTCTGTCCAGATTAGGAAGTCACTCTCCATATGACACATATTCACCTATACCTTTCAGCTTGTGATTCTGTACTCACCCATTCACCTGG
Organism: Pterocles orientalis; assembly: GCA_011057875.1. Classification (NCBI taxonomy): domain Eukaryota; kingdom Metazoa; phylum Chordata; class Aves; order Pterocliformes; family Pteroclidae; genus Pterocles; species Pterocles orientalis. The sequence continues at coordinate 1,381,173 of WKFP01015331.1, read as the reverse complement.
TCAGAGTGCACCCCAGTTACCACTTGAGTTGAATGACCAAGTTGTCACTGCTGGGAAACTAGAATGTTTTGGCAGAAATCCAGACACAACAGACATTCCCACCCAAGAACTTGGAAGCATCTCCAGTTTCCCTGAAGATCACTGTCCTTAAAAGCCAGCATGACACAAGAATGAAACAATTTATGTGTTGACTGCTATAAGAATGGAAAAAGCTTAAAATGTTAGGTTCCTTCTTGGTCTCTGAATATGAGCATATGCCAGTGGACAGAAATTTTTGTCACCATTTTTTCCTCAGTTGGACCAGATCTATCCTGCACCTGATATGAAGAAGATTATTACAACCTAAGATGTTATCAGAATAACGATATCAAATCTAATATATATTTTTAAGTAGCAAGCAAGAAGGTAACCAACAATTTCTTTAGTAATATTTTATCCACTTTCCCCAAATTTCCTCTCTTGGTCAAAGATGGTGAGTCTTTTGGGGCTATATCTTTTCAGGAGATGAGATAAGTCAAATTATGTTGAATTTATCAGAATCACATGATTTTTAAAGTTATTATCAGAAACAACACTGGAGAACCAGTCTTGACTAATTCAGCTGTGGTCTGCTCTTATTCTAGAAGCCATCAGTTTTTTGTCCTCCACTTGTTACTAGCTAGCATTTCCAGTAATGTTGCCAAAAGTAATCTGTGAAAATAATAATTCTCTATTTTTTTCCCTTCCTTTCTTTAAAAACTCGGACAACTCAGATAATCTCCTGGCATTCTCCGGTAGCCCTTTTTTAATGAGAAGATCAGCTGGCTGTATAGCTTTCTTCAGTGTATACTGCCAGCTAATGGCAACTTTATTAGGTATCTGCAGTGAGATGATGAGCCACTCGGGAGTATTAACACCTGGATTTACAATCACAATGGTAGAGCATATTGAAGTCCTTCACTACACTGAATTACTCAATAATAGCTTTTGGAAACATAAATAATCAAGAAGCATCATTTTTGAAGATAAAATCCAGGAACATGTCTGGCTAATTGACCATGATGGAGTTATAATAGTGAAATATTGCACACTTTTGGAGTAAAGTTCTTTATCGGGCTGCCTATATCTAAAGCATTGAGGGCTGGCAACTCCACCAAAGTTTATAGATAGTGACTCTTGCACACTGCTCCTGCCAATAAGATGCACATCAGATTTTACATTGGTCTAATCTGTCGCAATAAACTGTGGCAATCTAAGAACCACAGAGATAATGTGAAACAGGAGGAACTGAAAGAACATTAGCTTGTGGACAATGCCATCAAGATTGATAATTCAGTTTCCTTCAAAATCCAGGAAAGGTCAGATCCTGGCAACAACAGAATGTTTCATTTTGTTTCTCTATATTCAGGTAAGAAAGTATTGAAATTTATTTGTGTATTTTAATCCTTTTATCTCCAGCTGATTAAGAAAGTGCTCAAAGTAACATACAGATATAACTGCTGTCTTGCAAAGAATAGATTTAAGTGTAAGCTTTACAACTTGGCTGAGTTGAGACCTATATTTATTCAAGTAACTTCAGAGGATTCAAGGCAGTGAATAAACGCAAAATATAAAACTATGAAAGTCTCTATGAATATATGAATATATTTTAGGTTTAAATTTTATGCGCTTGTGCAATGGTTTTCAATACAAGTTTATATTTGCTGATTGTTGTTGTTTTTGGTTGGTTTGGTTTTTTTGTGGGGGTGAGTTGTTGCAAATTAGATTTTGGTTTTCATTTCTGAAATTTCCACAGAAAAAGTATTGTAAAAATATTCATAGACTGTCTACTCACCCACATAATTCATAAGCTCACCTCCGTTAAATGGTAAAGATATTTAAAAAAAAAATCGCCAAACTTGTTTATTTGTATTCATTTTTTTCTTCATTAGCTATTTTCATTGTCAAAATTAAAAAGTAAAAATAATCCTCCACCTTCTCTTTACCAACACCCCAAATTTCCACATATTTTTTAATCAAAATTTAGGATTTATTTTTTTAAAAGAAGATCACACTACCAATAACTATTTCAAAACTTGAGGGAGCATAACTAGTGCCGCAACACACAGAAGCCAGTATCAGAGAACTTGTTTCAGCATCTATTTGCAAACGGAAACCACAACTCTTTACTCACTGCCTCATGTAATTAACTGGTAAGGTACAGAATCACTTCTCCTCCTCTCCCCAACCCAATGAGTACTTAATTATTCACACAAAGTGGAACAATTTCAACAGAACAAACATAAGAAAACCACGCTGAACGTCTGGTGGTTGGCGTGCAGTCTCACTGGTTCCTGTTTCTCCTCCTCTGCATCAGGAGGAGGTAAACTTTAACTCAGACCTCTCACAACACGGGTGAACATCCCATTTGGTTTTGGGGCCTCTCTGTGCCTCGTGCTGGGGTGCTCATGGCCCAGCACTCTGGCGCTTCACCAGAAAATCTAACTTTGGTGTAACTCATCGGCCCACAGGTGGCTCGGGCTTGGCAGGGCCCCATGGATGGGCAGGGCTGTGAGGAGCTGGAGATAGACATCCTATGGCCTGGCTAGGGAAGGGGCTGATGGCCTCCAGAATGGGGTGCTGGGCGGTGGGGAAGAGTCGGGGGAGCCCCATGGGGGACTGGGCAGGGACAGCGAAACCTGTGTGTGCCTCGAGGCATCAATCCATAGCAGAAAGCAAGTGTTAGGTGTGTTTTAGAAAAGGAAAATGAAATTAAGTCTGTAAATTCAGCCAGGGCTGACCAGCACACAGAGCTCATTCCCAAAACGTTTACGTAAATTCACCCTCAAGCCCTTGTTGCTGTTTTTTGTACAGTTCTGAGAGTTATGGACTGCTCCACAGACCTTTTCCCCAGGAAGACCAGTATGTCACTCAGTTACATACTCTTAGAGTAATATCTGGCTTGAAACAGTGATGAAACACATGTTCCCTAAAGCCTTAACACATGAGGGATTGTCCTGGTTTCAGCTGAGACAGAATTAACTTGGATGGGAGACCCCCTGGGAATACCGGTCCTGTAGGCTATTTTATGGAATAGACAATTGGCCAATTTAGGTCTCAGTCCTAAACCTAAGATCCAATTCTAAGCTGGTCACTGGGGCTGTGCTCCCTCCCAGCTTCTCCTGCCCCTGCAGACACGGGCCCAGCAGAGAAGCTGGAAAGTCCTTGACTGTCCTGGCAGCAGCTCTGCCCATCAGTGTGTGATCAGTTTCTCCTCAGCACAAACCCAAACACAGCCTCACACCAGCTGCTGGGAAGAAACTTAACTCTGTCCCAGCTGAAACTAGGAGAAATATTTATATCTCCTAAGTGTGGTGCACTGCAGTATTCTAGTCTTTCTCATCCTGTCAACAGCCCTTATAAGTATGCATTTGGTCACAAATGCACTCCGTATGTATCAGCTGAGGGGTGAAAGATTGTAGTAAAACAATTAGAGCAACTAGGTTAATGGGTATTCTTCCGTATACATGCAAGTGTAACCCAGGCGTGCCACACTGTCTTGAGACTCAGTATTTGGTTAAATGAGGCCGTGTTGAATGTGATTTGAAAATGTGGGTGTCAGATGTAGAAGCAAGGGAAAAAACATACCAAAGTGGAATATTGCAACCAGGCTAGTATGCTAGCTGTAAGCTACAGATACTGGGGAAGTAAGTCAGAGACAGGTGATGGATATTCTCCAAGGGTGACAGTTATAGAGAAATGGTTACTTAAACACAGAGCTCCTTGGAGTGGTCAACATTGTATTGTTGTTATGTGAATAAAATAACTATATAACAACATTATACCCAATTATTAATTAATCAGACATGAGAAATTATTCTTCAAACTGACAAAATAAGAAAGTGCCTGGATTTCAGTTAACCAGTTAGGGCATTTGCAATTTTAATTAGGGAGTTGGACATGAGGAAGACAAGTAGTGCAGAAATTGCTGAAAGGAATAATTAATGAACTACGAAACACAGGCCATGAAGTTTTTAGACTTAGTGCCATTTTCTTCCTTTCACTGCCAAGCAGTCAGATAAAAATTTGCTTAGACAAAGGCATCCCAATTTAGACTCAAGGGACCTCTGTGTCTATTAGAATCAAGACAATCTAAAAACAGCCCTGTTCTGCTTCAGAAAGGTAAATGAACCTTCTGCGGAAAGCAGAAGTGTGAAAGGTTCAGAAGAAACCCATTACAAGCTTCAGCACACACTTGTGACAAGAATTGTGACTGTATTTGCAGAACACAGTCTCCCCTAGGGATGCCAACTAACCTGCTAAGTTAAAACATCGCATTCACTTCAACTGCATAACTTCTTCTCTCTGATGGTGATCCAATTGTTCGCTGTAATGTTGTTCCAAAAACAAATGAAGATTTTTTTAGCACTCTTGAGAGCAGAGTTGTTAAATTTTGCTGGTCAGAACATATTTTATTAAGTTAAATTGTATCTTATTATGCTGCTTTGTCAAAATTGAACAAATAATAATATGCAAGTGCATTGTTTTCAGTAAAGTTTTCTTCAGGATCAGTTTTATTTTTCATTTAATCTTTTTTTTTTCTTTTCTTTCTTTGAAAGGGAGGGATACGTGCCAAAATTCCTTTGGACATGAATCCAAAACCCAAACCGTTCATTAGGAAAGAGAACAAGTTTCAAAACCTTGGAACTTGCCTCAAAATGAAAGTGTCATCCTGTCGACAGCTCCAATTCTTTTAATTGTTTTGCCTGACACTTAGTAGAGCTTCCAATAAATGGACTTCTTTGATCATATCTGAAGAATTATATGTCAAAATCCTGAAGCTACTTGTTCACTTTCACTCTTGCTTTCTGTCTTGCTAAATAAACCTTTGTAGTTTAAGCTTTGCATGTTACTTAGTACAGAAAATCAACATAGCAAGAATCAACACTGCAAATAATCAAGGCAAAATAATATTTCAATTGCTACCAGTATTTCTGATATATCCATACACACACACACATTAACATAAATGCACAATATTATGTGTTTTCACCGTCTGGGCATTTTTACCAACCATCCTCTGTTACTGAGGTTAACCCACAACACTGGTCTGGTCAGTTTCGGGACTTACTTCTGAAGTTCTGTCTTTGCTAAATAATACCTGCTGCGGATCAGACCCTGGGCCTTTAGTCCTTCAGACTTCACACCTTTTACTGACTTTGGAGAGGGTTCCCAGAAAGAGAATTCCAGGAGTTGTTTTTAACAGTTAAGTAAGGTAAGCTGTTTGCAAAATCAAGTATGTAAGAGAAACTGGGCAGTTGGAAAGATCACAAATTCTTCCATAGCTGTAGAAATTATTCCTATTAAACAGAATCTATACAAACCATTTTCTTTCAGAAAGTGCTCTTCTCTGACCATCACTAAGAGCCCAGAAGTAGAAAGACAGCTAGGGTAGAGTAGTTGGTGTGGTCTCCAACTTCTAGAAGAAGGGCATCTGGATGAAGCTGTTCCTAGTTTTTCCCAAGTGTCAAAGATTTTCCACACTAGGTAGGATAGAAGGGTGTTAACTGTTTTTTATATACACAGCATTTAAAATAAAAAAGGAGACACAATTCAGTCTTTTCATGTCAAAAATGCAAACTCAGACTAAAAAAATATTATAAATGGAAATAACTGAAAGCATTGGCATCTCACCAGCTCTTTTTTTGCTTTTCATGTTTTGTTTAGTTCTGCAGTATGAGGTGTGAAATAAGCATAAACAACTGGCTAATTTTGTCATGAAGCTTCATTTTATGCTTTTCCCACATCTCCTATCCTCTGGCTTCCTTATTTAGACTTTGTCTGGTATAGACTCCTACTCACTTTGCCTGCAGCATCAGTTAATGAGCAAAACCTTTATTCAAGAACAAAGTAAAGGAGTCATTATAACACAAATTGTTTTCTACTAGGGATCCAGGGCCCGGTCAAGGCAGGGAATTTGTTTGTTATGTTTCCAGTGCTTAATTTTCAAGTCCTCTATTAATCATATATAAAGGTAGAAGTAGAGTTAATTTTTGCAGTTGATTGCCTCCCATTCACATGTGGGCTTACTATAAGTGAACGGGCAAACCTGGAAAAATTTTGTTCCATCCACATTTTAGATCCATAAGCAGTCGTTTGCAAGTCTGGAGTGGCATGTGCACTTTAAGTGTTTAGTTTTCATGGCATGCTTGACCTTTCAAAAATGAACACAAGTGCATATAGATCCTACTACAAAGCTCTGAAAGGATCTCACAAATGCCAGGGGAACCAACTCCCTAATTGTAGTTGATTTTTGTTTTGTTTTGTTTTGTTTTGTTTTGTTTTGTTTTGTTTTCCATACAATACAAGGTTAAATGAATCCAAACCCATCAGCTACATACTTGCAAGGTTCTAGTACCAGAGTTTTGCCTCTCTCCTCTCTAAAATGTTATAACCAAGTAACTGAACCTTCAGGCTATTTAACCCATGATATAAAGTCATCATTTTGTTACATTAGTTATAAATTGATGTATTTCCTTTCAGCAGAATCTTTTTTCAGCATACACTTTCTCTGACCAGAATGAGCTTGACTGGTTTCCCTCCAGAAGGTAGCACGGACTGCAGAAAGCAACATATTCCACAACTTGATGCCAGGAGCATTCAAGCATTATTTATTTTTTACTTTAAAAAAACAAATGGAAACTTGTAAAGTTTCTCACCAGTTCCCATATAGACATAAACAGCCCATCCTTCTCTCAATGTTCTTATCTTAAATTTATGCAGTTGCAGAATTTTAAAAGAGCAGTCAAGTTGAAGAGTGTAACAGCACAGCCAAGGGAGTGATAAAGGAGGAAAAGAGAATGAGATGTTATAAGACTGGGCTTGAAAATGAAGAGGAAAAAGGAAATGCTTAGTCCAGCAGGTTAAAAAAAGGCTCAGTGAGGACAACTCCACCCAGTTTGGCACAGATAATATAGCTGACTGGATTGCCCCCTTGTACTTACCAACTTCCAATCTGTGAATCTCTTTGGAGCCATAATGCTTAGCACTGCAAATCATCCACTGAAAGAACCTTCAAATCTTTGCAACTTATTGATAAAATTACCTTTGTGATGCTGAGCTGAATGCAATGATTGTTGTTTGTCTGTAAACTTTGTCTGCAACTGAAAGAAAAAGAAAAAAAAAAGTATTACTCTCTGCAGCATGTACATTGTGAGTACCCTTCTTCTTTGGCTCAAGCTAAGCAAAGAAATTCATTTAACCTTTTAGTGTCAAGTTTGATGGACCCAAGGTGACACTGTATTTTTTCATTGTACAGCACACTTTATGATTGCAATAAACCTGAAGGAAAAATTGATGTTGACAAAGATTATATATATATTTTTCTTCTCTTGGTAAGACAGAAAAGTGACAAGTGTCACTTTTAAAGAGCAGTAGCCTCACGTACAATCTAAGGACAAGGTTAGTCATCAATCACGTCTTTTCATAAGTCTTCACTGATGAGTTTGACTTTGGACCTGCAATCTTTGAACCTTCTTTCAGCTTTTGTCCCAGAATCATAGATTCATTCATTCATTCATAGATTCATGGATTTTTAAGGCCAAAAAGGACAATTATAGTCATCTGGTGTGATCTCTCACATTAAACAGGCAGCAGAGATCAAGCTTTTATTCTCCCTAACCTTACTTTTTTCACAAATGTTTTCACACTGTTCTTGTCTTGCACTCAGCTGCTTGCTAAACTCATTGCGATGTTTAAACCTTGTTCAGTACTGCCTCTGCTTGCACTTCTCCTTGCTTAGGATGTATTCCTGCTGTGAATGTCTCACAGAATAACTCTTGCATAAAGCTTAAAATGAACGACCTACAGCAATGGCTTGTTAAACACAGTGAATGTTAACCCAGTCTCTTAAAAAATGCACATCATCTACTAGTGTTCATCAGTAGACACTGTCTTCCCTGACCCTAAATGCTCACCAACTAATCTCTTGAAACACAAGCATTTAACAAGTGTTTTTCCCAGAAAACATCTTTGTTTTAGTAAAGGTAGTGGAATCACGGGTACTGTTTCCACTCATATCCATATCTGACACTTCTCCAAGCCTCAGTCTCCCATTTACCTTTTTTTCCCTCCATCTCTTAAGCCTGTCTGAGTCTGCCTCTTTCCTGCTCTGTATGCCTCATAAAAGTTTAAATGTAAAGGACTTCTCAGTTCACAGGTGGAATAAATTGTCAATGTGTGTCTAGCAACAGTTCATAGCCTTTTATTCCCCCCACCCCTCATACAAAAATTAATGGGATGCGCCAATCTGCCATCGTGTCCTTGACATGTAATTTGTTACAAATAATAATACAAATGATTACAGGCAAAGCTACTACTGCTACGAGTGCATCAGTTTGCCAGCATGGGGATAAATAAGACAGCTCTCTCTGTGGGTGACTCTGTCATCACGTTTTGTACTGACGCTACCCAGCAGGCTTAACAACGTGAGTCCTGTCATGGCTAGTCTCAAAGTTTCTTCAGAGAGAAGCTGGAGGGCTAAAGCCCTTTTTAAAGAGAAATAACTAAAAGGAGTTAAAAATAAGTGGCTCTCCAATGGGCCACTGTGTCGAACGTATTTAATTGCCCACAAGTCGCATATCTTCCCTTCTTCGTGTTATTGCACAAACCTGCTGCATTTCTATGGTGCAGCAGTTACTCAGGTTTTATCTTCTATAGAGACAAGCTGTAATTTCTTTTATAGGGAAAGGGGAAAAAACTGCTCATAACAGAGAAGGCAATTACAGGAGCAACAGTCAATGCCAAGGATGGGAGAAAGGGTTGTGTTGTTATTCAGGTGCAAACCTGAATCAAAAGTCCCGGAATGTGTAGCAATTCTTCCTCATACCTGTGTGGGTAATTCATTTAGACTTAGCAGTAAACTGGAGAGATTTACAGGGAAAACCTGGAAACTGATTTCACCTTCTTGCTTTGTTGATATGTCCAATTTGGTTTTTTTTTATATTCTAGTACCACCTCAGAAGCCTCATTTAAATACAACTATGCAAGTTGCTATAGAAATGAATATTATTAAATAATCAGTTAACAGAACAATTTGAGAACTTCAAGTCCTGTGGGTTGTTTTTTTTAATTTGTATTTGGACAGAAAACACATTTCCTATGAAAACAGGTATGAATTGGCCACATCTCTTTAATGAACTGCTGTAAGAAATATCATAGAATCATAGAATCATAGAATCATTAAGGCTGGAAAAGACCTCAGGGATCATCAAGTCCAACCCAACAGCACCTAACCCACTAAAACATGTCCCTGAGCACCACATCTACACGTTTCTTGAACACCTCCAGGGATGATGTTCACAGATATGTTACAGAATCAGAAAAGTTGAGAAGATTTGGAGAATCATAGAGATCACTGAAACACGGAGTGCCAAGGAGTTGAGGGTTATACCTTACACTTCTGATTATCCCATAACTTCTTATGAGTGGATGAGCTATGCCACTCCTAGTAAACTGGTGCTATAAGTGATGCAATTTTTCAGAAACCGCATACCATTTGGTGCATTATGAAGGTGTAGTCTCTTGGAGGAGAACCTGTCATTGGAAAGAATGAGTGCCAGCTACCTGAATGGTTCAGACTCCAGTAAGTGAAGGCAAGCAACACAAAACCCTGCATTTCAGATTTAATAGCAAACTAAACTCAGTCAAAAAATGCTTAAACAAATGTTTCGTTCTAAATAAAT
>WKFP01015331.1:1304065-1330992 GCA_011057875.1 Pterocles orientalis | reverse complement strand
GTCTGTGCTAGGATGAGATTAGCCTTTCTCTGGAAGTGCTTGTTTCTCTCTGTTGACAATACAGGAAGTCTAGATGACTAGCCCAGATATACAGGGTTACATGTTAGATTTCTGCTCTTGGTCAGATTAGACCCAACACAAATCAATTGAAAACCATAACAAAACAAAACAACAACCAAAAAAAAGGAAGAGAAAAAAAGGGAGAAAAAAAAAGGAAGGAAAAAAAAAAAAGCTGTCTTGATACTGTCTAAGTTCTTGACGGTTGACGGCATTTTTCTTTTTCCCTAGACATTTATTTTGTCCCCTGTTGGATTAGAACATTGATTCTAAGCTGTGAGGGTTAAGAAAAGATGATTGAACATTTATGAACTACTTAAAGTAGCTACAGTGCTAGGCAAGCAAGTAGTGAAATTAAAGAAATCTTTTTTGGGCTTAGCAAAAACATTGCTGTTTCACAGGTGCAATGGATACCATTAAGACAAAGTATTAGCCTTTGGAGAGAGTTACATTGAAGGGAGAGGTCTGGGATGCTTGTTTTGATGAAGCTGATTTCTATGCTGATGGAGAAAACATAATAATTGCGCTGTGGTTCACTACTTAATCATGAGCTTACCCTTGTTAGTACTTTCCTAAACTAATACACCCATGATGGAAGAGAGTTGATGTTCTCAAGCTTCCCACAAGATATGATCGTGGAATTACCTGAGTTCAAGTGGTCTACACAGGAGTTGTAGGTAAGCACAAATGTAACATACATTGAACATGAGTGATTTATACATTGTTGGAAAGAGTTTCTTGGCTATAATTCTTCCTTCAAAACACTTTCTTACCAACACTTCCAAACCTGTTCCAAGGTGGATTTTCCTTTCACAAAATTCTTGATGTATGACACCTTCCCCTCCTCTGTCATTGGCTTCCAGATCACAACTTGCTCATTTAGGTCTCTTATTTCAGTGGAGAAATTAGAGAGTAACTTTTGAAGAGGTCGTTGAAATGGTCTCTTCCACTCTCAAAATTGGAAAACTATTCCAACACAATATTGAAGTTTGCATATTACTCAGTATAGTTAGTATCCATAAAAGGCAAATAAAAAGTAAGATGAAAACCATAGATAACACTAAACAAAAAAACCCAAACAATGTATGCATACATTGCAAATATTTATACCCCATGACACTGATGAAACACATTTTAAAGAGAGAATCATAATGATTCAGGAACTTAGATTGTAAGTAGGAACTCAGGATGTTGTTCTGATTGTGTGTTTGTCATTAAGGTCTTGTTCCTGTTAACCAGCCTGATTACAGTTTTGCCAACTGTAGAACAAAAATACAATCAGTGCATAAACACCATGTTCTTCTACTCTCTTCTAACACCTTCAAAGTTGTTAAGAATCATGCTTTTTGGCTCAGTAACTGTAGATGATATGCTAACAAGGAGCACAATGTGCTAGAACACAGTAAATATGCATATGTGTATATATGCATATATATATTTCCATTAGAAGACATTTTGTGACCTAAAAGAAAAACATCATATGGAAAAAAGATGTCACATTTTCCATACTAGAATACATATAGAAAAAGATTTTGCTCTTTTCACAATATTGGTCTGAAAACTGTACAAACACTATACAAAATTAAGACTTTTTGGAAAGTGTTTTAAGATCATTCAAAAAATTGTGTTTTCATTAAGATATAAACCTATAAACCGAAGTAAATGTCAAAAATAAGAACCCCAAAAGATCTTTTGGAAATACACAACTCAATTTTCCAGTCTTTAATGTTGAAAAGTAAGAACTGATTCTAAACAAAATTTTATCAAACCAGATATAATTTAAAATTAAAAAAAGTCTAGAATCATTTTCTGATGGAAAACTTTTTGTGGGTTTTCTGTTTTGTGTTGTTATATTTTTTATGAACAACTATAGAATATATAGATAGTAACTCATCCACTTCAGACATCTTTCCCATCACTTTGTGACAATATGTGGTATTTTCAAAGACATTGTAGGTTGCTTGGGAGTGGAGGAAATCTTCAGAGGATGTGTACCATTTTCCCCTTGAAAATGGTCTGAATCTCATCAGATTTCTATCACTCATGTCATTTTTCTGTGATGTTCCATGGCACACACTGAAAACACTGAAAGAAAACCACTTTAACTGTTTCTGGTTTTTTTAAGTCCCATCCACCTGCCAGAATGTATTATCCTCAAGAGCACTGACGGAACAGGTTTCTTTAAAAACATGATTAAAAGAGTCACAAAATGTCAAGGAGTAAAAGAAAGGAGGGAAGCAAATGACACAGGCTTCTAATTAGTGTTTTACATCCAAAGTATTAGATTTAATAGTCAATTATCTTTTCTTCAGATATTCTTATCCACTGATACAATGTAATCTAAACGAAACCTCAGTTTACATTTCCAACATACCAATTACTGATTGTATATGTATATGTCTGGTAAAAAGAAAATATAAAAGTTAAAATATATCCTCTCAAATATGGTACTATTATTTACCTTGTACATTGAAAAAAGATTTTATTTTGCCCATGAAATACGGACAAATGTAACTATTTCTTCAATATCTCCTACAGAAAAAAACAAAAGAGAAGAAAAAATCTTTATTGCCTCCAGAGTTTTTTGTAGCATTTTGAAATAGTTGTGTCAATGTAAAATCACATTGGAACAAGATATAAATGTTTCTTACATTCCTTTGACCAGGAAAGGTCAACACCAAGCTCTCTTCCTAAGGTTGACTTTGAATGCCTACATCAAGGTTAGAACAACAATGTCCAAACTTCATGCAGTATGACAACCATGCTGAGATAGTTATTTACTGTATAAAGCTAGTATTTTTTCATTGAAGACCTACTTTTTACAAACCCTGTATGAAAGTTATGTCTGCTAAGGAGCCATCTGCATTCTGTCTACAGGGAGTGGAGAGAAGTTGGTTTCTCCCTTGGGGAATTTTATCCCATCCTAGACAGAGATGTCTCACAGAAATTGTTAGATATTTAATATTAGGTTATATAAATCCTACTCTGAGTTATTAACTTCAGAGCAAATAAGTGGAACACCAATGAATTCATTTTCTGCCTGTAATTGTTTACCCAATCAACTTAGTATTTTAGGTCCTCTAATACTGAAAAATTACTAAAACTACAGGTGAAACTTGAGGGTTTCAGTCTGATTCAGCAATGAAATCTCAGCTATTTGGAAAAGATTTGGCACAACAATCCCAAAGAATGCAGGTCAGTGGATAAAATGGGTTTAGTATTTTTATAAAAGGAGAAATGGGAATTGCCTTCTCCCACCTTTTGTCATTTAGTGATAAAATCACAGAGGTGGGACTTACTTGTTTAGTACAAACACAATTAAGATTTTTAGGGAGTCGGATGAAGCAGTAGTGAAGGCCACACAAGTATCAAAAACAAAGAGTCTCTATTTCTTTTCATAACGTCAGACTTGAGGTCAAAAAAGACATGTAAAGCAACACTACCTAGCCAAAATTACAGAATGATACAGCATTCATTTCTACAACTATATGCTGCATCCAGAACAAACAGACCGGTGCAGGGCCAACTGTATGAAGGTTCGCTGGAGGTTGTTCAACTGGTGCATAGGAAAGATGCACCAGCACTCATAAAACAACAGCTGAATGAGCAGACAATAAAAGCCTAACTGCAAGAGGCAGTTAAATGATAAAGAGATGCTGCAGCACTGAACTTGCTTAGGTAAGAACTTTCTGCCCAGTGCCACTCCATTATGATTAATGTGTGCACATGCGAACTTTATGAAAAAGATAATGAATTGATTGTGTTCCTAAATGATGCCATTTTAGACCTGTTTGGATTCCTGCCTTCCCCGGGGAGCAGATGACCACAGTCTGTTAGCTTAAACAAATGAACGTTTAATGGTCGTCTTTCTGCCAGCCAAGTGGAAAAGGAGAAACATTTATCAAGAGAAGGGAGGAAAAAACTGATCAAGCTGGCTATTCATCTGGGATATAGGTGCTGCAAGAGGCTATTGAGAAGGGAAAACTGCAGCAGTTACCATGCCAAACTAACTTCAGACATTGTTCAAAACGTGGAGGTCATAGATTCCACAACTGGGGAGAATTTCACATCCTGGATTTCTCAGAACACAAAAGCCAAGAAAGGTTAGTTTGACTATTTAGCCACAGAAAAGTGCAAGCACAGGAAGATCTTAGAGTTGATGCAATTACTCTGCAATATTTTTATGGTTTACATTTAGTGTTCTGTTCGGTGAGATTGAGAAAACTCTTGTCTTTGTAAAGGCTCTTGTTTTCATAGAATCATAGAATCATAGAATGATTAGGGTTGGAAGGGACCTTAAAGATCATCAAGTTTCAATCCCCCTGCCATGGGCAGGGACACCTCCCACTAGACCAGGTTGCCCAAAGCCACATCCAGCCTGGCCTTGAACACTTCCAGGGATGGGGCATCCACAACTTCCCTGGGCAACCTGTTCCAGTGTTTCACCACCCTCATAGTGAAAATTTCTTCCTAATGTCTAACCTAAATTTACCCTTTTAGCTTATACCCATTACCCCTTGTCCTCTCACTACACTCCCTGATAAAGAGTGCCTCCCCATCTCTCCTGTAGCCCCCTTCAGGTACTGGAGGTACTGGTTCCTTTGGTTTCTTTTGGTTAGGTTCCTTACATCTGTTTTGCTTTACATATTTTTTAAATCACATTTATATTAAAGGCCAAATGCCTTTATTGTTAATGGATGGGTTCTTTTAGCAAAGTAGATAATCTGAGAATTCAGTGTCTTTCCATGTATTGAATTTGTTTCACTTGTTTTCAAATGTCTATTTTTACTGAGAAAAACTAGCCCAGTGACCATTTTAAGCTGAACACCTAATTTAGGATTATTAAAATGATACAAATCTTTTGTCCAAAGACATGTCTCCATCTTTCTTGTTGGCAAATCATCATCCATGTTTCTTGTAGTAGTTATGGTGACTAGATAAAAGTAAAAAAAACCCCAACAATCCCAAACATAAAAAATGAAACAGTTCTATGATGCTGTAACTATGGATTGAGCATGTTGGGACAGAAATTTTTTATCTTTATGACAGCAATATATGTATGTATAAAGTATCTAATAGTACAGGCTGAGCGTCAGTTCAGCAGAAAAGGGGTCTACCAAATAAAAAATGGCATCCTGGTGGATAAGTCAAACGTGTCAGCAGTGTGTCACGTGAAGAAAGCTAACTGCATATGGGCCTGCATTTGCAGTAGTGTAGTCAAGAGATTGAAGAATTTAATTATTTTCCTCTCTTCTGAACTTATTGAACTGTATCTGGAGGACTGTGTCACTTTTGGGTTGCTGGTGCTTAAAAGCCGTTGGCAGACTAGAGCAAGTCAAGGGGGCCACCCATACGCTTAGAGGGCTGGAGCATGTGGTGCGTGAAAAGACACTGAGACATTCGGGTTTGTTCATCCTGGAGAAGAGGAAGACAGAGAGTGAGAAGGATAATACTTGCAAGAGAGAAAACTCTGGGTGTTATGAATTTATTTTCTTGGGTTTTTTCCCCGCCTTGAAAATGATTGAACAATGAAATAGGAGCCCAAAGAAGTTGAGGACTATCCATCCTTTGAAATATTACAAACCTGACTGGACCAAGCCCTGAGCTACTGGATCTAACCTTGAATTTATCTCCGAATTTGAAGTTGAAGCAGCTGACTTGCAGAGGTCCCTTCCAGGCTGAATTATTCCGTGACTGCATGATTCTGTGATCCTAAAATAGTGACACACAAACACTCATTTGCACTTAAAGACAATATTCAGATAGCAAAAGACTGTAGAAGAAAGATGCATGACTGAATTACAGGGCACAGATTAGGAGCTATATCTTAATTTTGAGTTGTTAGGCAATGAAAACAGCCAATCAAAGCTTCTCAATCCTTTAAATCAAAAAATGACTCCTAAAATCAACTCATTCTCTGCCCAAGAGTAATAGTTTATTTTTTATTAAGTCTTTACCTTTGTCTTCTTGAGGCACAGTGACAGAAGCAACTATCCTGATTTTTCAGAACTAATCTTTTCAGCCTCATTCACCTATGTGTTGAGGCTCCTCTCCAGTTTAGAGCTCTCCCATTTTGAGAACTTGCTTATTCTATGGATAGCTTTCCCATACATCTATGTACCATAGCAATAATGCAGATATGCAAATAGCAAATTTAATTCCATGTGTTGTAAACATGGTTTAGAAATATTAGACATTCATACACAGAACTCCAGTCAATGTTGAATGGGAGGCTGGCAAGCACAAAGAGTAACAGCCAGACAGCACCCTAATTTTAAGTGACTTGCACAATTTCCTTCATTCTTTATTCAGCACAGACAATCAGGTGTTCAGTTTTATGCCTCATCCAAAAAATAATATTTCTTCTAGCAGAACGCTGTTCTAATACACTATTGAGATATTGCTGGAAAAATGCTTTAAAAAGAAGAGCATTGCTTATTGAGGAAGTCCATTACTTTTGTTAACGAATAGCCCTGATTTTCCCAAAAGTTGAAAAGTTTCCCTTTGAAACAAGTGTAGTCCCTTTGCTAGGACTTTTCATCAATGTTTGATGCCCAGCTGGAAGTATTTATGGATTCATTTGCAGAAAATTTTGATCATCAGGGTGTACTCCATGATTTTAACATCTCTAGAGCTAAGTGTAAGTGAACATTGAAATTTTAATTAAGACATTCTCTGAAGCTGACTTACAGTTTCCCACAGAATGATCTGGATCGTAAATGTGAGTAGTTGTGAACCTAAGTCTGCACTGTGTCCTTTAAGCTCATCTCTGTCAATAGATGTTCTCAAGAAAACGATCACTATTAAACAGTGGGGTTTTGTTCTCCTGTCGGGTTCCTCCATTCAGACTACCTGAGGAAACACAACTCCAGTTAGCGATGTAAACCAGATGCTTAGCTCGTTTCTTCTGTTAACTGCATTTCCTCTTTGTAAATTATAGACATGCTAACCTATTTAAAACATAACTCACGTGGCTGGTGAACCACAGTGCCTGCCAGCTCCTGAAATAGAGAGGATGCACTTACTCATCTGCTCTATCTCCATCTGCCTGTTAAATTTGGATTGACTGCTCACTGTCCAAACTGATAGTGTAAGGATCTGTTTGAGGAGAACTACTCTACTTTTTTTTTTTCTTTTTTCTCTATATTAACCTCTCCTTTTGTAAAACAGGATTGTTGTTTTGTGTTAGTGTGACATGATGTAAGTTAAACTGTCACCACACATCATAAATTAGAAATAAAATATTTTTTTAGATGTGAATTCCTTATGTGATTTTTATTTCCTTCAGCTTTTAGCAGATTGAGTATTGAATTGCTCAGCTGCAGCCTGTGGATAATTTAATACCTGGAACATTCCTCCTAGTGTGAATTACAGACATATTTGAGTTGTTCAACAAGGCCCTGAACATATTGTTTCAAGCCTTATCTATTTCATGGGAATCTTGTAAATATTGATTGATGAAATCCCAGAGAAATTTCAGTAAAACCTGTTTAAAAAAAATATATATACTAAAAAATGAGACTAGTCATTACCCTTTCTGTCCTCTCACATTTACAGACACTGGATGATTGTCAAGTGATGTAAATCAGCATAGAGCCACTGCTTCAATAGGGCAATGCTTATTTTCACTACCAGATAATCTTACTCCTGTTAAAATTGTTCTACCTTTGGAAATTATGAGGTTGCATGCTTATAAGAATATTGAATCATATTTTCCTTTTTGAACCATATTTTCCTCTTAGTTTTGTCAGTGTATATCTGAAGTAAATATCAGTCAAATCCATGAAATGACTTCAATGTAAACAGTGAGAATCAGAGGAGAATCAAGATCACTATATTTACATAGGAATTTCCTTCAAGTGGATGAAAGCCTGGCACTTTCAGTGTGGAAAACTGAAGTCGTGCAAAATTATAACAAGTCTGAGAATCATATCCAACTTTAGCCACCTTAATGAATTGCCATTTTAGGGCAATTCATCTCAGTAATCATCTCAGGTATGTGTACATGCAGATAAATCACCCTTTGGAGGTGCTTTCTCTTTCTATAGACTACCAAGGCAGTCTAGACTCCAAATATGGATTAGATATTTAATGTTATGTGGCTAACATTAGGTGAGATGAATGCACCTTGGGATGACCATGAAAGCAAACAAACAAACAAACAGAAAAGAAAAATCTGTTCTTATCATATAAAAATATGATTAGGAGATATTTTGCACTTTCACACAATCACAGAACCACAGAATCACAGAATGTTAGGGATTGGAAGGGACCTCAAAAGATCATCTAGTCCAATCCCCCTGCCAGAGCAGGAACACCTAGATCAGATCGCACAGGAACGCATCCAGGCGGGCTTTGAATGTCTCCAGAGAAGGAGACTCCACAACCTCTCTGGGCAGCCTGTTCCAGTGCTCTGTCACCCTCACTGTAAAGGAGTTTTTTCTCATATTCCAGTGGAACCTCCTATGTTCCAGCTTGAACCCATTGCCCCTTGTCCTATCACTGGATGTCACAGAGAAGAGCCTGGCTCCATCCTCCTGACACTCACCCTTCACATATTTATAAACGTTAATGAGGTCACCCCTCAGCCTCCTCTTTTCCAAGCTAAAGAGACCCAGCTCCCTCAGCCTTTCCTCATAAGGGAGATGCTCCATTCCCTTCATCATCTTCGTGGCTCTGCGCTGGACTCTTTCCAGCAGTTCCCTGTCCCTCTTGAACTGAGGGGCCCAGAACTGGACACAATATTCCAGATGCGGTCTCACCAAGGCAGAGTAGAAGGGGAGGAGAACCTCTCTTGACCTACTGACCACTCCCCTTCTGATACACCCCAGGATGCCATTGGCCTTCTTGGCCACGAGGGCACAGTGCTGGCTCATGGTCATCCTGCTGTCCACCAGGACCCCCAGGTCCCTCTCCCCTACACTACTCTCCAACAGCTCAGTACCCAACTTATACTGGTACCTGGAGGTGTTCTTGCCCAAATGCAAGACTCTACACTTGATCTTGTTAAATTGCATGAAAATTTTCCCTGCCTAAATCTCCAGCCTGTCTAGGTCTCACTGAATGGAAGCACAGCCTCCTGGCGTGTCAGCCACTCCTCCCAGTTTTGTTATCATTAGCAAACTTGCTGAGGGTGTGGTAGTTAGGGTCGGCGGCCGGAAGTTGTCGCGCGGTGCAGAAAGATAGGACTCTCTGTGTAGCCGGTAGTGTTCAGTTTGTGATGTAAGCAGACGGAAGTGATGTTGTAAACTCAAGCTATATAAGGCCTGTGTACTCATCAATAAACGCCATTTGCCGTCCACCACATTGGTGTCTGTGAGCAGATGGACCAAGCGGCCTGGGGTTGGTCGCCGTGTTGTTCCTGAACCAGGTCGCCATGCCGACGAAGGCAACACTGAGGGTGCACTGTACTCCCTCATCCAAGTCCACTTTCTCTTGCATGAGACAGTCTTCCTCATTTAAGAAAAAGATTAAGACAATTCACCAATATAACTACAAAGTTTAGGACTTGGAGACAATTTCTTAAGAAAGTCTTGAGCAGAATGTGTTTTGAGTGATCATAAGGAAGTAACAGTTACTCAGTATAGTGAAATATATAAACAATGTGATATACCTTAACACCATGTACAACAAGGGAGGGGAAAAGAATTTTGATTTTCAGTATAGCGTGTGTGTCAGGAGGTTTGAATAATATAAATTAATACTGGCATTTACTTTGGGCATGTTAAATAGTTCCCAATATGGCATCGACTATACCAATTAATTCTCCACTAGCTACAGTACAAGCCAGTTAATTCTTTTCATGCTGCTAAATGAGTCATATCCAGGGATGAAATTACTTTGACCAAAAGAACCGCTTCTAAATCTACAGTTTGTCTCATCTTAAAACAGGTCCAAATATGTAAGAATTGTAACTTTGGAGTGCCTACATTTGTTGACTGACTATATGGGGAGCCTAAATATTCTAGCTCAGAAGGTCCTGCTCGATGGAGATACTTAAAATTGAGTGAAACTAATCACATCCCCAAATTTTTTTGAAACTTGGCTTTGGAACTTTACATCCAAAGCTATAAAAAAGTCAAAGGAAATCATTAGGTAAGGAAAAGAAGGAAGTGAACATCAGAAAAGTTGCAGGGGAACATCGCTTGTGACTGCTTGGATCTACAACCCCCTTTTCGGAGACATTGAAAAAAAAAGAATTCTAAGTGTTGTTGAGTGGAGTAGAAACAGAAAACCTTTAAGGGTTAGAGAGGCAGAGCGTGAAAGTTGGGGTAAGAAAACTTTTTTCCCCAATAAAAAATATTTATTTGGGAGATCGTGAATTCTGCATGATAACATTAAAGGTCATTATTTTATATTATTTATGAGCATATTTATTTATCTACTGTAATGAAAAATATTTTAATTGAAAATGGATCTTAAAAAGTATGACCTTGTATATTTTCTTTTCCAATTTTGAATGTATTCCTCCAAAAACATATACACTCTTAAAAATGCAGTTTCCTTTCCCTGTGGTTGGGGTAAATTAAAAAGTGGAAGACTGAAAAAATGCCAAGAAAATGTAAATTTACTAATTTTATGATTTATGTCCTTATTCATATGGGTGTTTGATGGAAATGACTTTTTCCTTCATTTTCTTTTTCCCTTTTATTTTTTTTTTCATTTTAAGGCTAATCTAGATAAGTAAGCAAGCAATTGATTCTGAAAAAAAATATGAAGGAAAGGGACCATGTAGTTTATGTTGTAATTACAGAGTTTCAACTTTGATTAATTTATAGTCGTGAGCAAGTAAACAAAATGGGAGGATGAAAACCTTAAGAAAAAACAAACTAGAAACTGCGCTCGGCAATTGTGGCTCCAGCGTCTTGAAAATTAACATCACTTGCTATATAAAAAAGCTGTTGCAAAACTTGTGTGAGTGCAAATGTCAGTGACAGATTTGTGTTTACTGAAAAACCACAGCAGGATGGGCTGAGTTTCTACTGTGAATTTGGAAGGATGAAAATTGGTGTAATACTCATTTTTATACTTTTATTCATGAAAATATAGTGTATGGAAAATAGCTGAAAACTATGTGGAAGGACAAAAATGTGAAGAATGAATTGAAAATCTAAAGTTTCTAGAACAAAATGCTAGAGTAGTTGATTAGAAAAAAAAGTTTGGTGTTTTTTATTGTTTGCTTTTCTTTTTTTTTTTTTCTCTTAGAAGAAGGATACCATTCAAACATTGTAGACGTGTGAAGAGGTCTGTCTGAAAAACTGTAGAAAAAAATTCAAGAATTCCACCATCAGTCCTAAATGTCATTCTAAAAATAGCCAATGCTGGATGGAAAAGCTACCAGATAAGAATTTCTGGCAAAAATCAAAAAATACCATCATTTGTGTACAAGTTGATAGAGAAATCTCATCACAAAAGGCAGAATCCGTAGGTGAAATCTCTAAATCAAAAACTTCTTTAATTACAGGGAGTGAGTTTACACCAAGTAAAACAGTGGCAAAAGAAACCTGAATAAGTCCACTACAGAGCTGTCATGCAAAGTGGTCTTCTGAAAGTGGTCTTCTGAAAAAAATGTGATATTTCTAGAAATTTGTAACTGGAAAAGACAGCTGCCTCATTCCCTGTGATATTAAAGGTGGGTAACAAGATTATGTTTTAGGTCTATATAATAGAGAATGCATTGTGCTATATCTTAAAAATATGTCCAGTTTGGGATTTTTTTGTCATGACTGTTTTATGACTTCCACAGAAACTTTTGGAATTATGCAGAAATGTGTCAATTTTCCAAATAAAGTTTTACCGAAAGAGTTAAAATGTGTACAACATCAAGGCTCAGAAAAGTAAGCAAGTCAGCTAATCTATCTCATGTCTTAAGGTTCAAATCTACCAATATCATTCCTAAGAAATATGTTGTTGAAGTCCTCTAATTCTGTCTTCTCCACAACTTTTTGTCTACTCCACAAATTTTCTAGACAAATTATTTCATGTTTCTTTAACACGTGGAAATTTTTTGATAAGATTTTCCTTAAATCCAACTTGACTCTTTTTACATGTAGTTTAAGTCCATTAATTTGTCCTAATAATTATGGACTTGGAAAAGAAACATCTCCCATTTTTTTAGCAGGCATTTAAATATTTGAAGGATGTTATCAATTACTCTGGCAGTCTTCTCTGCTTTAGCAAAATTACCCCAATTATTTTGATCTTTTCTTGTAGCTTGTTTCTGGACTTCTGATCACTGGTGCTTTCCTGTGTGTGCTTTCCACTTCTATCTCTGAAGTGCAGCACTCAGAATTTGGATACCATGCTTTAACTAAGGCCTTATCACGAAAACCAGAGGATTAATTCATGTATCTCGCAGGCTACATTTATGTTTATATACCCCAGTATGGTGTTTGCCATTTCATTTTTCTTCTTTTGTTTCAGTTTAGTGTCAAAACATATCACTAAAATAATGGAAAAAATAGTTTAATCTTTTTTTTTAATATATATTTATCTTACATCCAGCAGTGCTCTGACAGCTGTCCTAGAGCAAGTTATTTTATTTTTCTGTACCTCATTTTGGTTATTTTTAAAGTGGGAATACTGACACTACCACATTTATAGTTCTTTGAAATCTAGGGTTAACTGTTAAAATATGGGAGGTAAAGATTAGTATTTTAGATTACAGACAACATCTTAGTACAATGTTTTACTGTTGCAAATTCACTATGTTCCCACATTAAAATGTTTATACATTTTAGGGAAGTATGAAAATTTTAAATCTTTCTGGTATGTATACCTGCTTTAAAATGATCAGTGTTCTTTACTGATTAGCCCAAACCACTAAATGGTTACTTGTCTAAGCTCCAGTCCTACACTATGAGACTGGATTTATAAAAAAAAAAACTTTAATTTTGTTGTGCTGTTGCAATTCGCATCCTAACTGCCCTCATTTTTGCAGTAGTTAATTTTTACCGTTCTCTACCAGCAGAATGAGACCGGGACAAACATGTGTATGAAGGTCTCTTAGGCATCAGTATGGACTCAGGCTGTTGGGATTCATCAATAGAATGCATTAAGCAGAAGAATAGCATTTTAATGACAATATAAACAGAGTTTACATGTCCATTCAGTTCAAAAAGAATTTGCCAAATTCTTGTTTCATTATTTTTAGATGTTACTAAGAGGAAAAATAAAAAGCTACACACAAGTATTTTAGGGTGCCTTTTGAAACTGAACAGGTAACTGAAGTGTAAATATTGATTTAGAAAGTTATGCTTAAGAAGCTGCCTGGACACCTCCTGAAGGCAATGCTTGATCCTTAAAAGCAATAATAAAAGAAAAAAAACAAAACCATTCAGTATTATGAGATGATACCAAGCAAACTTATGAAAGTTATTAATAATAAATCAACACTTTTAGTGTGTACATATATTTTAAAACTTGTCTTGCATTTTCTGCTGGTTCTGCCAGCCACCCTAAAAGCATTTTGTCAAAAGTCCTAACGTCAGTTGTAGGCTGCTTGTTTCCAGTAGAGTTTTGCAGTGAATCAATGAGCACATCCACCAGTGCACCATTAACCGTACTCACTGTCCTGGGCTCACGTAAGTCCAGCATGCGTGCCTGACTACTGTGTGAAACAGAGAACAAAGGGAAGCCTGTGGACTCCTCATCATGGGTACTACATCATGCTTCTTCCAATTTGCTCATAATATTTGTATTCCATTTCTAGGTTTCCTTAACTATATTTCTGATGACTTCAAAAAGCTACCTGTAAGCCTAGATCATATTCTAAAGCTGTACTTATTTACACAAGGTTTCTGCACAACACTTCAGTGAGATATTCAAAAGCAAACTAATGATGAGTGACAGTAAGTGACAAATGACAGCATTTAAAATGCTAAGCCTAGACCTTGTATTGAGCAAAGTTATGCACAGATTGAGCAAAAGGCTCGTTTTCAGTGTGCAGAGAAGTTGATAAAATCTCCTTGGCAGCAAACTGCCCGTAATCACTAATCACCAAACCTCTTACTCTGATTATAAGAGTGGGAGATGGAAGGTAATTTTAGTTTTAGCTGTTCTGATAATTCGGACCAGGAGGCGTACGGGATGATGGCTTAGAAATGGTGTACTGAACACTGATCTTCAGCATCACAGTTTCTGATACTGATGGACTTCACTTCAAGGTTGTGAAATGATTTTATTGTGGATATAAGATTCCACAAGTCAGAATATCGTCCAAATCAACCAATTACTTGAGACAGTGAAGCAAATCTTCCAGACCAAACAAAGATAACTTTTCATCTGAAATTTTAAGCCTTATATCAAAAAGTTGAACAAACAATTTAAAAAAAAATCTCTTGAGATATTATTTTTTTAGGAAGAATATGATCTCCTATGGTTTATAAGACCCATTGATCTGGAAAAATACCGTCATGAAGTTTGAAAAGACTTTTATGAAAACTCTCTGAGCATGATCCATAAGTAAGGTTGTTAGGTGGATAGTACTAAATTAAGACACTGGTCTGTATTAAATAAATTTATGTGTAAGGGTTTATTTTTTGCAATCAAATTTCTGGATAGATCCAATAAAAATAGAGACTGATTACTGCCAATATCTGAAACCATTTTTCGATTAGTGTGAACAGACTGAATAGTTTTGTTTCACTTTTGTGTTACATACATTATCTGTTAATAAATTTTGCCATATGTCTTCACTTCAATCACACACTTTCAAGAATCGTTTTATTCTGCTTGCTTTCTTTCTTTTTTTAGGATAACACAAACATTTCATATGTGCTTCTTTTTGTTGTCAACTGTGATGGAAGAGATTAACTTCTAATAATTTCACAAACCAACAAAAATATTAAGGAGAAAAATGTATTCACAAAGCAGATAATATATTTGTTCCCTTAAATCTTGCCACATATACATCTGTTGATTCTGTACTAAAGTTTTACAGATTTAAAAAGAATCGTGTGCATGAGTGGAATTTGTGTAACCTCCAAGGAAATATATTTGTACTTATTGGGTGAACAACTGAGTAGATAAAATAGTTGTTAAAATGCAGATGAGGTCCAAATATGAAATTGAAAACTCAGTTTAAAAATAGACAGTGAAATTCTACTCCCTCTGAAGTGTGATGTACCAGGTGGAAAATAGGAAATAAGATTATTGTCACACTTTTCTCCCCCCAAGTGCTAAGAATCCACATATAAAGGTTTTGCAAAATGCAAAATGGTACTATCCATGAACTCCACCACGATCTGGAAGGCAACTGCAAAGTCATTGAGTTCCTCCCTTTTGTCACCGTCTGTCTAGAAGTTCTGTTACACAGGACTGCAGTTCGTTATTTGTGGGAATTCACCAATACAAGAACACTTTTAGAGGAAATATCAGTCATTGTTGCAAGACATCCAGTGGCTTCCTTTTCTTATTGCACTAAAACTTACTGTACATATATACATGTACATACTTGCATCAGCAATAAAGTACTTAATTGATCTCTGTTGTCACTAGCATGTTTTCCATGTGCTGCTCTTTCATTTTACCTCTCTACAAAGAAATTTTCTGAAATACGTCTTCATGAAGTGAGTAGTCTTGGTTTACATTGTTGTATGGGAAATGGTGCAGGCAATTCATATTCAGTCTCTGTCTTCACACTTCACCAAGATTTATTAATTAATAAGGATGTATTTTCCACAGACGGCCAAGAGGACTTTAGCAGCAGCTTGTAGAGGCCCACGTTCCTTCTAACATTACAAGGGTGATTCTGTACGCCTGCTTTGTCCTCTCATCAGATCGTGGCTGTGTCCAATCCTGGCTGCTATTTCTGTTGTAATTGCAAACAGTTTGATTTCTCAAACAATCTCAGCTTTTCCTATGTTCCTCTGGTCCTCTTATAGAAAAATAATTAGTTTTTCTTTCTCTGCCTGCAAATTCCACAAACATCAGACCACATTTTGAAGTGTCCTTCCCCCACCCACAATTTGTGGAGCCTGCGGTAACTGATAAGATGATGAGGTGTGTGTTATTGGCAGGATGTTATAATAGGCAGGGACGTTTTAGGCTCAGACACAAACTCCCTGAGTGACCTCAACCCATTCCCTTAGTCTTCCATATGCTCCAGTTGAATAAAATGGTGATCTTATCTTCTTTAAAATTTTATATTTGCTTAGTACTGTACTATTTAAGCACCTCTGTGACCTTTGGGTTGATTGCTATTCTCCCTACTGTCTATTTCTTTTATTTATGTCTTTGAATAAATACCTAAACCTTAAGAAATCTTCTTTGATTCCTAGATTCTGCTTCCATTACGGATCCATTTATAACATAGCTCTAATATAAGAAGTTATACATTTCTATATAGAATCATAGAATGGTTTGGGTTGGAGGGACCTTAGAGTTCATCTAGTTCCAACACCCTGCTACGGGCAGGAACACCTCCCACTAGACCAAGTTGCTCAAAACCTCATACAACCTGGCCTTGAACGCTTCTAGAGAGGAAAGAATGCATAGTATAATATATAATATAATGCCAAGGAAGAGTCTCGAAAAATATGAATTAATTTCTATACTATTGATAATGTTTATGCTGTGTCTTTTTAATTAAATGAGAGAGAGGGATAATTAAAAAATGTCCTTTGCTTATAGGAAATATCTATTCTAGCATGTGCTTTCTGTCAGCCTTTTGCAAAGTTGTCCTTGACGCCAAATGCCAAAACATCATTTCTATATAAATTATTAAGAAAGAGCATTGCATATATTTTGCACCAGATAAATTATGCACCCATTTTAATCTAGACGAGAAATAAGGAATTCCTGTTCCAGTGCACATCTGAATTTTGTATGGAATTTTGCACACACTGTGATGTTGGGCCCAATATTTTATGCATCAGCATATCTCATGTTTTCTTTATAAACTGCAGAGAATCTGCCCACTGAGTTATGTGTTTTATAAAAGGGAAGAAAGTATCCAAAATTAAAAATATGTAATCAAACAAGGTGAGGGGTTTTTGTTGTTTGTGTCTTTACCCCTTTTTCTGCTTCTTTCTTCCCCCTGCACCTTTTCCCATTCTATTTTGTATCATTTTGAATCTCTTCAGTCACACACAATTTCGCAAATTAATTTCTCAGTAAGAGGCTGAAGAAACAAAAAATCCAATGTATCAAATAGGATAATTTAAATGCTGCTCTGCTCTCCTGCCACAAACTTTTGCTCATTTGAAGTAA
Source organism: Pterocles orientalis (assembly GCA_011057875.1). Taxonomy (NCBI): domain Eukaryota; kingdom Metazoa; phylum Chordata; class Aves; order Pterocliformes; family Pteroclidae; genus Pterocles; species Pterocles orientalis. The sequence continues at coordinate 1,313,724 of WKFP01015331.1, read as the reverse complement.
ACTCAGGCAAACTTTGTTTTTTTGATGTGTTGCATAATGCGTTTACCTTATTAATTTTCACGATGTTTTTAGTCCTGCCAAGATTGCCTCTAGCAAGGGGTATTGATAGGGAAAGATGAGAAACATAAAAGGTTAACACAGAAGGGCAGATAAACAAATAGGGTTTGATCCAAAGCCTGTTTGAGTCAATGAAAGATTTTTCCATTGACTTCAGGAGACTTTGGATCTGACCCATCAGGCATTTACATATTGATACAGTGAAATGCTGAGCAGCTCTTATGAAATGTTAGTTCTCCTCATCTCCCATCTGTGTGGGAAAGAGTTAAGGGGGTTCAGTGCCTTGGAGATTTGGAGTATTTAGAAGTTAATAAGAAAGTACACAGCTAAAAGAGGAATAAGAGGGTAGAGACTACATATTTTACTTACAGCTTCTGAGAAATTCTGTTAAAGTCGATCAGATCAAGCAGGCACAACTGCTTTGGTGAATTAAGCAGAGGGAAAAAAAGAGACACAGGAAGATAGCGGTTGAAGTAGAGGAGGAAAGACAGCAAAAACCAAACCAAGTATAACAGGAGAATGGAGAATGGAGGAAACCTTAGAAGAGTGCTGAGATTAAACATGAAGGAAGAGGATGAATGCATGCTTTTGTCTGATTTTTGGCTCCTGAACACTTAATATGAGAACTAAAACATTTTTATTTTACTTTTTCACTCTTTTTTTAGCACTATTTAGTTTTCACTTCTGATTTTGAACAAGTTCTAAAATTGCATAAGGTCTCTGGGACATTTACAACCTTCTATTTTACATGTCACTCCTGGGATCTTCCCAGGGGGTTATATTTGAGAGGCAAATGAATTTTGTTCACAGCTAGTGGAATGATATGAAGACCCATTTTTCTTTTGCAAATTTGACCCTTTACTACTCTTTTTCCTATTCTCTTTACTACTGTGCCAGAAATGCTTTCCTCTTCTGAGATGTGGGTTTTATAGAGACACCGCTTCACAAAACTGACATATTCTTAACAGATGACTAGCAAATGGGAAATGCTGGGAAAAGGTAGAAGACCTGATTGTGTTAAGTTACATCCCGTGGGTCACCAATCCTAAAAAGAGTCAAGAATAGGATTCATGGATTCTCATAAATCACACTAGAAGGGACTTCGAGAAGTCATATAGTCCATTGGCCTGACAAAAGGCACAGTCAAAAATTTCTTAACTCTGTTGTAATCCTGCTCATACAGACCAAAAAAAAGGAAACATTTTGCATTTTATGAAGAACCACAGCTAACTAAAAAAGCTCACCAAAACCAGCATCTTTTTTTTTCATGACAAATGTGAGTGCAAAAGTACTTAAAGGAATAGCAGTAAGAAAATAATAACAAATACTGAAATTTAACTGAATAAATTATTTTATTACAGTTCCAGCTCTCTGAGTAACATCCTGACATATGCTGCATGTGATATTTCAGCCTTTTATGCACAAGCTTTGGTGTTGTGAAAAACAGTATTGTTTTTGTGTTCTTTGAGGCTAAGAGTCATTCCTTTTCCATGGGCCTAAATAAGGTCTATGTGCATGTTCTCCTGCGTGGAAGTCACTAGAATAATGTCAACACTTTGAAATTTACCTTAAATTGTGCATAGTTTTGGTTTGTTTTTTTTTTTTTTATGTTATACTGCCAATGCCTAAGTATAAAAGTGAAAAGAAGCAGGAGAAATTAAAGAGAGACTGTTGAGCTGGTATTTCTTTTGGGGAGTGAAAAAAGAAGATGATACTAAGAATCTGGTATGAATGACATTTACAACCTTAAAGAAGGAAAGAAATATGAAAATCATTTCACAACGTTTCTCTGCACTTTTCAAGTCTTCTCAAAAAGAGATTTAACAAAATAATGAAAAAAAAAGAACTTTCTCATTCTGGTTTCAAAATATTGCAGCAAACAAGGACACAAAATACAGTTCACTAAGACTTCAGATATTTAATTCTTCATTGCAAACATTTTAAGACCAAATTAATTTCTGAGAGTTTTATTTCATTATAAATCATTTCATTATAAGTGATTTAAAAATGAAATTCATGATAACTACTGAGATATTTTAGGGACATGGTAAAATTTTCACATGTCGTCATGGTTGAGACCATGTAATGATTAGTGCATTCAACAGTAAGTCGCTAACAATGGGTTTTATTTCAAATAATATAATAATCTGACTACTTTAAGGTAGTTATGGATGTTCCCTCTATAACTACTGGTGAGAGAAACACCTGGAAAGGATAATTTAGTGACTGACATATGAAATAAAATAAATCATACTCTGGATGTATTCGTCTTCTTTTCCTCTCTGACTTTTTCTTTCCTTTTCTCTTCTTTTCTCCAGATCTTTCTTCTTCTCAGCTTCTTCCTCTGTCTCTATTCCTCTTTCCCTCTCCCTCTTTTCACTACAAAGGGAATATACAGGACTGCTTAGATTACTTGTCTAGCATTCAAACTAATAAAGGTCTGGTAAAAACCTGTCAGGTTCCTCTTTAGGTAGTATCATAAGGTTAACAGAGAAAATACTGATCTTTTGGCTCAGCTATGAAGTAAACTGGCAATAACCTTATTCATCAACATTTGATGTTGATGTCATCTATATATATATAAAATCTACTCAAGACTCAACACATGGGATCATAAGACATTGGTCACTTTATTAATATCTAGTGAGAATTCTTTTCCATGAAAAGAAATGAGTCTGAATATTGTTTATTCCAACTACTTGGCAAATGATTACATTAAAGAAACATTCACAATTAATCCAAGGAGAAAACCTTTAGGAAAAAGAGATTGCAAATAAGCCCAGGAGAGTATTTTAAACAGCTGATTTCAATGAGATTTGGGTTTCTATTTAGCAGACACAGTGCTTTAAAAGATATGGAGGTGTTACTTGTAGCGTGTTGATATATTTTCAAAAGGTGTGCCAATGGTGTTTTTACTCAGGAGGTTCACACAATTCCAGGAAAGGGAAGGTAACTCTTTGATTTTTCTTAAAAAAACTTATATTTGCTTGTCTTTAATCAACAAGTTGGAACAACATACTCCTCCTGGATTTTCGTCTTTTTGGTTTGGGTGAGTTTACTGTTTTATTTTTGTTTTTGTTTTTAAGTGAAACCAAAAGCCATTCAGAGACTGTCTTTCTGAAGCACGCTCCCACACTTGTGCTTCTGGATGCTCAGAAGCAGAACTCAGCTGAGTGTTGGTCTGTTCCTCTTGCACGTACCTGTGCATCCACTTTGTGTGCTATCTGTGTTGTCTAAGGAGGTCTGATACAGAGGTCATTATGACATCTCTGCTTGAGAGGCATTAAGGAATCCATTTTAAGTCAGTAAAGAACCTTTGTTATCATTGTTCTGCAGTATGATTAATAATTTTGATATTTCTTCTCCCCCCCTACTCCATCCCATACGTTATGTTAGAACGAAACTTTGACCTTGCAGTGAAAGATAATAACAGAACATATCTGTGCTATCCATGTGATTAATACAGCAGTCCAGGAGTCACAAGGAGACTTATGGAATACAACTAAAATGCTTGAATACACCAATGATCTCTTCGCGTTGTTCACCTTCTTACTAAATAATTTATCAGCTTAATGATAATGACATTCAAATATCATAATTACAGCCAACTCTTTGAAAAACATTAATTCTAAAGCTGAAAATGTAGCAGTTCTTTCTTTCTCCCTCCCTCCACACTTTCCACGATTAGCTATTAATGCCAAAATATGGTCTTTATTCATTCTACTGACATAATATAAAACCAACGTAGATTTCCCATTTTTCATAAAATTTCCATCCGCACTATTAGTTTCACTGATAGCAGGCTGGGAAATGTTGTTAGGCTACAAGATGGACGACACTGCAAAACCTCAGCATGTTAAGAAGCCATAAAATTTTATTCAGTTCATTTACTGCTACAGTCCAGTAACCCTATAGTAACAGTGTGCTATTTTTATTGTGTATTTATTTAAAGGTTGAATATTCCCTCTGCTGGGCCATCTAAACAAATTACTCTGGTTTCCTAACAAACTCTACTATAGGAAGTCAAGGGTGTGCGTCTGACCCATGGGTCGGTCCTCTTTCTTTCAGATATTCTTGGGAGACTAATCTATTTTTTCATAAAAGATGAGTTAAAAAGAAATTTTTTTTAAAAAAGGGTGCAAAGCAACAAGCCATGAATGAAAAAATTTGCCTAGAAGAGGAATGTAGGGAAGGAATCACTGGGTCTGTAAAAGAAAAATTAAGACTTACTAACGTATGTAGAGACATTATTCTCACAGGTAAAGAATCTCCACCCTTCTATAGAGGTATCGTGAACCCATTTTAGCAAGTGTGAAGACCCCATTCATGTCATTAGACGTAGGCTTTTGTCCTACAAAAAACTAGTTTAAATCCTGCAATTTCAGGCAGCTACTGAAAACTAAGTATTAATAATAAAATTTGTTAATATTTAATAGCTCAGAAAAACAGACCATGTTAAAAAAAAAACAATCTAAATCCTGTTATTTTCAAACCAGACTGTGAGCAATTCATTCCTTTTTGTTTGGGTTTTTTTTGTTGTTGTTTGTTGGTTTTAGTTTATTTATTTATTTATTTTAATAGGTTCTCTGTAAAGTCTTTTGTCAATAAATAATGTTCTATAACCTTTCAATATTTGGTTAGTCTTTAGAGGCCACACCCACCAAAAAACCCCAAAAGGTTCCTGTTCTTTAAATCTTGCAAAATAAATATGAAGTTTAAGACAGGCGATAACAGGCAAATGTGACAAATAGCTAGAAGGAGCACAAAGCAAGAGTGCAGTGATTAGACATGACATGGTGAGCAGTGGTCACAAGATGAAGACTACCTAGCGTTGCTGACTTTCCTGTAAAGCTCACAGCAGAGAGGAGCTTCAGAGCTTTCTTTAATACGCTAGTGAATCCCAAAAACATTCTGTGATTTTTCACAAAAAATTACTCATAGAACAGACGTATGCTAGAGAGACCGTTACTGTTGGGTATATGCAATACCAGTTGACTAATCAAGCCAGGGTACAAGCCAAAAAAAATGTTCTGCAATGTCCCATGCTATTAAATTATTAGGTGAAGTTGACTCTAGTGTATCTACTCCTTTGTCAGACTTCATTCTGACACAGTCTGGGGATAGTATCGTTTTGGCCAAACGGATAGTCTGAATGCAGCTGTTTTTTTTTTAAGAGATAAATTAATGTCTGTGGGTGCAAGGTAGGCTGGACCAGAAAGTGGCTCACTTCTGATTTCTTTCACCAGCATAGCTGTATTATCTATTTGCTAATGTGTTAAAAAGAACGCAGTGTGCCTGCTGACTTGGGTCTCTAACATCACATTAGTGACGAGGAGAGAGAGGACAGAAAGAGTTGCACAACAGGAGCTGCACTTGACGAGGTGGGATTCCTAAAGATAGCCACATGGAAACAGGGTGTTGAGGTTACTTTGTTTATCTGGGCTCTGCATTAAGCCAAAAAGAGGCATATCTAGGAGAAATTCATTCCAATGATCAGTCATTTATCTTGCAACTTGCTAAATTGTCCTCTGGAAGTGCCTCGTGACTTTCTGCTGACTGCAGAAAGAACCTAGATGACTATCTGAAATGGGATGCTTGGCTTCCAGATGGCTGTATTTACATGAGATGATCTTAATGCATGACTAGAACTTGCCAACTGCACCTAAGTAATGAGGAAGAATCTGTTTAACATAGAATAAAGTAGATGTTCATAAATTAATTATGAGAGCCTCATAAGGACCAAGCACAGCTGTGCCTACGAAGGCAAATCCTTAGCTGAAGAAGGTGGCAAGCTGCCTTTTAAAAATTCCTGCGCATATTAGCAAGCAGGACCCAATCCAAAATGTTGTTAACATGCTGTATACAATCTGTAGTTCAGGAAGTCCCAGTACCACAGACTCCTGCAAACTGAAAACATAACAGGGGACAAATAGCTTCATACTTTCAATGTATCTCAAACACTTTCCATAGGCATCTACAACCCAGGTCTGAAGCTAGGTAAAGGGTCAGATGGTTTTTAGGGACATTCTTATACACAGATACCTCAGAAAACAACAACCCACCCAAACACCTCAATGAATGTCTTCATAGTTGTAGTTCTCCAGTTTGAGAATTTCCTCTTCTATGTCAGACAAGCCATAATTTCCTCCCAGGAGTTGCAATGAAGTGTATTTTTCATAAAGATGTTTGATTTTGTTCTAACAATTTCCAGCAACAGTAAGTCCATTACCTTTCTTTGTGAACTGCTCTGTCTTCTGAGTTGTTCAGAAAATATTTTTTATTTTACAGGAAGTTGTGACATTTCAACGTAGATTTTGATTTCAAATCAAAACACAAAGAAGAAAGAGAAGGTGACATTCGAAATTTTTTTTCTGAACATTATCAGCTCTTTTTAAGAAATAAAAGATCAAAATGTTGAAGTTTTACATTGATTGAATTTTATACTGAAGCATCATAGTAGCATAATCAAAAATGGTTACAAAATGTTAGACTGAGTGTATATAATAAATCTAGAATATTATAAATATTATTTTAATCAACAGAAAAGTCTAAACAAAAGTACTTTAAAAGGTTATGTAAAAAATAATACTTTTTCAAAATGAGACAAGTTAAGACAATGTAAAACAACTAAATTCAAAATGATGCAAAGAAAGCCTTTCTGCCTGGCAAAAATTTTTTGGAATGCCATATTCCTGCAAAATATTTCAGTTTGACTGTTTCAGTATCTTTTCATGTAGAATTATTAGGCCTTTTTTGTTAGTCAGCTGATTTTCCTGAGATTTTGTATAGTGTTATGAGCCTTTTTAATGACATACTGTACACTGAAAACCCTCTCAATGCTTTCTTCTAAGTGTGAGATTTTGTGGTGAGTATAAGTCCTTTCCTGGCTGAAGGAGAGGAAGCTGTACAAAGAGGAAACACAAAATACAGAAGCAAAATAACAACAACAACAGCAACACTAATAGTAATAATAAACAAACAGCAACTTTTTATCCTATTAAACCCTAATTGTATTAGAAACAAAATCTGGAGACCCAGTTCTGTTACAACTGGTAAGATGACGCTTACAGCTAGTATTATGAAGTTGTTGCCCTCTACTAGAGATGGAATTAAGTGAACTGATAAAAGCATAGAGAGTTTGTTCCCCCCTACACCCAAGCCAAAATAGAAAGGGAGCAAATTGCATCCATTTATATTAGGGTAAAAGGTTTTGAATGTATTCATCCCCAAGATCTGTGTTAAAGACTAAGAGGTCACGAGGAATACACCAGAGACATTTCCCAAGGGACAGGGAACATACATTAGAATGAAAAGAGTAACATGTACAAATTAATCAAACACTGACTGTGGGTGCTTTCAGCATCTTTAACATTGGGTGGGGAACATTTGAGAATCGATATGTGTAGTAAACAATAGCTTCTTATAGCAAAATGTCACACATGCTTCCTAGAATGGCTAATGTCAAGATGCAAACTGCTCCACTGACCAAAGCAAAATGAAGCAAATTCAAATAAGCAAACTAAACTGTGTGATTAACTGTGATTGAATAGAGCACTTCTGAAAGGGATGATTTCCCCAATCAAGAGGCAGAGCCCTGCTTTTCAGAAGAAAGGAATACCAGACACTTCTTAGTGCAGCCCTTTCAGACACAAAGAACTTCATGGGCTTGTGAGAAATGAATATGTTGCTCATAAAGACCGAAATGTTATACGACAGTGAAACAGCAGTACCAGTGTGAAATGAGAAAACCTCAGATTTCCCTTTTGACTGGTAATTTAAGAGATAAATAAGGAAAACAAGGATTAGAACACAGCCCTCCTTTCTCTCAGTGGAGTATCAGAGGCATTAGGCTTCCAAATTATGTTTTCTTTTACATGCTCTCTCCCTATGAATATTGATGAGCCAGTGTGTAGCCAGGAATGCCTCAACAGGAGCCATGAATTTACGTTTATTTGGGGGATATTGTCTGTCCTTGGGTAGGAGAAGATGCAGAATTAAACTCATTCAGGCTCAGGAAGGTTGGTTCTTAAGTAAGTGCTTTAAACACTATCTTATACAGAAGTAAACATGAAAACCAGGAATAAATCAAAACATTGCAGAAACTTTTACCTCTTTTCTCTTAACAAAATTCCCAGACCTACATGGTATTCGTCTTCCTAAGTGCTGGTTTAGACAATGAAATGTGACATGTAATGTCCCAGTAAAAGTCCTTTATGTATGAAAACTGAATACACCATGATATTCAATACTTGTTCTCACTAAATATCTAGGAGGCCAAGTGGCAAATGTTTACTCTGATCTTACATCGGTTTAAGAAAAGTAAAGCACAGAATGGAAAGATGTATCTATCAAAGCCACCATAATAGAATAACATGATAAGATTCTGGGAAAAAAAAGTATAAACATTCTGTAAACTTGTAACACAGTAAGGGAAAAATAAAAAAGTCAGAAAACTATAAAGAAAAGAAGACAAGTGCAAACCTCAGAAGAGTCTTTTACAAATCAACATATCCAAGATAAATTTCAGAGGAAAATAAAACAAAACCGAACCGTAAGACTATTATTCAGAAAGAATATTCTTTGCCTCAAGGCTGTAGCTGAGGCTGGGGCTCATCAACCCTTGCTCCCCGCTGACTTAAAGAGAAGAATTTCAAATAAGAGAGTTCGAAGAACAAAAGATGTGAATCTCAAAGCAACTAATGAAAGCAAAGGAAGAGGAAGCTCCACCTCCCACCCTGAGCTAACTCAAGAAATAGAAAAAATATATGAGCAAAACAGAGTTTTTTATTAATTTTCTTTTGCAAACTCTTGAGGAAAAGAAAAAAAAAAAAAAAAAAAAAAAAAAAAAAAAAAAGAAGAGCCGGAACAATCCAGGATGGATACTTCAAACATGTAAAGTAAAAAATAAAGATTTAATAGGCAGAGAAAGTCTACTTGAATCCACCCTTCCATCCATGTATGTGTGAAGCTCTCCTCTTTTTTGTCTCTAAAGGTTATTCAGAAAGTATTTTCTGAAAAAAAACTTAACTCATGCTTCTGTTTCTGTATCTCTTGCTTTCACCAAATATTCCTTATACAAAAGTCATAATTGCTTAATTTTTTCAGACAGCATCCCAATGAACTCTGAAGTCTTTTCAGGTTACATGCAATTCCCACAGCTCTTACTCTTCAATATCAAGCTGTTTGGATTTTTCTTCCAACTGCTAACTTTTACTTTAAGAAGACTTTTATCTGAGTTAGCCAGGAATATATGGTTCAATGTCCGGTGTGATGATGAATTACAGTGTGGAGCGATGAGGAAAATCAAATGTGTTCAGACATTATCCAAGCTGCTTTTTTGATAAAAGTGAACGTTAATGACAGTGTTTCTTGAGAAAATCTATCATTCAGAAAGTTACTGAGGAAAAACTGAAAATATTTTGTTTTGAGAAACAGAAAAATATGGTAAATCAGATAAATCAGAAATGCCATTTTGCTTTACGTACATTTTTACGTTTTCCTTTTTATTTCACAAGTTTCTTTTTTAAATGTACTTTTTTAAATGCATTTTTTTCCAGCACACAAAATCTTTAATTAATACTGAAATGAGAATAAAACCTTGG